>CM053583.1:366823412-366848740 GCA_028627135.1 Pseudochirops cupreus | reverse complement strand
GGAGTCAGGAGATATGATCATTTTGTTCAAACATCAAGGATGTCAGTGTTGCTGGACTGAGAGTAAGTGATGGGGTGCAAAATGTAAGAAGGCTGGCAAAGTTGGTGGGGAATAGAGAGGAAAGGTTATGAAGAGCTTTGAATGCCAAACAGAGAAGTAACCTCTGGCCTTCTGTTGTTCAACATTCTGAATGAAAGCATGTTTTTTAAGTATTTGGATAGGGCAGCTAGATGACACAGTGGATATAGTGCCTGTCCTGGAGTCTGGAAGAACTGAGTTCAAATCTGGCCCAAGAAACTTACTAGCTGTGTGACCCTAGGCAAGTTACTTGACTTCTCTTTGCCTCAGTTTCCTCAAATATAAAGTGAAGATCATTATAGCACCTACCTCCTAGGGTAGCTGTAGGATGGATCAAATGAGATATTTTTAAAGAGCTTAGCACAGTGCCTGGCACATAGCAGGGGCTATCTAAATTTTGGTGATGATGGTGATGATGACAATGACACAGAGCTGTATAGGATAGGCTAGTTGTTAGATGACAGAATCAAGATCTAATACTGCCTTGAAGGACAAGAACAATGAGATAAATCTGGGAAGATGGAATTTAATAGGTGAATATTAAGTTCTACCATTTGGCTAAAATAGTCATGTTTTTGAACTCAGGTCCTCCTGACTCCAGGGCCAGTGCTCTATTCACTGCCTCACCTAGCTGCCCCAAAAGGAATGATTTTACTGCCAAAGAATGAGAAAGGCATGACTGTGCATCCATTTCTGTGAAAATGGGATGGAAGATTTAGTGGACTTTAGTCCCAAGAGACTGTTTTCCTTTATTCTTTATCTATTTCACTCTTATACTTTTTCACCTCCTGCTCTCAAAGAATGATGCATTTAGGTGAACACAAGAGGAAAGGTAGAGATGGTCAATTGCTAGGAAACTCTATACTTTGTATTAGCATAAATCACGTCAGTGATGTAACTGAATTGCTAGAGCTTTTATCATCTATAAAGCACATTGAATTGATACTTCCTTTGGTTATCACAATGTACACAAGTCTCATTTCTTCGAGAAAATGATCCATCTTACCTTCACAATTCATGACTGCCAAAAATGACAGTTACAAATTTGAAAGTGGGATAGATATCATTTGATTCATACCAACCTACCAATTTTTCTTTCTTTGAGTGTGCTTTATAATACAGAAGTGAGAGTCAACATTGGATCCCTGGGGCTTTTACATATGTAACAATTTCAGGAGGCCCCAAGCCTCTTAGCACTTATATATGATTATTGTTGATAGACATACACGAATATGTAAAGAGAAACAAGAGATACTGCACAAAAGGTAACTTGTTTATTTACCATTGCATGCGGATGCATCCATCTCTCAATCACCAGCTGCTACCACAAACCTGAACTCTGCTACCCTACCTCCAGTTTTTTGTTGGATGCATAACCAGAGACCTCAAACTCCATAATATACAATTAAATTAATTCTTTTCCCCTGAACACTTACATTTTCCCTAATATCTTTGTTGATTATATCTCATGTTTCCTATTCTCAGACCTTGAAATATTAGGGACATGGTTGATTATTCCATTTTTTTTGACCCACACATTTAAAGAATTAAGTCCTATCATTTCTAGAACCAAAATATCCTTGAAATCCAGGCCTTCTTTTTTCATTTTTGTTGCCACAAATACCAAGCCAGGATTTTCTCTCTCATAAATAATTATCACAACTTTCTCATTGGTCTCTTTGCCTCTAGGCCTTTACTTTTCCAATCCATTCTTCACACCATTACTGAAGTAATCTTACCATATGACCCCAATTGTATCAATTCACTTTTTAAATATCATCAATAGAATCTCATTCCCTAGAAGCTTAAATGGAAATATATTAGCTTGTCATTCAAGATCTTTCATAGTTTTCTGCAACCTATGTGTCTAGCTTTATTGAACATAATTCTCACTTTTTATATCTCATATGCTACACAGATTGGATGAATCATTTCCTAATCTTGCTCTGTCCTCTTCTTTGTCTGGCCAATCACTTGTGTTGCTCCAACTCTGAGTATCATATTGATCAATGAATCAACAAGGATTGGTTAAGCATCTATTCTGTGCTAGACACTATACTAATTCTAAGGATACAAATACAAAAGTGAGATTACTCATGTTCTTGAACAGCTTACATAGTAGTATAGTTAACATCATATTGTATCATAGGATCACAGATTTATAGCTGCAAAAACAATGATTAGGAAAGCAATTTCTCCAAATTCCTGTTTATAAATATCCTTTTCTTCTGTTAAGACCTAGATCCAAGGTCATCTTCTCTATGAAGACCTCCTTCAATCCTTTTGTGAGAAGACGTCTCTCCCTCTTTTAACCTCTAATCCATCCATTCAGCCTCTCATATCCACTTTTCTCATTATTACTTACTTAGTTGCATACATATCTCATGGCCTTACTAGCATAACTAACCCCTAGGGGCTGTAGCAGGTTTGGGCTTAGGTTTTAATAGGGAAGATTTGAAGGTGGAAGTACATAGTAATTCTACCCTTTGAAGTTATGAAACTAAGATGCTGCTAGTTAGAGAGAGAAAACTCTAACAATGGGCTTGCAGTTGGAATACAGCTCAGGTACAGTTCTATGACTTTAGACCAGCGGTTCTCAACCTATGGGTCGCAACCCCTTTGGGGGTCAAACGACCCTTTCACAGGGTTCACCTAAGGCCATAGGAAAACACATATTTCTAATGGTCTTAGTAACCAAGACACCACTTCTCTATCTGTCCCCAGGTGGGTCTGCCCACATGCAGATACACCCACATATGAGTATTAAAAGGTCGTGGCATTAGGAATGTTGAGAACCACTGCTTTAGACAAATGAACTGATACCTCTGAGCCTCATCTCTAAAATATCATCACTGTCTTGAGCATTTCACAAAATTGTTATGAAGATCAAATGATTGAATACAATCTTTGCTTTTGCATTTGTATCCCAGTAGTTTGCACAGTGTTCGGACCTTAATAGACACTTAGCGAAGACTTTTTGCTCTATTCATTTTAATGAAATGTATTACATGCAAGATTTTTGAAACATGGAGTATGAACTAAGGTGGTATTAGTGAAGAATATGAATGTTTATACAAACTTTCTTTGTCTTTTGATTGATGATTCACTTACTCTGTGCCTTTCATTGTGAATGAGAATGATCGTTTAATACACAGAGTGTGACACACAGAGCTCAAAGAATATAGTAGGCATCTAATAAACTCTGACTGAATGGTTGATAGATCCATAGGTCATGAATATGTTGTAGATACCATTTATAGGATGACATATTTTTTTAAATTTTAATATTTATATTGCATAGTAGTAATATAATATATATTCTTATGCCCAATATCTTCTGCTTGAGAAGGATTAACAATTTCCAAGTTGTCACTATTTCTTAAAATAGAAAAATTGTAAATTCTTATAAGAATAGTTCTTACTCTTAAATTTCCTGAGGGTTTGTCCCCCCTCATCCATTTTTAGCTACATAGAGAAAAATAATCATTCCCACTCTGCCCCAGGTTCAGTAAAGGGAAGTTAAATATGCTCAATCAGTTTGTTGCAGGAAAACCAACCCTTTTCTTGGCCCAAAAGAAAAGATTGGGAGAGGGGGACAAAGTGATTATGTAGGTCATTGTGTTGTCTTTTATTATTAAACTTGCTTTTGCTATTTTATTTCAATATCTGTTCAAACTAGGAGAACTGTCTAAGCCTAAAGAGACCTTTATGAATATACAGGATGAAATATGAATGCCCACTGACAAGGCAAGTATAAGAGGATGGAAAGGAAAGACAAGCAATAAAGGATGAAATCAATAGAAGTGATACCTTTCTGATTCTCCCCAATTTTGCTCAATCATCAATCTAACTTTAGTTGTTTTATACCTTAATTATACAGGCATTAATATGATATCTATAATGTAATACAAATATATATTTTTATATCTATTATGCTTATATTTTATTTTTGGGTAATTATGCAGTGCAGTGAATAGAGTGCCGGGTCTGGGGTCAGGTCCTAAGTTCAAATCTGGCCTCAGACACTTACTAGCTGTGTGATCCTGGGTAAATTACTTAACCCTCTTTGCCTCAACTTCCTCATCTATAAAATGAGTTGGAGAAAGAAATGGCAAATCATTCCCATATCTTTGCCAAAAAAAGCCCAAGTGGGGTCACAAAGAGTTATGTATAACTGAACAACAATAACATTTTATTTAACATTATATATGGATATGTCATCTTCCCTGATAGGATGTAACCTTTTTGAGGGCAAGGATTGTTTCATTTTTGTCTTTGTATCTCCGTTGCCCAGTGTAGTACCTGGTATATGGTAGGCACTTAATAAATGCTTGTTGATTGACTTATATCAACATAGCACCTTCCATTGTCTACAAAAAGGAATGTACTGTGTCAAGAGTATTAAAGTACAGAGATAAGGGCAGTAATGTACAATAAAATAAGTTTTCAATCTAAGTTGAGGTCAAGACAAACAAAGACGGGAACACACTGTTGCTCAGGCTAGATGGAATGGGAGCATAATAGCATATGACAGGGAGTTGGTAGAACTACTCTACTCATATTTGGCTTTTGTTTCTTCTACCAAAGAAGATATTTATCATATGGGAAAGTAAAGAAAAAAGAAACAAAAGCAAATTGAAATCCAAGTGCCAAGATAGTAAAAGAGCACCTTACTCATTTCAATAAGTCAGTCACTCCCAGATAAATTACATCCTATGTTACTCAAAGAGCCAACTGATTTGATTGCTAACCCATTGTCTGAAAAAAGGACATGGAGGCAGGGGAGATATCTCAGGGCTAGGGAAAGCAAAATGCCTTGCTTTTCAAAAAGGAGAAGAGAATAATCTATTACCTGGAAACAAACTTGAGTTCATTTTTTTTTGTTTCCAAACACATACACTTAAATAAAACTAGGCAAAAAAGATAATGAACTTTAGTATGTTTAACTAAGAGATAAGAATGGTCCTGATCAGTGTATTCTCTATGTTTAGATTGGTCCTTCTGGCTAAGAGCAATCAAAATTCATAAACACAGTACCTGTAGATCATAGTGCTTCTAAAGTACTTTGGTGCTGTTTAATGTCTGATCATATCCTTTATCTCTTTGTTACGAACCTGATGGACTCCAGATTACTTGAGGGCAAGACAACCACATTGTTGTCATGATTAAGAAGTTAGGCCAGTTGGTTTGTAGGACAAGAAGGTAGCAGTCATTGTTATCAATAGCCTTAGTGAGATCCTCCCTTCCTCTTCCTTTCTGAGGCAGCCTATAGCTCCTTCATAAAAGCAGAGCTTGCATGGGGTTCTGGGACAATTTTCCTAAAGTCATCCTTAAAATGCAAAATCGACTGAAGCAGTACATATTGCGATGTTTGAACCGTGTTGTTATCTTTGGCCTAAGGAGAATCTTGTGAGATGATTTTCACATCTTAAGGTACAGGATATACCAAAAGGTTGTGCAGAGACCAAACTGTAATGATATGCATTTTGTATTGGAACAACAGTAGCATTGGAAATGCAGTGGAAGATCTTTAAATAAAGTTAAAGGGATTTTTCTGTATTTTTTGACAGTGGATTTGGCACTAAGACTTCTGCCTATGGATTTTAGGCTTTCTTTTCACCACTACCATTAAAATATCATATATGTACACAGATGCATTTATGTATCTATATTTATATGTATATGTATACATATATAGATAAAACACATACCTATGTGTATACATTATAATATAAATACTGTAAATGTGTTTATAACAGAAATGACAATTAAATATTATGTATACTATATAATAACACATTATTAGTCTAAGTCATACACATACATGCATATACATACAAACACACACACACGCAAACACGTAGGAAGCAAAAGATGAATTACATTATCCGTACCCTGAAAATGCATATGCTATTAGTGGTTTTTTTTTTTTATACTGTGACAATGATCTTAGTCTCTCCATTTGAGTACAGTGAATGTTGTGAATTTATTTTCTTTTTCTTAACTGGTTCTAACTGGTACTGTTGACCCTTTCTTTACATTAGAAATTTTGGATCCCATGGAGATAGTATACTTGTGGGAAAGAGACAGATACGGAGTCAGAAGATCTGAAATTGAATCCTGACCCACTCACTTCTTTGGCAGCTACATAATTCAATGGAATGCTTGGTCTAGAGTTAGAAAGATCTGAGTTCAGATTTGGCCTCAGATATTTATAACATTGTGATCCCGGACAAGTCACTTAACCTCTATTTGTGTCAGTTTCCTTAATTGTAAAACAGGGATAATAATAGCATGTACTCCTAGGGTTGTTTTCAGTAAGGGGCTTAGTGCATCACATTGCACATAGGTACTTAAGAAATGCTTGTTTCCTTTTTTTGCATTCCTTCCCGGGCCACGTTGGCAATAGGAGAATCAATTTGAGGATCAATGGAAGGAACTGGGGATGTTTAGCCTGAAGAACAGAAAGCTCAGTTAAAATGTGATAATTACCTTCAAGTCCCTGAAAGATTGTTATGTTGGAGCCTGTGTGCTCTTTGAGAGCTGGGACTATTTCCCCCGCATTGTTTCTATTCCCAGAGCTTAGCACAGTGTCTGGTGCATACTGATAATTAATAAGTGCTCGTTGATTAATACATGTTCCATTTGGTCCCAGAGTGCAGAACTAGGAACAATGGGCAGAAATTTACAAAGAGATTCACATTGGAACCATCCAAAAGTGGAATGGGTGGTCTCAGGAAGGAGTAGGGTTCTCTTTACTAGAAGTCTTCCCATAAGGCTTGATCACCACTTGGCAAGTGTCTTGTAGCAGGGATCCTTTCTCAAATGCAAACTGAAATAGATGGCCTCCGAAATTCCTTCCAACTGTGAAACCCTGTGATTCAGCAAATCTTTTATACTGTCTCATCTATTAAAAAAACTGTATTAAATATGTTTCTTCCTACTCTAAGTTATGTATTCTTTTTTGCCTTACTCCTTTTATTCTGTTGGTTTTTTTTTAGTATTTTTATGTTTCTCATATGTCCCTTTCTGCTCTCATATAGCCCTACCCTAAATTAGATATAATTTAGCAAAGTTAGAATTTCTCTGCTTATCCCCCATGCCCTACCACCTTTACATTTATGTCTTCATGAAGTACATGTGAATAGTAAAGTAATTCCCCCTCAATGACTCTATTACATAATTTTAAAATATTTAATTTATGGTTTAGGTCTTTGATTTCCTCATTGTAAGGAGTTCCCTACAATTCTCTTGTAACTTTCAGATTTAATGTGTTTCCTGGGGCACTAAGAAGGTAAGTCATACAAAGAATGTGTATTAGAGAAGGGATTTGAACTCAGGTGTTTCTGCTTCTAAGACTGTCTCTATTCCTTAAGTTCCAGTTTCTCAAAGTAACCTTATATTTTAATAAGATATCCTTGGGACATGTTTGGGGGAATGGCATAGGAGTTGTGACTCTTGTGGTCAAAAGCACTATGTAAGGAGTTTGTACTTTATTAAGACTTTACTTTAAGCTTATCCCAATAAATAGTCATAAAGCTAATGACATAATGTGATATACTTTCCTACGCCCTCAATATATATATATAATTTTGAGGATTATCATGACACCATGCTTAGCCTTAGATCCTTGTGCGTGATCAAGAGAGTGGGTGGTCTCTGAGGTCACTGGTATAGTACGTAACCTTCTGTACTTTCAAATTGTCGGCTTCCATTTCAACAGCACAGCAAACTCCCACAGAACTACACTCTGGTCACAGACACGATTGGGGAGCTTTAGAAAAATTAGCATGGGCCCGATGGTACAAAGGAAGGTAATAAAATATCACTTATTGTCATAGTCACTAGCTAAAGAAGCACTAGTTGCTGAGACCAAGTGTGAGTAACTTCCAAGGGGCAACTTTACAGGGGTTGTTAAGTACTCAACCATGTGGAAAATAGGTATTTTCCTTGGCATTTTGGTATCCTCTGAGCTAATGCTTTCTACTAAGCTGTTTAAGTAAATAAATATGAAAACAAAGTTTGGATTTGGCACCTGCCATGCTCATACTTGGTTTGAGAGCAAAGGTTGAACTGATAGCATTTTGATTTCCTCTTTTAAAATGAGGTGCTAACAATATGAACAACAATTACTGATAATTATATGATACTTTAAAGTTTTTAAAGTGATCTACATAATGATGTCATTTGGTCATTAGCATTCTTTTACCTAATGACTTGACAGCTGTATCAACAAAGAAATAAAGTTGGTTGCTGCAATGGTGCCAGCATTCAACTGATCATTCAACATATGTTTATTATTCATTTGCTATGTTTCATGCATTGTGATAGACACGGGTACAATGACTGAACAATCCATGACCACAATGGGTTTACATTTTAATGGAGACTATCATAGGATGTAGAGCTGGAAAAGACCTTCGAGGTCTTCTTTTCCTAGTCTTTCATTTCATAGATGAGAAATCTGAGGCCCAGAGAGATTGAACGACTTGACCAACATTATCACATTGGACGCAAGGAGTAGAATTATGATTTAAATCCAGCTCATATCTCCTTAAATGGACAGCTCTTTTCTCTATGCCATACAGCCTTTCTAATTTCACTTGTCAGATGGTACCAATTTCTTTTTTTTTTTTTTTGCCTTTTTGGAGGGCAATTGGGGTTAAGTGACTTGCCCAAGGTCACATAGCTAGGTTTTTGTGTTAAGTGTCTGAGGCCGGATTTGAACTGAGGTCCTCCTGACTCCAGAGCCGGTGCTCTATTCACTGCACCACCTAGCCACTCCAATCAGATGGTACCAATTTCTAATTAGTGACAAAGGTGCTTTGCTTAAAGGTGTTTTGTTGAACTAGTGCTCAGAGTTGTCATTCCCCAAAACACACCGGTTCCTAATATGCTTTCTTTCCCCTAAGCAGTGTCTCTATTCTTCCTAGAGAGAAACTCAGAAAGATTAAGAAAATAATCTATAGTTGGACTATCAAATAACTGGAATTTTGCACTGACTGCTTAAGATGTGGATTAGGTTATATATGGCTGCTACAACAAAATGTCTTATCAAAGGCAAGGTGTGTCACAGTTGCTCTTGTCTTGATCATGACCTAACTTTGTTACTGCTCACCAGGTTTCTTTGTGCTTATAATTGAGTTTTCTGTGGCCAAGTTCTCTACTGTCTGTCCTCCATCCTGGCCAGACCCCACTTGGAGAACTAGTTTTGTTCTCCGTAGTTTGGGAAGGACATTGACAAGCTGGAGAATTCACAAAGGAAGGAAAACCATGATGTTAAGGAGTCTGAAAATGTTTGAAATGGTTAGTGCAAAGAATTGAGGCTATTTAACATGAAGAAGACTTGGGAGGGAAAGGGGACAAAGATACGTCTTTTCATTCAATTGCTTTTCAGTGTTGTTTTCATTTACATTGTTTTCAGTTGTGAGTACTGTTCTCTTGATTCTTCTTACTTTACGTTGCCTCAGTTTATGCTAGTCCTCCCACATTTCTCTGAATTCTGATATTCGTCATTTCTTATGGCATTGCTTTCATACATGATCTGTTCATCTATTATGTAATCAGTTAGCACTGACTTCATTTTACTACTGTAAAATGTGATTCTATGAATATTTTGATATATGTATATATATATATACGTATATATATGTGTGTGTGTATAAATATATATACACACACACATATATATACGTATATATATCTATACACACACATATATATGTATATATATCTATACACACACATATATATGTATATATATCTATACACACACACACACACACACACACACACACACACACACACACACACATATATATATGAGACCTTTCTATTTTCAACCTCCTTGAGATATATGACCAATAGTGGAACTGTTGGTTAAGAGATAGGGACCATTTAGTTACTTTTTCTCACAAGATGATTTACAGAATGGTTTTACCATTGTCCATCTTCTGTATTAAAATGCCTGCCTTTCCATAGCTTTTTTAACACTGGTTATTTCTATCATGTTCATTATGATAATTTAAAGGATTTGAGGGCATATTTTCCTTTAAAATAGCAAAAGAAGGACAAATAATATAACTTATGTGGAAAACTCATTTTGGACAGGATTTCATTGAAACTTCAAGACCTTGTTACTACAATTCTCTAATTATTGACTATTAACATTCCAGGAATTTCAGGCAAGTCAATAGAGGAACACTGCATTGTAAGAATGATTTGGTCTTTTATGCCCTTCCTGAGCTGTATTTTTATGTGCTCACTGATTGATTACCAGTCACAGGCAGAAACACCAGTGTATGCCCTTTGCTTCAAAGATAAATTACAAATTTGCAATGTAGGTTTTCAACTTCTCTGCTTCAAATAATTCAGATGAGGAAGGAGTTAGTAGAATGAAAACAAAATTACTAGTTTAGAGTCAGATGACCTGGATTCCATGCCTCTGATATTTACTGCCTGCGTGACCTTGGAATTGTGATGTCCCTTCCAGTACTGGATCTGTTTTGTTTTGATTTGTTTGATATTAAAACTCCCTTGACCAACCAATACAGATAGTGATACCTCCTATAGGCACTTTCCTGAGTTGCTAAAGAAATACCCTCTCCTCCCCAAATCCCAATGCCTTTTGGTCAATTTCCTATTAATGAGGTTAATGAATTCCTCTGTACATAGGCTGGTTCTCAGGCCACAGACTCAGATTCCATCATTAGACTTGTACTCAAAGACTTTCTAGCTTAAAAGAAAATTCAAAACTTTAGTCTTTGCTAGAAGAATCTTCGAAAAACAAAGATTACTTCAAAACTAATAAAGCATCAAAATGGGACTTAAGTCAGCTTCTTTATTGATGAAAAATAATGACTTCCTAGGCACTGTGGTGATAGTTTATATTAAATCATTAACACTATAGTAAGTACCTATTATATAAAGAACAGAGGATGCACCCTCAGTCAGTGGGGATACAAAGATGAAAAAAGACAACCATCCTGTAATAAGCTAGTGATCTTGTTTAATGCATATATGCCTTTTAGAATGCAGTACGGTTCTGCTAAATTATCCTTTTAAAGGAGATTTACTTCAGAAAATGTGAAATGAAATGCATAGACACCTTTCATTTGTTTGAAGGAATTCAAGGGACTTTGCTCAAAGTAAACTCTACAAATTCCAAGCAAATTGATTTCTTAGTGTAATTGCACTGCTACACTTACCTGCAAGGGCATGAAGACCTAATATGGAACCTAGTGTTCATTCATGCTCCATTTGTTCTGTACGAAATATGCTATCAAAGCAATTAGGTCCCTGACCCATTCAGATGCTTCAGGTAGAGAAGTGGGCAGAGTCATGAAGTCTGCAAATGGTAAGTTCGTGCAAGGCTACTCTTGGATTGTAATTGCTACTGTCTAATTGAACATGAATTTTTCCCTTTTTTCTCTTTCTTTCTGGTTTTCATTTGAAATAAAATAACCACTTAAGTTTTCTTTCTTTCTTTTTTTTTTTGCTCTCCTTGAAATGTTTTTTTTTTCTCCTCTTTCCAGGCTGTTTCTAATAGTACTAAAACCTGGATAAAGAATATTCATTAAACAGCATATGACCCCTGTAACATTGGAGGCATAAGAAATTTCTTCTTTTTTTCCCATAGGTAGCTGTTTTCCCCCACCTAATTGCATTATTGGTGGGTGTATCTGGTCAACTATGTTGTGAAAGGCTCTTGTTTTGACTCCTTAGAAATTACTTCAGTTTTCTTGTTTTCAATAGAAATCAGAATTATTTCTAAAACTGCCCTGCCCACATTAGAAAAGAATCCTAGAACTGGAGAAATGGAGAAACCATAAAGGAGATGGTAATGGCTTCATTGTACAAATGAGGAAACTGAGGCTCCCAAAGGTTGATTTCTTCAAACTCACAGACTTAGAAGCAGAACTGTGATAAAATCCAGGTGTCCTAATTCTAGAGACAATAATTTTTTTTTCTAGTGTGCCTCATTATACAAAATAATAACAAAGACGGAGTTCAACATAGCACTTAAAAGTTTTCAAAACACTAATATATTATCTCAGTTAATCCTCACAACAAACCCAGGAGGTAGGCATTATTATTATTCACATTTTACAGAGGAGGAAACTGAGGCTGTTTAACTGAGGGAGGTTAAGTGATTTGCCCAGGTCACATGGCTAGTAAATGGCTGAGGCAGGATTTAAACAAGCGTGATTTTAACCTCAGTGCTCTATATATGACACCACCTATATCCTTGGAAATTTAATAGTAACTAGTGTTTATTTTTACAGAGATTTAAGTATCTACGTGACACGACGAATAGGATGCTGGTGTGGAGTCAGGAAGATCTGAGTTCAGATGTGACCTCAGACACTTAGTAGCTGTGTAACCCTGAGAAATTCATTTAACCCTATTTGCCTCAGTTCCCTCATCTGTAAAATGAGTTGGAGAAGGAAATGGCAAAGCACTCCAGCATCTTTGAGAAGGAAACTGCAAATGAGATCATGAAGAGTCAGACACATGTGAAATGACTGAACAACAAAAAAGGTTTACAAAATTCTGTACATATGTTATCTCGTTTGATAATGAGTTGGGCACATCATTTTGTGGTAGCTGCCACTATCACAACTAAACCTAAGTGTGGGTGTTTTTTAACCCCCTTTTTACATATGAGAAAACAGACTGAGGACTTGCTTAGAGTTGCACGGCTGGCAAGTGTTGGAGGCAGGATTTGGACTCTGGATGAAACACCTGAACAAGAAATAAAATCTATAGATCTGCAATCTCTAAAAGCTTTAAAATTATTTTGCTTTTTATGAGTCCTCTACTTTTTCTCCAGCATGGGTTTTCCTTCAAAGCTACCATTTTTTGAATCTTTAAAGTGTATCTAACGAAATTAGCCCAATACCTACTCATACCTGGAAGGCATTTTGGCCATTTGATACAAGTATAAAATGTGTAGAGGAAAAAAAAAAGAAAAGTGATGCCTTGATAATAGTCAGTTTTTATCTAGTGTTCACCTGGTTAATTTAGGAAAGTCATTTAATCTTCCCAGGCCTAAGTCTTTCCACCCTTAAAATGAGTGGTTAGGCCTGCTTGATCACTACATTCCCTTTTAACTCTTGAGCTTATGAAATTCTTCTTCTGTTAAATCAGGAAGTTGCGTCTGATGATGCCTAAAAATATTTTCAATTCTACTACTAGATTATTCTGAACACCACCTATCAGCCTGTCAACAAGCATTTATTAAGCATAAGATTTTGTCTATACCCCCCCACCCCAGTATTATAGTTTATTAAGCACAGGGTTGTATGTTAATCACTGTGGGAACAAAGCCAAAAGAGTTTTTTCTCTCCAGGAGCTTATATTGACAGAATTCTCTGTAACAGAGTAATCCAGAGAGACAAACACTTAAATAGATAAGAGCAAAGAAAGAAGGTGTAGAAGCTGTGAATAGGGTAGAAACAAAGATGGGAGATTTCAAAGATCAGCTTCCAGCAGATGAGTGCAACAAATTAAAAGAAGAAATCTCTAACGTGAGAGAACTCTTGGCTCTCAAGGACAGTGAAACAAGAGAAACATCAGACAAGTAGCATCTATTCTCCAATGAACATTATTAAAGCTCTTTGAAATGTCATATAAAAAGTTAGTATCTCAATCAGAAGTCTCTGGAAGTTCTGTTTCTGTAGAATAGAAGCAAGACCCAAAGAAGGGGAAACAACAATGTCGCCAGTTGACCTTGATTGGAACAAAAATTGGGAAAACATTTGCGAAGCTTGAGAGAAAAGATGCACAATGACCTTCCCAAATAGAAATGGACAAACTTCAGTCTTACTGTGTTTTTGCTGTGTTCTACATATATACTTTCCTTCACGTATAAATCAAGCGTATTAGCTAATTATCATTTGACAATAATTCAGACAACACAAAGTTCTCAATAAGACAAGGGCAGTGGCAGGTGGAGATGGGGTAATCCTTTCTAGCAAAGACAATTTGGCTAACTATAGGTCAGGTCCACTTTGAAACTTTGTGCTCCATACCCTAATGAAGCCAGAAGATCCTAGATGTGGAGCTGAAACAGTTCACCTAATCCAAATGATTTTTCACAAATAAAGAAACTAAAGTGCAGAAAGGTTGCCACTTGTGCATGGTTATACAATAGCAAGTTTTGAGAACTGGAGTTCTCAAAGTCAGCTTCAAGTTCAAATTGCTTTTCACTGAACCATGCATTCCTACCTTTTGCTTGTGGCTGCTGTTGTTTATCTCCAATTTATCTTGAATATATTCTATTTGTATGTACTCATTTGAGGGTTGTTTACACTATTAGACTTCGAGCTCCTTTAGAGCAGAAGCTGTTCTTTGTCTTCTTTATGCCCCCAACATTTAGCACAGTATTTGAATATAGTTAGGTGCTTAATAATTGCAGGTTTACTGATCAAGTTAGGATAAATAAGTAGCAAGCATGAGTCTGATTTTTGTCTATACCCCCCACTCCAGTATTATAGTTTAGTAGTTATGGGGACTTAAGAAATATTTGATTGAACCAAAGTAGAGGTTTTAATGTCCTTGAAGTTGCCACCTTGGATCTTGGTGGCTATATTAAGGGACTTATTCCCCATCCACTATTTCTCTTTACCCTTTTCCTCTTTTTAAAAATAGTTTCTTCCTTTTGAAGATACACTTTTTCTGCATACAATTCTTTATAACAAAACATCAATTCTGACAATATTCACTTTTCTTAACACCATAACCATGAAATAACCCATAAAATACAATACACAAAATATATTTGGTAATATGCAAAAGATTTTTTCTCACTAGTAATTCCCTGGAATTTTGTGACCTTTTGTGCTAATGTCTCAATAAAAAAAACAAAAAAACAAAAAAATGATTTCAGACAACATTAACTTTTTATAACACATGAAATCTATAGTACCACAAATATTGTACAGCCAGTAAAATTCTTGAAATTAAAATATTTTTTATTAAAATTTTTCTTTTGTGTTAGATGGCAGTGTGAGGGCATTGTACTGTACACTCTACTGCTGTAAAGCTCTTCCACCTTGCCACCTCTTTGAAAACCAAGGGAGAGGTTGTTGGGACTTTAACTGCTGCTATCAGAAGGTGCTGAGACCTTTCAACATCACCTGCAACTGTCTGTTCTTTATGGCTGGTGGATGACATCAGAGATAATGAAGGATACACCAGCCTGAAATAATCAGTCAGCAACATCTGCTTCCTGTACCATTTGAGATCCTGAAGGGTTTTGTAGTATGAGATCATAGCAGAGGCCAGTTGATGTTTAACTTTAAGGCTGCCATTGATGATGGGATTGACCTGATGTCTCTAGTCAGTGAGTTGATTATGCCAACAGCAGCTGCAGACATTCTGGCACTTTTATTTTCTCACTCATCCACATTACTGACTTTGTACTGTTGGGCTTAGAGCCCAAAGGACTTGCACTGTGCTTTGAGGGCACAATTACAGCACAAAACTTGAGTTGTAAAGGCAAACAATAAAAACATGCAATGAATACACAGGAACTCTTTACCAAGGTAGGGTGAACAAGACCAGTGAAGTACCTTGTATAATACCAGCTACTCCAGGAACTTGCATATATTGTGGCTTCCCTGCCCACCTCTCTCATAGCCACAAATGGCAGGATGGCAGGGTTGCCAATGCAGAAATACAAATGAGGTTATTATTGAAAACACAGGAAGACTTGGGCTATTGGGGTTAAGTGACTTGCCCAAGGTCACACAGCTCGTTTTGTGGGTGTCTGAGGCCATATTTGTACTCGGGTCTACCTGGCTGCAGGGCAAGAGCTCTATTCACTGGGCCATCTAGCTGCCCCAAGTCACAGCCACTATTGAAGCAATCTACTAAGGTCTGGAGGGGTTGTAATTTGTATCAAGGGAGGGTATATTTAAGACCCATCACGTTGTGATGCCAGCCTCTTTTGTCAGTCTCATTTCATAGTACAATACTTCATTTTTTCACAAAAGTTCCAGATGAATTGTCCTACTTGTTCTCTCCCAAGATCAGAGTTCCATTTCTCACCTTCATGACTTTTCAGAGGCTGTTTCCCATTCCAGCAATGCATTCCTGCCATTCTTCTGTCTCTTGGAATACCTTACAGCCGTCAAGGCTCAATTCATTGTACTGACTCCTATGAAAAACTCTTCCTGACCCCCACCACAATTAATACTTTCTCCATCCTCATTTTATCATATACATACACTCATAAGAAACTATGTTGTACACAATTATCATGCTTTCAAGTAAAATGTAAACTCTTTGAGGGCATGAACGGTTTTCATTTTGTCTTTACATTCTTTGTGTCTAGTGCATTACCTAGTAGGTATTAGTACATAATAAATCCATTCCGACCTCCATTCAGCAAAATGCAGTGATTTTCCTAAAGTGCCAATCTGACCATATCAACCCTTATTCAGTAAGCTCTAGTGGCTCCCTGTTGTCTCCGAGATCACATACAAAATGCTCTTTGTTGGCATTCAAAACATTTCCTAACCTAGTCTCCTTCTTTTCCAGTCTTTTTACATCATACTTCCCACCATGAGCTCTTCAGTTCAGTGACATGGTAATCCTTGCTATTACACAAACAAGACATTCTATCTCTTGCTGCTGTATTTTCTCTGGTTGTGACCATGCCTGGAGTGCTCTCCCTCTTCTGTTCTGACTACTGACCTCCCTGGCTTCCTTTAAGTATTGCTAATAATTTAATATCAATTTAATAAACCCAGTAAGATCCAGGGCCTGAACAAATCAACCAGAAGAGCCTGGTCCTAACAGCTTCTTTGTTCTTTGAGTAAACTTGGAGAATACCTCTTCCGATGTCAACAAACCCAGAAGAGGCTTACTTTATGACCCTTAACAATGAGACCCTTAACAGGAAGCATTAACTTCAGTGATGGGACTTTTTCTTATGTTAATATTTTTTGAACATATACTATACTGTGGAATGTTAATGGTAAAGAAAACAGATATCTTGAGTCATAATATTTCAATCGACATGTTGTCAACTCCTATTTCATTGTATTTACCATCTATTCAATTAAGAAAATTCTTTTCTCATCCAATGATTAATCATTTATGGAGATCATAAATGTGTGTGACACAGCCACTCCAAATTGGGATGGTTCTAAAATGTATTTCAGCTTTCTTTTTCTTTTGTTTACTCAGTCAGACTTAGTCTGGCTCATTGTACAAGTTCGCTAGTTTTAAGGAATAAAATGAAATAACTGTATATCGCTAGTTTGTTAGTCTCCTTTAACCAAACTTAAGGTTAACAGAACCATCTAAATTCCTATTTTCTATAATCTCTCTAAATTCCAGTGTTTTTTCTCTGCTAATTATTTCCTGTTTATCCTATTTATAGCCTGTTTATGCGTATTTGTTTTCTTGTTGTGTCCTCTATTGGATTGTGATTTCCTTGAAACTAGCGACTCTTGTCACTTTTTTGCATCTTCAGCATTTCGTGCAATGGTTGGCACATTTTATCTACATAATAAATACTTGTTTATTTATTAATTGATTACCATACATTGTTAGTGTGTGTGTGTATGTGTGTGTGTGTGTGTGTGTGTGTGTGTGTGTGTGTGTGTGTGTGTGTGTATGTGTGTATGCGATATTCACATAGGGTATTATACCCTTACCTTCAGGTGCTCTGGCCAAAAGAATTTAAATTTCGGTCGCTTGAACCTGGCAAGATGTTGTGGGGTTTAAGGGCTAGATTTTTTTTATCTTAAGGACCAAGTCTTAAACTTGGTCTTAAACTTAAACCCAAATCACCCTACCTCTCATTGATTGTCCAACAATAAGTCCCCAGTAAGCCCCACTTGGTCATTGTTTGGGACCAGATTGACTCAGAGTGAATGCAAAGATGAATTGTTTCTGTTTTGACTAGAAGCCCTAAAGGTCTTCCTCTCCCAGATGGATTTGTTTTTTTTTGACTAGATAAAAGAGACCATTCTTAGTCCCATTTCTGCTCTAGCCTTGATCACTGAATGGGTGTTGCCACAGACAAACTGAGACCTATTAAAGACCTTAGGTTAAAAAGGCCAAGGTCTCCCACTGCATCTGGAGCCATTTCTAGTCTTCCTGATCTATATCTTGCCACTGAAATCAGATGGCTCTGGAGGAGAGAATGAGGCTGGTGACTTTGCACAGCCGTCCCTCACTTAAATGCAATTCACTTGCCTATCATGGAATCACCTCCCCATGCCATGGTCCTTTTTGAGAACTAAGGACAAACAACAACTGGGTTGCTCCCTCAGCAAAAAAGACCATGTTCTTATGTAAATTTTGACTTTTCTTGAGAGGTCCCACTCTCATCTCCTATTGGTGATTTCCTCCTGAGACCTCCATCTTTTGGAGGGATCCAAGCTAGCCTTCATTCACCTCTCAGTCCTGATCCTGACTTTCAGGACTTCAAAACCAGGTATGTCCATTTTTCCCCTTCTTCCCCCATCCCGTTTGCACTCCTGAATTAGAAGTGATGTTGCCTTCCCGAATTAGAATGTAAGCTCATTGAAGTCAGAGACTATCTTTTTGCTTGTATTTTACTGTAACCCCAGTGTGTGGCACAATGCCTGACAGGTAGTATGTGCTTAATAAATGCTTGCTTCCTCCTGTTCCTCCTCCAATCCTTTGCTAGAAACTAACATAACAGATATATATATATATATATATATATATATGTATATATATATATATATATATATAATACATGCTTATTAAGATGGAGTTTATTGAAATGTGGTGTATTTTTTCTAACTCACCATGAAACCCTTAAATGGAAAGAAATATTTTCATAATTCTAATGTTATTTTTCCAATTTTATTAAGAGTCAAAATTATAAAGTTAAAAAATACCAGATATTAAAATTTCTAAACCTGGACCCATTTTTTCGAGGTACACTAAATCTCAGTCACAAGCAATCTGTTTATTCTGCTTTGGGTATTGAGATTTATTAATTTTTAAAAAATGTCCTTTCTAGCTCCTCTGCTCTGCTTGTTTGCCTCTTTCACAAACTTTACAGAGAGGAATTGCATCCAGGTAGTCTCTGAAAGTGTCATTGTACCATTCTGTAATCATCTTTTTCCAATCAAGAACACATTTTCTCATTATCTTACTAGGTTGTTCTAAACTTCCCACTTTGAATGATATGGAATATAAGCTCTTTACTATCACTCAAGAACAATTTTGCTTTGATTGTTGTATCCTCAGTGCCTAGAAAAGTGCCTTGAACATATAATCAATTAATGCTTTTGGAATGTTTGTTCAGCAGTTTCAGAGGGCTGATGATGCCTTAAAATGCTGGCCACATAAATGTGACAGCCATCTTCTTTAGGTGAGATTGGTGCTTTTTATTGTTTGATTCAAATAGAGGCTGCCTCTTTGAAAGAGACTACATTTCTTTCCTGTTATAAATCTGAATCTGTATAAACAAATAATTTTGAAAGCATCTTTTTGGTGTAACTTTACAAGCATTTAAAAAAGTGACATAATGTGATTTTACTATCTTTGGAATGAGATTTCATATCAAAGTGCATACTGGATTTTTCCCTCCTCAGGCACTTTTCTTTTAGATATAGGTTTTATCTTA
Source organism: Pseudochirops cupreus (assembly GCA_028627135.1). Taxonomy (NCBI): domain Eukaryota; kingdom Metazoa; phylum Chordata; class Mammalia; order Diprotodontia; family Pseudocheiridae; genus Pseudochirops; species Pseudochirops cupreus. Next base: position 366,829,041 of record CM053583.1, on the reverse strand, counting down.
CCTCTTAGATGCTGTGTTAGCCAACTGGGTTATTAGACAATGAACTGGAAAATGAATACCCTATTGCTTCTAGATGACCAAAGCAAACCACAGGAGAATCATATTGTAGGTCATTAGGAAGTCTCAGATGGAATGTATTGACAAACAACTCATTTCAAAATAACGTTTCACCTCAAAAGTACTTTTTTGTGCTTTTAACAGAGGTCTGGCATAAGGAGCCCTGAACCCAGTTAGTATGAAATAAAATAATCTTTTGAAGAGCAGAAACGTATATACTATGCTGAATAGAGATTTTTAAAATGCCTTGGAGAGTGTGTGTGTTTGGACTACATTGTCTTAATTTTGCAGGATCATGTTATTTGGTATAGAGCCAATATATTTTTCTATTATTTAATAGCTACAGTAGAAGTAGTATTTTATTTTGTCTTTTTCTTTACAGACATAACTTATCTTGGCTTCCTGCATGGTTCATGGCCCACAGGTCATGTTTTTCCCTGATAGGCTAAACAGTTGACAGCTTCTAGCTATGGCTAATCCCCCAGTGTTATTAACTCTAAAAGAAGACTGAGAATCTCATAGATGCTTCAGAGAATCAGAAAGAAGGGAAAGAGGATTTAGAAGGCAATAGAACACTGCTCCATATTTGGAGTGCCTTTTCAAAGCCCCTGGTTGTTTAGGAAACCACAACAGTGAATTATATTAGTAACCAGAGTACATAAAAAAGTACTTTTTTTTTAAATTGTTAGTGCAGAGGTCATCAGAAAGTTGCTTAGAAACTAAGATTTTTAAGTTGGGACTTTGTTATTTAAACATATATGTGTATATGTGTTATATGTATGTATGTATATCTACACACATATGTGCATATATTTTTCTTCTGTAGTATACAAAACTATCAGTGTCATCACGAGTGTTAACAAAAAAAGCAAATATATCCTGATATATCCACAAATGTATATGTATAGATATGTATATTCACATATATACATATACATGTATGTATATGTATATATGTATGTTTATGTATATATGTGTGTATCTATATTGATATCAATATCATTTTTTATTTATGTGTGGGATGAAAGAGTTTGGAGTCTGAGTCTGAGTCTGGAACAGGTCTTTATTCTTTCTCATGAGAAAGGACTCTGCCCCTGTCGCTCAAATGGTGTCTGCCAGGAAGAGAGCTACATGTGGAAGCAAGCCCATGGTTATATACTTTTTAATGCTGAAGCCCAACCCCCAACTGGCCTTCATTCTCTTTGGTGGGGAGGCCAGCTCACAACCTAAGGGCAGGAATCTATCTTGGAGACAAAAGACATGAAAACATGTGGGTGTCCAATACCAAGCCAGGAAAGCAATTTTGTCCTTATTTGGCATATCTTGAACTGAGGTGGCACTGTTTCCATTGCTCTAAGTCCCAGATTCCTGTAAGGTCAGGTGACTTCTAAACTTAGGCCTAGTGGATGCTGAAGTCACTTTAGATTTGATTTTTCAGAATGGGGAAACTTCACTGCAAGTTATCCCTCACATTTAGATATAGATATATGAAGGCAACTAGGTAGCTCATTGAATAAAATACTGAATCTGGAGTCAGGAAGAGCAGAGTTCAAATCTGACCTCAGTTGCTTATTAGCAGTGTAACTCTGGCCAAATTACTTAACCTTTGTTTGTCTTAATCTACTGGAGAAGAAAATGGTAAACTATTCAAAGTATCTTTTTTTTAATTTATTTTTTTTAGTTTTCAACATTCATTTCCATAAGAAATTGAGTTCCAAATTTTCTCCCTATCTCCCCCCTTCTCCCACCCCAAGATGGCATATAAATTGATATAGACTCTACATATACATTCATATTGAACCTATTTTCACATTAGTCATGTTGTAAATATGACTCCCAATGGGAGGAAACACAAGGAAGAAGAAACAAACAAAGAAAAAGGAGAACAAATAATATGCTTGAATGTACATTCAGATTCCATAGTTCTTTTTCTGGATGTGGACAGTATTTTCCATCATCAGTCCTATGGAGTTGTCTTGGATCCATGCTTTGCTAAGAAGAGATAAGTTTATTAAAGTTAGTAATCACACATTGTGGTTGTTATTATGTATAATGTTCTCCTGGTTCTGCTCACTTCACTTAGCATCAGTTCATTCACGTCTTTGCAGGTTTTCCTGAAGTCTGCCTGTTCATCATTTCTTATAACACAATAGTATTCCATTACATTCATAACCACAACTTGTTCAACCATTCCCCAACTTATGGGCACCCCCTCAGTTTGCAATTCTTGGCCACCACAAAAAGAACTACTATAAATATTTTTGTACATGTGGGTTCTTTTCCCATTTGTATTTTCTCTTTGGGATATAGATCTAAAAGTGGTATTGCTGGATCAAAGGCATGTGCATTTTTTGGACACAGTTCCAAATTGCCTCCAGAATGAATAGATCAGTATACAACTCCATCAATGCATTAGTATCCTAATTTTTCCACATTTTCTCCAGCATTTATAATTTTCCCGTTTGTCATGTTGGCCAATCTGATAGTTGTGATCAGGTACCTCAGAATTGTTTTGATTTGCATTTCTCTAGTCAATAGTGATTTAGAGCATTTTTTTCCATATAAATATAGATAGGTTTAATTTCTTGCTCAGAAAACTGTCTGTTCATATCCTTTGACCCTTTATCAATTGGGAAAACAACTGTATTCTTATAAATTTGACTGAGTTCTCTATATATTTTAAAAATGATGCCTTTATCAGAGACACTATTTGTCAAAATTCCCAGTTTTCTGCTTCCCTCCTAATCTTGGTTGCATTGGCTTTGTTTGTGCAAAAACTTTTCAGTTTAATGTCATCAGTCATCTATTTTGCATTTTCATAGGGTTCTCTATCTCTTGTTTGGGCATAAATTCTTCCATTCTCCATAAATCTGACGGGTAAACTATTACTTGCTCTCCCAGTTTGCTTATAGTGTCAGTCCTTATATACAATCATGTACTCATTCCACACTTATTTTGGTATGCGGTATAAGATGTTGTTCTTTGCCTAGTTTCTACCATATTATTTTCCAGTTTTCATAGTAGTTTTTGTCAAATAGTATGTTCTTATCCCAGATGCTGGAGTTTTGGGGTCTATCAAACAGTATATTACTACAGTCATTGACAACTGTGTCTTGTGTACCTAACTTATTCCATTGATCCAACACTATTTCTCAGCCAGTACCAAGTAGTTTTGATGATTGCTACTTTATAATACAATTTAAGATCTGGTATGACTAGGTCAACTTCCCTAGCATTTATTTTCATTAATTCCCTTGATATTCTTGACCTTTTGTTCTTCCAGATGACTTTTGTTACTATTTTTTCTAGCTCTATAAAATAATTTTTAGTAGTTTGATTGGTATGGCACTGAATAAGTAAATTAATTTAGGTAGAATTGTCATTTGTATTACATTAGCACAACCTACCCATGAGCAACTGATAGTTTTCCAATTATTTAGATTTGACTTTGTGTGAAAAGTGTTTTGTAATTGTATTCATATAGCACTCCAAGTATCTTTGCCGAGAAAACCATATGGAGAGCATTGATGTGCTATGGCCCATGGGGTCATGAAGAGTTAGACAACTGAACAACATATAAACTAACACATTCTTTGTAGGAAGCTCAAAATTGAAATGGATTTTTATGTTCTTTTAGTGCTCTGTTCTAATTGCCATAGTTAAGTAAACAACTATTTCCTTTGCCCCAACCTTATCTTTAAGTGGAAATTACTGCCCCTCTCCTCTTCCTCACTTCCCCCAACTGAAAACAATGTTTATAATTAATCCCTAACTTATGCATTCTAGATATTTGTATATGTTTTGGGGGTAGATAGGTGGCACAGTATACAGAGCACCAGCCTTGAAGTTAAGAGGATGTGAATTCAAATCGAGCTTCAGACACTTATTAGCTCTGTACCCTGGGCAAGTAACTTAACTCACTCTCTTTGTCTTAGTTTCCTTATCTGTGCAATGAACTAGAGAAGAAAATGGCAAATCACTCCAGTATCACTGCCAAGAAAACCCTGAATGGAGTCATGGAGAGTTGGACATGGTTGAAAAGACTCAACAATAAGAAGTATGCATCAAGATAAATTTAAAGACACACTTAAACTATATCTACAGATAAATTTAGAGGTAATAACTAAGAAGATACTTTACAGTATTTTCTTTGTTCAGTTGTTTTTGAGTATAAAATTAGTAACATGAAGAATAAGTCCAATAGAAAATAATGATAACATACTTTGGAAATTTTAAAATAAAATTGATAACATCCCATGGGTTTTAAATACATGTCCTTTTTCATTATTGAATTTTATTTTTAATTTGTCTAATAAAACAAGAATTTCTATAATATAGTAAAATAAAAAGATGATTGCACATGAAACTGCAAATCTACTATACACAACTTGCTATTCCTTTAAAAAATACAACAAAATTGACAAGTAAATTTCTTTTTTTTTCTTTCCTCCTCTGCACCCTAGAGATGGCTACCATCAGACACAAATAGGCATATATATATGTAAAATTATTCTAGACATGCTTTTGTTTATTAGTTCTTTTTCTGGATGCAGATAGTATCTTTCTTCCTATGTTCTTTATAGTTTAGGTATTTATAATAGTCATAATAACTTCTTTGTTCAAAGTCGTTCTTAAAGTAATATTGATATTGTGGTGTGCAATGTTCTCTTGGTTCTCCTCATTATGTTCTTCGTTATTTTGTCCAAGTCTTTCCATGTTTTTCTAAAATAATTGAACTCATCATTACTTACAGCACAGTATATCATCACAATCATATACCACAACTTGTTTAGTCATTCCTCAATTGATGGGCATCCCTGCAATTTCTAGTTCTTTGTCACCATTAAAACTATTTTTATTAGTCTAGTTTTTTTAAATGAAATTTTATGTTTATTTTTAGTTTACATTATTCATTTCCATAAGATTTTGAGTTACAAATTTTCTCCCAGTCTTTCTCCTACCCATCACCCCAAAACAGCAATCCCACTGTAACCCCCTCCGCAAAATGCTCTCTCCTATATGCTCCCCCACACCCTCTCCAACTTTCTGGTAGGGCAAGATGGATCTCCATACCCCAGTGCATGTGTATCTTATTTCCCAGTTGCATATAATAATAATAATAATACATTTTTAAACATTTCATTTTACAACTTTGAATTCCAGCTTCTTTTCCTTCCTCCCTTGTCACCCACCCTTCCTGGAAAGATAAGCAACTCAATATAGGTTGTGCATGTGTAGTTACATACAACATTTCCATAGTGGGTATATTGTGAAAGACTGACTATATTTCCCTCCATCCTACCCTGCCCCCCAATTGTTCTCTTCTCTACTTTGACCCTGTCCATTTCCAACCTCCCCCCCAACCTGCTCTCCCCTCCATCATCCCCCCTCTCATCCCCTTCCCCCCTACTCTCCTGTAGGGCAAGATACCCAGTTGAGTATGTATGTCATTTCCTCCCTAAGCCAAATTCAATGAGAATAAGGTTGACCCATTCCCTTTTGCCTTCCTGTTCTTCCCCTCCATTGTAACAGATCCTTTGCCTCTTCTATATGAGATAATTTACCCCATTCT
>CM053583.1:366801291-366814556 GCA_028627135.1 Pseudochirops cupreus | reverse complement strand
GAATATATATAATATGTGTGTGTGTACACATACATATATATATGTGTGTGTGTGTGTGTATAAATATATATGTAATGTATGTGTATATAAATATATATATGAGTGTGGGCATTTGTATGTTCATGTATACATAGAGGGCAAAGGATGAGTTGAATATGAAGGGATGATATCTAAAAATTAAAATTAAGAAGTGAGAGAGGAATTTATTGGGTGAAGAAGAAAGGAAACAATAGATTAGGGTAAATTACCTCATATAAAAGAGGCAAGAGAAAAATGTTGCAGTGCAAGGGAAAAGCAGGAAGGTGGAAGGGAATGGGACAACCCAATTCTCATTGAATTTGGCCTAAGGAGGGAATAACATATACACCAAATTGGGTATCTTATCCTACAGGAAAAAAGGGGGTAGGGGATTAGTAGGGGGAGGATAGAAGGGAGGGCATATTGGGGGAGAGGGTAGTTAGAAGCAAATATTTTTGAAAAGGGATAGGGTCAAAGGAGAAAATAGAACAAGTGGGGGGCGGGATAGGATGGAGGGAAATATAGTAAGTCTTTCACAATATAACTACTGTAGAAATGACTTGAGTAACTACACATGTACAATCTATATTAAATCGCTTATCTTCCCAATAGGGGTGGGTGAGGAGGGAAGAAGGGAAAAAAATCTGGAACTCAAAGTTTTAAAAATAAATGTTTAAAAATTGTTTGGTTTTTTTTTTTTTACATGCAGCTGGGAGGTGAAATGTACAGGTACAGGGGTATGGAAACCCATCTTGCCCTGCTAGAAAGTTGAGGGGGAAGTTGAGGAGGGGTGGATGTGGGAGAGAGCAGATTGGGGGAGGAGTATTCAGTAGGCTTGCTGTTTTGGAGTGGGGGTAGGGGAAAGATGGGGAGAGAAAAAATGTAACTAATAATCTTGTTGAAATGAATATTGAAAACTAAAAATAAATAAATTTAAAAGAAAATTAAAAAAAGACTTCATCTAACAAGCATGTTGCTTGTCTGCAACGTTCCTAAGTGTTGTTGAACTAGATTAAAATGTAATTTGAAAGCTGTTAATAAAATAAATAAAAATACAATAAAACATAAATAATATTACATTTTAAAACTAAGTCAATGTATGAATTAGTGACTCCATTTCGATTTAAGTTTAACACCATTGATCTAGTGTTGTGTTAATTCTGCGTGTTTCCTTTTACAAGGGATATTGACAAGCTAGAACATAAAGATGCAGTGTGAGATGGAGAGAAAATCATGGTTCAGCGTGAATACTACCTGGGAAGTCAGAAAAACTTGGCTCAAATTTGGACTGCCCTGCCTGACCCTGGGCAGCTCACTTTAACTTCCTCATCAGTAAAATGAAGGGGGATTAGATGATCTGTGATGTCTCTACTCAATCTAAGGTTGTTATCTTGTGGACCTTCTGTTGGAGGGTAATAAGTACATGAGGGAACTACAAGTATACAATAAGAGGACAAGTTGGAGGAATTTGTGATGCTTTTCCTGGTGAAGAGATATATTTTTTAGGGGGCAGGGGCAGGTAGGCATGATTTCTGCCTTCATTGAAACATCATCTTGCCTAAATGGGATTAGAATCATTCTACTTGGACCTAGTGGAAGGGAAAGGAAAGCAGATTTCAATTCAAGAAGACAGTGACCATCTAGCAGTGCTATTCATAGGTAGAATGAACTGTTATTAAGGAGTAGTGAATTCTCCATCACTGGAAGTTTTCAAGCAAATGTTGGATGACCTCTTCTTAGGAGATAATGGACTTAGAACTAGAAGGAACTTCACATTATATAATCTAATTGTTTTATTTTATGTATGAAGAAAATGGAACTCAGAGATCTTGAATAAGTTGTTGAGGATCACCCAGAGGGTAACTTCTCTGGAACTTGAGCTGTTATCTTCTGAATCCCAATCTACTTCTCAATGTGGGAAGGAAAGAAATGAACATTCATTAAGTACTTGCTATGGGTTAGTAACTGTGTTAAACATTGAGGATACAAATAGAAGCAAACAGAAAAGATAGTCCATGCCCTCATAGAGTTTATATTTTAATGGTGGAAGGAGACAATTGAAAAATAAGGAACAATATAGAGGGAAAGGGGAGGAGTAGATTCCTTGTGGGAGGCATGGTTCTAAGGTCCACAAAATTAAAACAGGGGGCCAGGAGGAGAATGTACACGGGTCAGTCTGGGCCTTTCTACAAAATGGAGACTGCAGGAGGAACTCATCAGTGGGAAAAAGGGATGGATCTTACAGAGGGACATTTCCTGGGTGTTCAGGCTGCAAGGGTGGTAAACTCTTCCAGGTCAATGAGGCCTTGGGCATGGAGCAAAGTTTCAGGATGAGCCATCAGTATAGAAGGTATTGGTTTGAAAAACAGAACATCAGAGACAGGGTTCAGAGAAGAATGAAGGTGATTTCATATTCACTGAGGATGTTATAAGCAGAATTCACTATTTTAGGAGGGATTGGGCCAGATGAACACCAGGATCTGTTCCCATTCTGTAACTATGAGTCTTACTTGATGTTCATGAGAACTTTGTGAGCTAGGCAGGAAAAGTATTATTTCCCCCATTTTAAAAATGAGGAAATAGCATTTAAGTGACTCACTAAATTTCCCAGAGGTTATAACATGTTTACAATTTGAAGTTTAATCTTCTAGCACCATATCAACTATATTATACCATCAGGCCACTTATGAACTAAGAGTTGTCTAATTTGCAAAAGGATAAAAGTATAGTGCAAGTGTATAGTATATGTGCTCAGAAGATAAAGGAGAAGATTTATGAGAATTGGGTGTGCTTAATCAGAAAAGGATTCTAGGTTGAGGTGATTTTTGAACTAGATCTTTGAATAAATGATGAAATGTGAGATTTGCAGGGAGGAGACAGGTGTCCTAGATTGGAGTAAACAGAATTAAAGATATGGAAATAGTGGGGGAGGACTAGCCAGCTATGTTCAAGATAAGGAAAAGAGACTGATAAGGCTAGAGAGCTGGACCATCTAGACAAGTGACCTCCTCCCTTTCCCCCTTCCCTCCCTTCCTGTGCCCTTAAAGTTTCTTTGTCCCACTGTTGTTGATCTCTAATTAATAACTGGGGAAAAACAGCACTTTAGCCTATGGTCTTCAAAAGAGAAATAAGATAAAAAGTGAACTAGAATAATTAGGAAAAAATTATTACAGAATTGTAATTCTGTAATAAAACTGCCTCTTGTATGTTCATTATCCAAATTTAAGAAATGGCATTCTCTTTTCCCTCTTTTCAAAACAACATTCAAAGAATGTCAGAGCATCTTCAAATATGTCAGGCAGGGCAGTGATTAGGTTCTACACCCTAACAGAACTGACAAAGTGTCAGTGAGGGTGGCTCTTGGAAATAAAAGGGACAAGCATCTGGCAATGATGGTGGGATGGTGGTGACCAGGGCCAGATGACTGAGATGCCAGAGAGCTGACATCGCTTGTATAAGAGATGTTATGACCAAGGTAAAATGATTAAATGCATACTGCTGAAACAAGGATTGAAAGGAGATGAAGAAAGCAGCAAGTTACATAACAAGCAGTGAAATGAAAAACCTCTTCTACTTCTGCAGCACCTGTCTATTATCCTGCCCTACCATTTTCTTAGGCTGCTAATGTGATAGCTATTAACCCTTACCTTCCTTCTCTTTATGGAAGCAAGTGATCTAGGACAGAAGGAATATATGGAAATTTCTGAGATCAAAGAAGAGACATTGATTTGTGTGTCGTTTTCATTTTTGGCATGTGGATAAATTCTAAGCCATGGGTTCATAACATTTATTTATGTATTTTTGGTGGCAAGGACCCTTTTGACAGGAAGGTAAAGCTTGTGGACTCCTTAAGATCATGTTTTTAAAAAATGGAAAGAAATGCTAAATTTCTGTTAGAGGTTTGTGAAAATAAAGATGTAATTTTTTTTAATCCAAGGTTTCTGGACCTCCCCGAAATCTATCCAAGGACTTCTGGGGGTTCTCTGGACCCCAGGTTAATAATTTCTGCTTTAAGAGCTCTCTTTGGCCCCCATTTTAACTTTCTTTTTATATTTTTTTTCGTCTTCCTGTATTGTTTTTTTTTTCTCTTTTTTTAAGGTAGGCAGCAGATAAGACTTTTAGTCATGGAACTGGGCTTCTTCCCTCGCTCTTGGGTTAAGCCTCAGGCAAAACTACTTTTGAATTCTATGACTGGGAGGAATTAGTGTCAGAAGTGAAATCTTTGGATGTGAAATCTTAGGCATGCAGAATTCTAGTTCCAATACTGTACCAATCTGTGCTAGAGAAACTGTTAACAACTCAATAATTCAGTAGAGGAAAGCGAGGGCCATAATTTTAACCTGGCCCCAAAGCCTGTTCAGAAGTGAGAAAGATTATTGCTGAAATTAGCCTTGTACCTATGAATAATGGTCTTTGTGCAACAGCTGTGATTAATCTCCTCTTGGGTCTGAATAATAAATCGAGTGCCAGCCGACAAATACTGGTGGCAACCAAAATGCCACAGGGGTTGAGAAAGGAAGCTAAGAAAATAATGGCTTCGTCTATCCAGAGTGCTTCAGCATAAATGGCACCGTCATAACCTGGGAGACAATGCCTCTCCCACTGTTTATGACAATAATAATACTACTAGCACTAGTCTCTTACAGTTGTATGGCACTTTCGAATCTTCATAGTGTTTTCTATACCTCATCCTAATGGCATTATCATTTGAAAAGGATGGAAAGGCATTCCAAGGAGGTTTAATCTAAATAAGGCAGCATAATTCTAAAGAAAAAAATTCAACATTCATATTCCGTGGAACAAATTAGAACTTCTAGATATTGGCACATGTGGTGTGACTACAAACAGCAGATAGGATTCTTCAAAGAGAAGATTCCTAAGCTTAGCCAATTTTTTTTCCACCCTGCTATCTCTTGATAGGGAAATGTACACTGTCCTCTTCAGACTACACCCTTGAGAATGCAACAGCTGGAATATTCCCACATTGTATCATTCAAATCCATAGCACAAGAAACTAGGTCTTTGGAGAACACAACTTTGGTTCCTTGTGAGAAATATAGAAGTACAAAAATGCATATAAATTAAACAATGCTAGTTTACTTTCATAGTTTATCCTCAAGCATTTATTAAGTGCTTACTATGTGCTACAGATTATACTCCTTTCTAGGGATACAAAGAGAAAGTCTATTTTGTCCTGAAGGAGCTCATGTTCTAATTAAAGAGACAATACAAAAAAATAGATATACAGGAAATTGTGTGTGTGTGTGTGTGTGTGTGTGTGTATAGTCTCAGAGGGATAGACACTAACAGTTTGGGCCATGTTTCTTTTAACACAGTAAAATTTAAGTTCCTTCTTGGAAAGCACTAATTGTCTGTGTCTTTGTATCTTTATTTTCTGGTATACTATTAAAGATGTTTTTCCCAGACTTTGACTCCATTATGGTAGGGAGCTCCTAGTAATGAAACTCCCTCTACAAAGGCAGATTTGCAACACTTCTGCCACTCTACATCCTAGTGAACTGCCAGGGCAGCTGAGGAATTCAGTTGCTTGCCCAGAGGCATTCAACCAGTATAAATTAGAGGTAGATCAAGAATTGAAGTATTTATTCTAGACTCCTAATCTAGCACTCTTGTCAACTTTGTCACTTTCTTTTGCCTAATACACAGTTGGTATCAATATTTGTAGAATTGCACTGAATAGGATGGAATTAATCATAAATTTAATTCAATTCAAATATTTGCTGGATACCTGTGCATGTGACACTGTGTAAGTTGCTGAGGTACAAAGGCAAAATCAAAAGAGTTCCTGCTTTCAAGGATCTGATGTTCTAATGGGAGTTGGGATAAGGGTAGAAGGACAAAAATAAGACATATGCAAAATAAATTTTGGAGTACCAACACTGGGTACTGATTTAAGAAGAACTTTACTGAGATGGAAAATGAAGAGGAAGGCACTACAATGGCCTTGCGTCTCTTCAGCATTCTATTCCTCTGGACATTTTTCCATCTTAGTTGGGTACATCATAGTACCGTTTTTTGTTTGCTTTTTTAGTGATGGATTGGATTAGATGACTGCTAAGTTCCCTTCCAACTCCCAAACAAAATCTGGTGTTTCTATGAAGTGTCTCTGTGTGCGTATGTATGTATATATATCTGATATATTGTATCTATCTATCTATCTGATATCTATCTCTATCTCTTTATCTATCTGATAAAGGAGAAAGTACTACCAATTTGAGCAAAGAAATTAGAGAAAGTTTAATGGAGACAGTGGTACATGATCTGATCCATGAAAGAAGACAAAGATTCTGAGAACCAGAGATGAGAACAAATTAATTCCATGCATAGGTTTTGCTCTCAGTGCCCTGCTCTTACTTGTTAGACTTAAAAACAATGTTTCTAGAAATGATTTATCCTACAAATTCCTTTGTTCCTGGGGCCTCCTGAAACATCCGGCCATCCTAGTAGTCTTATCAATCTGAAATGTCTCTGTAAGATCTTTTCCCATTGATGAATTCTTCTTTGGGCCTCTATTTTATGGAGCAACTGAAGTTTTCCTTCATTTCCCTCCTGGTCCTGTTCTGGGCTTCTAGACTCCAAAGCTAAGCAAGCCCCAAAGTTGATTACCTTCATTCTCTCCCCACCTTCAGCCTGCTTTTAGTTTATTTTTATGTGTTGTCTTCCTTATTAAGAATGCCAGTTCCTTGAGGCCAAAGATTGTCTTTCTTTTTGTTTGCATTTTTATCCCCAGCATTTATACCTGACTCATAGAAAGTGCTTATTAAATGCTTGTTTCCTTCTTTGTTAAAATGCATGGGAATGGGAGGTAAAGAGTAAGGTTCAGCATGAAGTCAGTAGTGTATTTGGCAGGAAAGAATTGGGTATTAAGGTCAACTGTATGAAATAAAACTGGGATAAACAGGTGTGTCAGACTGTGACAGACCTTGAATGCCTGCCTGGGGAACTTGCATTTTATCCACAAAACAACAGGGATCTTCTCAGAATTTTTGATTAGGAGAATGATGTAGTCAGAATGTGCCTTATGAATTTTATTTCAGTAACTTTATAGAGGACGAATTAGCAAGAGGAGAGACAGACAGGAATTAGAATGACCAATTGGAAGAATATTAAAATAGTCCAAGAGATAGATGATGAGAAACTAGTGGTGACTGTTGAATTGATAGAAGGAGATAGAGTCAAAAGATGTATGTGGAATTCAAATTGCCAAACAGATTGGATATGGGGATGAGAGAGAGAAGTCAGGAGTGGGTTGCACATTACTTACCCGGATGACTATAAAGACAGCAGTGCTCTCACCAGAATTAGGGAAGTTTGGACTAGAGGCAGGTTTAGCAGGCGAGATAATTATCTTTATTTTGAACATATTGAACTTAAGACAGCTACAAGACTTTCTTGTGGGAGATATCCAAGTAAGCAATTTATACTACATGTATGTCTGGAGTTGAAGAGGGAGATTAGGTTTGAAACTGATATTGAGGTTCATTTCCATAAAGGATAACATACGAACCCGTGGGAGCTGGTGAAATGTTGAAAAGAGAAATGGTACAGAAAGTAAGGGAGGAGCCTGTACTTAAGAAATTGATTGGTCACCAGTGCAAAAAGCTACAGAGGTCAAGAAAGAGAAAGGAGAAGAAAGGACCATCATTTTCAGAATGTGAGAGATATTTGGCAACCTGGGTGAGAGCATTCAGAGTTAAGTGGTGGGGATCTAAAGTGAACTGAAAGAGATAGAATTGTAAACAAGTGACAAAACGTGGAGGCACTGACTGTTCATAGTTTCTAGGATTTTTGATAGTGAAAAGGAAGACAGATAGCTTACAAGGGACAATAAATTCAAGTGTAGGTTTTCTTGATGTTAGGGGAAATCTAAGCATATTTGTAGATGGTATAGAAGGACTCAATAAATATAGAGAAATTGAATTGAGGAGTGAAGGGAAGGAGGGAAAGAGAAAGGGGGAGAGGGAGGGAGGGAGAGAGGAAGAGAGAGAAAAAGAGAGGGAAAGAGAGAGGGAGAGAGAAGGAAGGAAAGAAGAAAGGAAGGAAAGAAGGCTGGAAGGAAAAAAAATTAGGTAAATCCTGGAAAGAAATGAGGAGTGAATGGGATACAATTTATAAGTAGAGTGGTTGAACTTACCAGAGAGAAGGTGACACCTTTAGGTCTACAAATCAACTTCTCCATCTTAATGTTGATCCTTTTAAAGAAAACAATTTCCTATTTGGCTGAAGTCCAGATAAAACCTCCAGGTTCATGCCCTAGTTGTAATCTTAGTTATTACGTTTTTAAACTGGTATTTCTTCTCCCTGAGTACCATTCTTCTTATTCCCAGCCCTCCAAGATCATCATCTCATATGTTTCATGAGCCCATGTGAAAGATTCTACTTTGTCAATTCCTCAAGCAGAGAGTTAGCAGAAGAGAAAGTGAGTGGTCCCATCATCCAGCATTAGGAAATGGTAAGACATACATTGGACCACATCAAAGGAGCAAGTCTTAATGCCACAATAAAGGTATTTTTGAAATGGCTAACCTCAACCTTCATGATGGATGGTGAAAGAAATTTTGACAAGTGAAACAAAAATAGGACTGACCTATTCAAATCTAGTTGCCTGCTTTCTCTTTCCCCCTCCCCCATATTACTGCTCATGCATCTAGATAACAATATTTCTTGTCCCTAAATTCACATGTTAACCTCCAAGGTATGTCTAATGTCAAACTATTTGTGGTAATTAATAAAAATTAGTTCACCTGACAGTCAACTTTGGCCTCAATATAAAATTGGCCTTTTTGGGGAGAGCGAGAGGGGAAAAAGCAAGGTTTAAGAGGGAGAAAAAAAGTACTTCTTAATTGAAAAAATATATAAATAAATTAGCTTGATATGATCCCTAATTTGTGTTAATATCAAATAATATCATAAAAACTATTGTTTACCACCAAAAATAAGTACAGCTACAACATATACATATTCATCGAATGAGTTGTTAGTGACAGGTGATATATTTTCATTTGCTAGTTAACTATTTCTTCTTCTGAAAAAGCCTTTTAAAATACTCAGCCAAAATGTTTCTGTCATATAATCCTGTCTATAATTATAATTTTCTCTCATTTTTAGTTTGATAAATATAACATTTTGTCATAATGCTATATATTTATATTACATACTAATGGTAGTAGTAGTGTTGGTGCTAGCACTAGTGGTGTTCTCAGTGTTGGTGTGTGTATGAAAGTATATGTGTTGGAGGGGGTTGTAAAGGAATTTGCCTTTGACTCAGCACCCCAAGCTGTAGGCATTTCACAACATGTGATCTCTGGGATATAGACCTGGTAGTGGTATTTCTGGATCAAAGGGTATGCACAATTTGGTTGCCCTTTGGAGGTAGTTCCAGATTGCTCTCCAGAATGGTTGGATCAGTTTACAACTTCACCAGAAATATATTAGTGTCCCAATTTTCCCACATTCTCTCCAACATTTATCATATTCCTTTTTTTCTCATGTTAGCCAATCTAAAAAGTGTGAGGTGGCGCCTCAGAGTTGTTTAAATTTGCATTTCTCTAATCAAAAATGATTTACTTATTTTCCACTTAATAGTATTTTGTTCCCCCCCAATTATGTGTAAAGATAGTGTTTAAGATTCACTTTAATAAGATTTTGAGTACTATTTTTTTTCTCCCTTTCTCCCTCCCTTCCCCCTTTTCCAAGACAACAAGCAATCTCATATTGGTTATACATGTACAGTCATATTAAACATATTTCCACATTAGTCATTTTGTGAAGGATGAATCAGAGCAAAATGGAAAAAACACAAGAAATAAAACAAAAAAGAGAAAATAGCATGCTTTGATCTGCATTCTGACTACATAATTCTTTTTCTGGAAGTGGATAGCATTTTCCATCATGCATCTTTTGGAATTGTCTTAGATCATTGTATTTCTAAGAAGAACTAAATCTATCAAAGATGGTCATCACACAGTGTTGCTATTACTGTGTAAAATGTTCTCCTGGTTCTGCTCACTTCCCTCAGCATGAGTTCACTCAAGTCTTTCTAGGTTTTTCTGAATTCTGCATGCTCATCATTTCTTATCGTATTCCATTACATTTATACACCACAATTTGTTCAGCCATTCCCTGATTGATGAACATCCCCTTAATTTCCAATTCTTTGCCACCACAAAAAACTTTTCTCTTTTTTTTTTATCATCTCTTTGGGATATAAACCTCCTTGCTGGATCAAAAGGTATACACAGTTTTATAGCCCTTTGGGCATAGTTCCAAATTGCTCTCCAGAAACACTTGGATCAGTTCACAACTCCACCAAAAATGCATTAGTGTTCCAATTTCCCTCATCTTCTCCAACATTTTTCATTTTCCTTTTTTGTCATGTTAGCCAGTCAAACATGTGTGAAATGCTACTTCAGAGTTGTTTTAATTTGCATTTCTTTAATCAGTAATGATTTAGAGCATTTTTTCATATGAATACAGAAAATTTTAATTTTTTATCTGAAAACTGCCTGTTCATATCCTTTGACCATTTATCAATTCTGAAATGACATATATTCTTATAAATTTGACTTAATTCTCTGTCTATTTTAGATATTATCCCTTTATCAGAAATGCTGGTAGTAAAAATTGTTTCCCAGCTTTCTGCTTTCCTTCTAATCTTGGTAGCATTGGCTTTTAAATTTAAATGAAACCAAAATTATCCATTTTGCATTTCATAATATTCTTTATTTCCTGTTTGGCCATAAATTCTTCCCTTCTCCATCGATTTACCAGGTAAACTATTCCTTGCTTTCCTAATTTGCTTATGGGGTTACCCTTCATGTGTTTTTTGAGTGTGTCTTGATTTATGGTCTGAGATGTTGGCCCACAACTAATTTGTGCCCTATTGTTTTGCCAACTTCCCAGCATTTTTTTTTTGTCATATAGTGAGTTCTTATCACACTGGTTGGGATGCCTTTGAGTTTATCAAACACTAGATTGCTATGGTCATTTACTACTGTGTCTCATATGCCTAATCTATTCTGTTGACCCACCACACTATTTCATAGCCAGTACCAGATAGGTTTGATGATTATTGCTTTATAATATGGTTTTGAATCTGTCAATGATGACTAGGATGAACATAGAAAAGCATGAAAAATATGCGGTATGAAAAGTGATGCAGTATGAAGTAAGAAGAGCTAAGGAAACATTCTACACAATGGAAACAAAGAACAACCACACATACACAAATGAATGCTTCACAATTACAAAGAATAAATATGACCTCATAAGGCATGAGAAGACACCACCAGTTGGTTTGTTTAACAACTGACTTAAAAAAAAGAATGCACAATGTGCTTTTATGTTTTATCTTCATTATTAATGCTTTCTCTATTACTTTTTTAAGTCTAGATAACCAAAGACACAAAAAACACATTGTGATTTGCAGTGTTTGCCAATTTCTGAGGTGTAAATGTTGACAATGAAAATTTAACAATTGGCTTTCATAAGCCAGCATGAATTGGTTCCATGCCTTGTAGAGGTAGGGGATCTACAAGTGTGGTATGTATCTTCAGACCTTTCAAGATATTGCTTTGCTTTGTTTATTTCTCCTTTTTTATCTTGAAAAACGTTATTTGGGGTTGTTTCTTGGGAACGAGAGTGGGGAATAATGCTGGTAGACACTGTGGTGCCATTGATAAAAAGCATTTTTTAAAGAAATTTGGTTTGACTGAATTACACAGCTAGCTCAAAGATTTGGGACTTAAATTCACCTCTTTTAAGTTCCAGTTTTAAAAATAAAACACATTCTATCATATTAAAAATGTGCAAATTCAGGGTTTTTTGGTAGATTTCAGAAATGGCCAAAGATTGCATTCTGTATTTTCCTGGTATATTGATCCATAAAATATTTTATTTCCTCATTTTCTTGTTGTTCACAGTGTTTTCCTGCCTTCCTGTCCTACCAAAGCACTGAGGTCAAAATAACACAGCTAATGAACAAATGCACTGGCTTTTAGGGTTTGAGTCGCAGCTTGCCTCTGTGACCTTGGACTCACTTAACCTTTGTGCCCTTCCCCACTTTTTAAAATGAATCTTAATGGTTCCATATACTTTTGTAACTGAAAGAACTATAACTCTCTTGACTTTTTACCTGATCCTAAGAAATCCCCCAACTTCTTGATCAATGAATGAATTTACAAGCATTTATTGCATTTATTGAACATGCCAGGCACTCTGCTAGACATTGAGGGTAAAGGACAAAAATAATACAGTTTTGGCCCTCAAAGAGTTTCCCTTCTCGATCACCACACTTGATAATTATCTCTGCTAGGGCTTCTAGTCCTTCTTTGATGTCTGGACTGATATTCTATTTTTCAGGTGGCTTTCCCCCCTATCCCTCACCCTGTTTTTCTCTGTCTTCATGCTAAAGCAGGGATGGGGAACCTGTGGCCTTGAGGCCATATATATTTCTCTAGGGTCCTCAAGTATGACCCTTTGACTGAATCCAGACTTCACAGAACAAATTGGATTCAAAGGGCCTCACTTGAGGACCTATAGGGTCACATATGACCTTGAAGCCCCAGGTTCCCCACTTTTGCTCTACAACAATGCAGAACAAATAAAGGTGTTTCATGTATTCCTAAAGGGCTATGTTGTATATAAGCCGAATTGAAAATATACCTCTCCCTCCAAAATTAAGCCAGAGTAAAATCATGATAAAACCATCAATTCTCAGGTAGGTAAAAGGTTATAAAATGTTAATAACCTATTGACCAGAAGTGGGGGATAAGAGTGTTAACTAAAAGCACATAATAGCAGCTATTCTACCTGGGAAGTGAAGAAAATTTTAACCTTGAGTGGGATGGGAAGGGGCTGGGAGTGGAAATCATTAGAGGGAAAGAAAATAGCATGTGCTAGACACTCCATGTTTGCTTAGTTACCTGTTAGAGGAATAAAGACAGAAAAAAAGTCTGTATTCCCACATCTGTGATGAAAATAGCACGCTTGGCAAAGAAAACAGTTATCACACAGGCTGGCTAGCTTCAAGGGTTGCTCTCAGCTTCAAACCTCCAGGAGTCAGGGCAGGCAAAAGTCCTGGGAAAGATGTACATAAGCAGAAGAGAGTATACCTTAAAACTGAAGAGCCTTTTAAAATTTTCTGTAAAAATGTGTTAATGTATACACACGTGCATATATATATACATATATATACACACACATATAGATATATATATACATATGTA
>CM053583.1:366768917-366800791 GCA_028627135.1 Pseudochirops cupreus | reverse complement strand
AGAGAGAGAGAGAGAGAGAGAGAGAGAGAGAGAAAGAGAGAGAGAGAGCAAGAAAGGTGGGGCATATAAAAGAAGTGAGTGGTAAGAGGTGAATCAGACTTTAGAGGAGGGCCAGGATAAAAATGGGTAGAGAAGGATAAAGAGAAAAAAATGGGATAGATGGAAATGCAGAGTTAGTAATCCTAATCATGAATGTGAATAGGATCAACTCAGGTATAAAATGGAAGTAGATAGCAGAATGGGTTGGAAACCATAATTTAACAGTATTTTGTTCATGAAAAACACCCTTGAAACATAGACACACTCACTCACTCACACACACATACACACATACACACACACACACACACAAACACACACAGAGTTAAAGTAAGATAAGGGCCTGGAAGAGGATCTATTCTGCTGTACCAGAAGTAGAAAAGGTGGGTAGAGAGAGCAAAAATAAAAGTAGACCTAGTTAAAAGGGATAATTGGGGAAACTACATCTCACTTAAACCATAGAAAGTGAAGCAATGTCACCCTAATCATACATGCACCAAATGGCATAGCATCCAAATTCTTAAAGGAAAAGTTAAATGAATTACAGGAGGAAATAGTAAAACTATTCTAGTGAGGGATCTCAACTTTACTCTCTCAGAGCTAGGTACCTATAACTGCAAAAGAAAAGAAAGAAGTCAAGGAAATGAACAGAATCTTAGAAAAGTTAAATATGATAAACCTCTTGAGAGGTTTAATGGGAATAAAAAGGAGTATACCTTTGTTCAGCTGTGCATAAGAGCTTCACAGAAATTAATGAAGTATTTGGACATAAAAACCTCACAACCAAATACAGAAAAACAATTGAATGCACACTTTTCAGACCACAATGCAATAACATTTACATTTAATAAAGGAATGTGGAAAGAGAGATTAAAAATAAATTGTAGACAAAATATTCTAATCTTGAAGAATGAGTTGGTCAAATAACAAATCATAGAAACAAATTTCATGAAAGAGGATGACAACATTACAAAATGTACGGGAAGTAGTGAAATCGATAATTGAAAGAAAATTTGTATCTCTAAATGCATACATCAATAAAATAGGGAAAGAGCAGATCATGAATTGGGTATCCAAATAAAAAAAAACTAGTAAAAGAACAAATTAAAACCCATCAACTAAATACCAAATAAAAATCTTGAAAAATCAAAAGAGAGATTAATAAAATTGAAATAAAAAACCATTGAACTAATACTCTTTGTAGATGATATGATGGGATACATAGAGAATCCTAGAGAATCAACTAAAAACTAGTTTAAACAATTAACAACTTCAGCAAAGTTACAGAATGTAAAATAAACCCACATAAATCATTTGCATTTCTATATATTACCAACAAAACCTAGCAGGAAGTGATAGAGAAATTCTATTTAAAATAACTGAAGACACATAACTAACAAAATAACTGAAGTGTCCACCTGCTAAGACAAACTCAGAGATTATATGAACCCAATTACACAACAGTTCTCACACAAATAAAGATACATCTAAATAATTGGGCAAATGTTAATTTGCTCTTATGTAGACTGAGTTAATGTAGTAGAAATTACAATTCTACCTATTATTTAATTTACTTATTCAATGCCATACTAAACAAAATCCAAAAATTATTTCATAGAGCAAGAAAATATACCAACACATTCATCTGGAAGGACAGAAAGGTCAAGTGTATTAAGAAAATCAATGAAAAAATGTGAAGAAAGGTGGCCTTACAGTTCCTGATTTCAAACTATATTGCAAAGCAGTAAACATGAGAACAATCTGGTATTCGTTAACTAATAGATTGGTGGATCAATGGAATGGATTTAGGTATACAATATACAGTAACAAATGACCATGATAACCAAGTGTTTGATAAATCCCAAGACCCAAACTTTTGCGGGTAAGAACTCAATATTTAACAAAAATTGCTGGGAAAACTGCAAAGCAATTTGTCAGAAATTAGGCATAGATTAACATCTCACATCATATTCCAGATAAGGTCAAAACGGATAAGTAATTTAGACGTAAAGGGTGAGCATGGAAAAATGTACCTGTCAGATCTACGGATAAGGGAAGAGTTTATGACTAAATAAGATGCAGGATCACAAGAAGTAAAAATTAATTACATGAAATTAAAAATCTTTTGTACAAACAAAGTTAATACAACCAAAATAAGAAGGAAAACAGGAAATTGGGGAAAAATTTTTATATCAAGTTTCTCTGAAAAAGGGCTAGTTTCTCAATCATATAGGGAATTGAGCCAAATTTATAGAAAGGAGAGCCATTCTCCAGTTGATAAATGGTCAAAGGATATGAAGAGGCAATTTTCAGAAAAAGAAATCAAAGCCATTTATAGTCCCAAGAAAAAATTTCTCTAAATCACTATTGATAAGAAAAATGCAAATTAAAACAACTCTGACATGCCATCTCACATTTATCAGATTGACCAGTATGACAGAAAAAAATGACTGAGGGTATGTTGAAAAATTGGGACACTAATGCACTATTGTTGGAGTTGGGAACTAGTCCGACCATTCTGGAGAACAATTTGGAACTATGCCTAAAGAGCTATAAAACTGTGCATACCCCTTGATCCTATAATACCACTACTTGGTCTGTATCATAAAGAGATCAAAGAAAAGGGGGGGAAATATCTATATGTACAGAGAGTTGGCCACCACCACTGTACCAAATCGAGGCTTGACTTGAGATCTCCGGAGCAAAGAATGAAGATCTTTGCCCTGTTATGCACACCCAGCTATCTGTTCTGCCTATCTGTCATAGCAAATGTCTATCTTTGCCTCCACTCCCACACCCCTGCCCTGTGTTGCCAGACTTCCCCTCTCTCTGTTTTAGAATCCATGTCTACCTCCCCTTCTGTCATGTTCTTCCTCTGGTTCCAAATAGGCCGCCATGTGATTGGTTCTGGCCCCTGGGTGTTCTTCTTTCTACTTTCACTTCTCTGTCTCAGGCCCTTGCCTATTCTTGAATCATGTGCTGGCCCCCTCC
Source organism: Pseudochirops cupreus (assembly GCA_028627135.1). Classification (NCBI taxonomy): domain Eukaryota; kingdom Metazoa; phylum Chordata; class Mammalia; order Diprotodontia; family Pseudocheiridae; genus Pseudochirops; species Pseudochirops cupreus. The sequence continues at coordinate 366,797,761 of CM053583.1, read as the reverse complement.
TTCCAGGGGGTACTGCTCCCTTTTTGCCTCCCTCCTTTCTTTCTGTCCCCATATTGGCATTAGGTAAAAATCTCTTTAGTAGAAATAAATGGAGAACTGTCCATAGTTCTGTAAGTGTATAGTTTATTAAAAAGGAACAAGGGTAGGTAAAATTGAGTGCAGGAGGTTAGAATATCATTTTCTAGTTTGAGAATATCTCATGTGAGGAAATCCAGGTACCTAAGAGGGAAAACATGGTGGAGAACATTTGGGTGGGATACGTGAAGGCAGAAACTCAAATGTTATAGAAATCAGAAAATACTACCAACCATCTGAACAGAAAGAGGAATAGATGGGGGGGAAGGTCCAGGAAATAGATCATGAATCATGTATGGCTATAGGCTATAGTATTGAAAGGGGGGCCTTTTATCTACATATCTCATATTTGTTATATATTTCTTTCATGGTCTCTTTTTCTTTTCTTCCTCATCCTCCTTCCCATCCTCCATCCTCTTTATCTTATTCTCTCTCTACTTCTTTTTCTCTCCCACTCTTTCTATCACTCTCCATCAGAGCAGTTGATATTCTCAAATGCCTTTAATGATAATTTAATCCTTCACCAACATGGAAAGACAAATGAGGGGAACATTTTTTCTAGAACTCATTCTCATCAACAAGGAAGAGCTAGTTGCTGAATTGGAAATGAAAACAACCTTTGGGGCAAGCTAGAATTTGTGTTGGAAAAAAAAATAGCAAATCTGTGCAGCATCTATCATGTGCTCTAAATATAGAAAAGCAGATTCCATATGTTTCAGAGAAAGTATAGGCGGTGTCCTAAGGACCAAAACTATGCAGGGAAAATTAACCCCAAAGGGATAGGAAGCTCTCAAGAATGACATTCTGAAGTCACTAAATGAGACAATCCCAATGTGAAAGAAAGCTGGTGGGGGAGAGTGTTTTCTACAGAAATTAATAGCCCTTAGATTATAAAAAGATATGAGCAAAGAATAAAATCAAGGGTAGGTAATGAAAGATGATTACAAAAGTGTTTGCATTGTCTTTAAAAAGAGCAGAAGGCATGCTAAAGTTCAAATGAGCAAGGTTAGTGAGAAAATCTAAGGATATATTTTGTTTATTTTTAAAAATTGTACTAGAAAATAAAGAAGGGTAAAGCCAAGGATAGGAGTTCTGGTTGACTTTGATGGTTCAACAATAATAGTTGACAGATTAAACAGAGATGCTCAGCTATTAGATCTTTGTTTTTTCAGTTAAGGAGGATGATCTTTAAACTGGAAAGTACAGGAAAAAGTAGCTAATAAGGAATTGTTATCCAAGATGAGTATGGAAATATTGATGGAGCACTTTGCTGCCCTCATTGCCTCATATTGGTAGGTCCAAATGAATTCCATCCCAAGCACAAAAGAAGTCATGGATACGATTGATGAGCCACTGTCAGTTTTTTCTGGAAGACCTAAGAATAGCATAAGTAAAGCAGAGCTGGAGAAGGGCAAATGCTACTACAATTTTCAAAATAATGGAAAAATTAATATACTCTACAAATAGTAGGCCAATAAACATGAACTTTGATCTCTTTCCATTTATACTGTTGTATTATATATTGTTTTCTTTACTCTCATTGCTCTGTATATCTTTCTATGTTTCTCTATATTCATCATATTTATAATTTTTAACAGTACAATAATATCCTATTATATTAATGGACCACCATTTCTTTAATGTTTCCCTAAGAGATGGCTATTTGCTTTATTTCTAGTTCTTTGCTACTACAAAAAACATATTGTTATATTTTTGGTGTAGGTAGAAGCTTTCTTTTTACCAATGATCAACTAGTAGTATATGCATAGTAGTGGAATAATTCTGATATCTTGGGTAAATTCAGAAGCAGAGTGACCAGAATAATGAAGGGCCTTGAGTCCTTCCTCCAGGGTCATATGAGTAGCAGTTGAAGAAATTGGGAATGCAATCTGGCCTGGACAAGAAGAAAAAGCTTGAAGTACATAGAGGGGAGTGGTCATAAGACCTGCCTTCTAGAATTTAATGATTGTCATGAGGAAGAGGGGTTTGACTAGTTCTATCTGACTCTTGAAGACAGACCTAGGAGCGGTGAGTGAGATTTGCAAAGAAACAGATTTGGATTTGATCAAATGAAAAAACTTTTTAGCAATTAGAAATAAAAAAATGAAATATACTTCCTTAGGAAGTAATGGATTTCATGTCAGTAGATGGCTACTTTTAGGGAATATTTCATCTTTTTTTTTTTTTGGAGGGGGGAAGGCAGGGCAATTGGGGTTAAGTGACTTGCCCAAGGTCACACAGCTAATAAGTGTTGTGTCTGAGGCCAGATTTGAACTCAAGTGCTCCTGACTCCAGGGCTGGTGCTCTATTCACTGTGCCACCTAGCCGCCCCTTAGAGAACATTTTGAAAGTCAATTTTGTTCAAGTATGAGGTGGAGTGCATGAAGTCTGAGACTCCTTTCAACTTTTGAGATTCCAAAGTTTTGTTATATTATTAAATGTTCATTGGCTTCCCATTGTCTGCCAAATAAAATATATTTTGACCTTTGCATTAAATTCTCTCTTCTATTTTGTTATGGTCTGCCTCACTATCCTTGTCTATTACACCTAGTTTCAAGGACTTTATGTTTAGACAGATTTTAACACTTTCATTCCTCCACCCTCCACCCTCTCCTTGTCTATATTCATGTAAGCCTCTATCCCAGGAATATATTAATTACTGCCCCCCCACCCCAAATAAAAGCCTCCATATCTTGAAATCTTTCTCTTTCCTCAAAACTCAATTGGAATTAACCCAAACACTCCACTCTGCACCTGTTAGAGAGGGTGAGACAATGACCCATATTATGACATAATGATAACAGTGATACAAGTAAGAATGTAATAAGTCCCTACCACGTGCTATGAAAAATTTAAGAAAATAATGATCAATTTCCACGACCTAGGGGAGAGGGGGAATTAGTAGATATTCCTTGGAAGAGGATGCTATCTTCTAATTGGGTTTAGAGACTGAGTCTGCTACTTTGAAGTTGCCATTTCTTGCTGCCTACAGAACTTTTGCTATCTTATATTTCTGAACTGGGTCTCTGTTTAGCTGTTTCCATCATTACCTGTTTGGCTATTGGTAGCCACAGCTATGGCTACCATCTGCTTTAGGGCATCTTTGGTGCTGACCTGCTACTGTATTTCACTGCATAATCATTGCAGATTTTATGCCAACATTTTTTTTTTGCAAAAAAGTGGGGTGCACCATTATATGAAACTTTTTAAAAAAAATGTGCCAGTATTACTTAAAAACCACTTATTGAACTATCTTTGGTGCAAGATTAGGATGCATGGAATATTCATAAATATACATTAAATTTGAATACTGTTAAGCCAAGCACAAGTAGCTTTCCAGAGGACTGCTACTGTGAATAGCTCTAAGGTTCTAATCATATAGTATAGTGAACTCTCTATTTATTCAGTAGTAAAGTAAAGCAAAACATTCACAGAAACCAAAGTACAGCATTCACAATGATATAACATAATAATTTATCACTAAAGTGGCCACATAGTTTTAGGCAAAAGATGTCACTCAGTAAATACCTAATTCAATCATCCTTAAGGAGCAATCCTCCTTAAGGGATACAAAGTGCAAAGGTCTCCCACTCTTAGGTCACATTGCTTTAATCTTGTCAGTCAGAAAATCTTCTTTCTTCTTGATTGGAGACTAGCTTCCAATCATCCTTGACTCAATCATCCTTAAGGGGTACAAAGTACAAAGAACAACGTTCTTCTACCCTTAGGTCACAGTAAATCATGATCTTGTCAGCCAGCACCAAGTATCCAAGAAAAGGTCCTCTCATCTTGACTCAGGGCTGGCTCCCAGATTCTATGGTTCCTCTTCCATGCTTCCAGCTCTTGTCCAAATTCACCTAACCGTCACATGGACTCATAGGTAGGCAGTTCCCAGTTCCTGTTCCAGCTCCTATTCCAGTTTGAAGCTCATGGTGACCAGTCTGTCTCAAGTACTTTGAAATCTCTGTTCCTGGGAAGAGAAAAGAGAATTGACACTTTTGGATTGTGGTGCCAGAGAAGACTTTTGAGAGTTCCTTGGACAGCGAAGAGATCAAATCAGTTAATACTTAAAGAAAGTTATTCAGAATATTTACTGGAAAGTCCAATACTGAAACTGAAACTGAAATACTTTGATCACATAATGAAAAGATGGGACTCATTGGAAAAGACCCTAATGTGGAGAAGGAATGATGGAAAAGAAAAAGAGAAATGAGATGGATAGATAGTGTCATGAAAACAATGAAGATGAACTTAGACTTCAATAGATAGTGGAGCATATAAGGGCCTGGCGTGCTATTGTTCATGGGTTCAGGGATAGTGGGATGGACATGACTGAATGATTGAACAATAATAATAGCAATAAAGATATATAGTTGTACTGTATAGAACTAAATACTATTTAAAGTCTTGCCTTTCAATGTATTTTTTTTGTAGTTTTCAAGTATTTTTTCCACCTATTTTTAGAAATAGTAATTGAACTAGATCTAAAGTCAATGGGTCAGGGGCTTAAACCTGAATTTGCTACTTAGTCCCTATGTGCCCTTGAATACTGTGTGACCTTTCTGGCCCTTAGGTTTCTCACCTCTAACATGAAGAGATTAAAATAAATTATTTCCATGATCTTTTCCAATTCTCAATTAAAAGAAATCCAAATAAAGCATTTTAACATTTTTTTTTTTTAACAAGCAAAGGTTTCAACAGAGGTAGCTGTGACATAGTAGGCAGGGAGCTGGATCCAACAAGACCTAGGTTCAAACCCTACTCCTGATCTGATACATACTAGTTGTGTTTTAACCTTTCAGTGCTATAGGAAACTCTCTTAAGAATAGAAATTACAGAGAAGTTGCCTACCTTGTTTTTGTAGAGAGAATCTCCTCATCCCAGGTTTTCTATGTCTATGAATGATAGGTTCAGTTCCATTTTATTATTGTAAGGAACTCTCAATAAGGAAACTTCTTTTGCTAATACAATACAGATTACTGAATGTTCTGCACTCAATTTTGAGACTTTCTCCATTATGCTGTTACCTCTCATATAGCCAGATGATCTCTATTATAGTTTTTCCTTTATTAATTTTAGAAGTAGGCTTTTTTTGGTGGACTGCCTAAAAACCTAACCATTACTCATAGCACTGTTATTATAGGAAAGTTGGTTCTTTGCTACAAAAATGATCAACTAAAAAAAAATAGACTTTGGAATCTAATGTAATGTTGCAAATTGAGATAAAGAGATAAAGGGGAGTACCTGCCTTCAAGGAGCTTACAAACTAATCAATAAGTCACACACATTTTAAGAGATGCCTACTATGTTCCAGATACTGTACTTAGCACCCAGGATAGAAATATAGAAGCAATAGTCCTGCTAATATTCTAACAGCGCAGTCAAGCTCATATGAAGGTTTATACAGAATAAATGTGGAATGAATAAGAATGGTTCAAACAAGTGGGGACTTGTAGGGAAGGCAGGAGGAGCTCAGGAAAAATCATGTAAAAGGTGACAAGAACTACGACTTGAAGAAGTTGCAGGTGAAGAGAGAGAATATTCCAGGTACAAGGTACCACCAGTACACAACCATGAAAATAGATGGGAATGTCATGTGATTTTGTGACTTTTTTCCATGGGAAGTTCATTGATGGCTTGTTCAACTTTTTTTTGCCCAAGATTGGGTTATTTAAGTATTTTTGTTTCCTGTTACTTTGGATGATTTATATTTCTGTTTATGTTTATCCATTTCATTTAGATTGTCAAGTTTATTGGCATATAATTGGGCAAAATAGCTCTTAACAATTGTCTTAATTTCCTCTTTATTAGTGATGAATTCACCCTTTTCAATTTTTATACTAGTAATTTAGTTTTCTTCTTTCTAATCAATTTAACCAATGGTTTATCTATTTTTTTCTCCCCATAAGAACAGTTTCTCACTTTATTTGTTAGTTCGATGGTTTTCTTGCTTTCAATTTTATTAATTTCTCTCTCTCTCCTTTTTTTTCTTTTTTTAGAATTTTCAGTTTGGTGTTGAATTGGGGGTTTCTAATTTCCTTTTTTCTTGTTTCTTTTTTTTTAGTTGTATGCCCAATTCATTGATCTGCTTTTTCCTTCTTTTATTGGTGTAGGCAATCAGAGATATAAATTTCCCCTAAGCACTGCTTTGGCTGCAATCTGTAAATTTTTGTACGTTTTCTCATTATTGTCATTTTCTTTTATGAAATTATTGATTGTTCCTATGATTTGTTGTTTTACCCACTTGTTTCCTTAGAATTATATTGGTTAATTTCCAACTAATTTTTAGTCTTTCTTTACATTGTCCATTATTGAATGTAATTTTTATTGCATCATGATCTATAGAGGATGCATTTACTATTTCTGCCTTTCTGCATTTTGTGTAGGTCTCATGTACTGCTGAGAAAAGGTAAATTCCTTTCTATTCCCATTCAATTTTCTCCAGAACTAACATATTTAACATTTTCAGAACTTAATTTACCTCCTTAATTTCTTTTTTGTTTACTTTTTGATTAAATTTATCTAGTTCTTAGAGGGGAAAGTTGAAATTCCCTACTAGTATAGTTTCATTATTTCCTCTTGTAACTAATTCAATTTCTCATGCAAAAAATTAGATGCTAGCTATACCATTTGGTGCATATCTGTTTAATATTGATATGAATTCAGTGTTCACGGTACCTTTTAGCAAGATATAGTTTCCTTCTTTATCTCTTTTCATTACGTCTGTTTTTGCTTTTGTTTTGTCTGAGAAAGTAATTGCTAGCCTTGCTTTCTTTGCTTCAGCTACAGCATAATAGAATCTGCTCCAGCTCCTTACCTTTACCCTCTGTGTAACTCTCTGCTTCAAATATGTTTCTTTTAAACAACATATTGTAGGATTCTGATTTTTAATCCATTTTGCTATCTGCTTCCATTTTATGGGTGAGTTCATCCCATTCATATTCATAGTTATAATAACTGTGTATTTCCCTCCATGTTATTTTTCACATATTTACCCTCCTCTCTTGCTTACTTTACACCTTTTCCTTCCTCACAAATGTTTTACTTCTAATCCCTGCCTTCCCCAATATAACTTCCCTTTTATCAGTTCCTCCTCCCTCTTCCATTATCCCCATTACTTTCTACTTCCTTATGAGGTAAGAGGTTTCTATATCCAACTGAGTGTGTATCTCTTTGATACAATGAGTGCGTTCTCTCTTTGAGACAATTTTGATGAGAGTAAGGTTTGAGTTTTCCACCCCACTCACATCTTCCCCTCCATATAATACTTCTTTCATTGCCATTTTATGTGAAATAATTTGCCTCATTCATTCTCACCCCTTCTTCTTCCAGTGCAGTTTTCTTCATCCCATCAAAGTCACCATAGATCCATGACCTCTGTCTATATATATTCTTTCTAATTGCTCTTAAAGTAATAAAGGTATTAAAAGTTATAAACATCTTGCCATTTTGAAATATAAACATTTTTAGTTTATTGAATTTCTTATGTTTGTTTCTTTTTTACCTTTTTATGTTTCCATTGATTCTTGTACTGTGAGGTCAAATTTTTTGTTCAACTCTGGTTTTATATAATTAGAAATGCTTGAAAGTCTTCTATTTCATTAATATCCATTTTCCCCTTGAAAGATTATACTCAGATTTGTTGGGTAGATGATTCTTGATTATAATATTAACTACTTTGCCTTCTAGTATAACATATTCCCAATCCTCTGCTTCTGTAATGTGGAAGATGCCAATTCCCGTGTAATACTGATTGTAGTTCCATGATATTGAATTATGTCTTTCTGGCTGATTGGTATATTTTCTCCTGGATCTGTGAGCTCTAGAATTTGGCTATGATGTTCCTGGGAGTTTTCATTTTGGGATCTCTTTCAGGCAATGATTGGTGGATTCTTTCAATTTCTATTTTGCCCTCTGGTTCTAATATATCAGGGCAGTTTTGGTTTTTTTTTTTTTGATAATTTCTTGAAAGATGTCCAGTTTTTTTTTTGTTGTTGTTTATCATGGCTTTAAGGTAGTTCAATAATTTTTATATTATCTGTTCTGGATCTATTTTCTAGGTCATTTTTTTTCCAATGAGAAATTTAACAGTTTTTTTATTTTCATTTTTGTCTTTTTAATTCTGTTTTATTGCATCTTGATGTCTCATAGAGTTGTTAGTTTCCACTTGTTCAATTCCAATGTTTAAGGAATTATTTTCTTCAAAGAGCTTTTGTACTTCCTTTTGCATTTGAACAGTTCAATTTTTTTTAGGGAGATATTTTCCTCAATACATTTTTGTATACCTTTTCCCATGGTATTGACTCTTTATTTCATGATTCCCTTTCATTACTCATTTCTTTTTCCAGTTTTCTTCTACTTCTGTAATTTGTTTTTTTAAAATCCTTTTTGAGCTCTTTCAAAAATTACTTTTGGGTCTGAGATCAAATTACATATAAGGATGTGGTTAGGGTTACAGTTGCTCTGGAGACCCCACAATACCAACACGCTGGTTCCTGCTGAATGAATTTGACTCAAGTCTTCTCAGCCAAAGAAAAGTAAAGTTCATTGAAAGTTTATTAAAAGTTCGCCATGTTGGGTAGACTCTTAAGTTGCCTAGATATCTGTAAGGCTTGCATTGGGCAAGCAGGCCAGAGCAAGTCTGTGCTAGGTCATTCTATGGCACTATTGCCCTCTTCTAAGTTTATGCCTTTATCCTCCATATCACCATAGTAACATGCTAATAGTGGAACTCTTTTCTTTTTGGCATTTATTGTGACTTGGCATTTTAATGGGAGAATTGAGCTCTGGTTCTGCATCTTCCCTAACTTTTTGTGCTAGATCTCTGGATCTTACTGCTGGCTTTCACTGAGCTTCAGGGTTTAGCTGTTTGCTTTCTCTGGAGGGTAAGCTTCCCTTCTGGCTTGTTTTGAGGGGTAGAGACTCCCTGTTGGCCTCCTCAGGGGTGGGATTTATCTTCTGGCCTGCTTCAGGGTTGCAGCCTTGCTGCTGGATTGCTATGATAATAGAATCTTCTTGGTGGCTAGCTTTGGAAGGGGAATCTTGTTGTTGGTCTGCCCCAGAGGTGGGGTCCTGTTGCTGGGCTGCTATGGAAACAGAGTCTTCTTGCTGGTAGATCCCAGGGGCAAGGTCTCACTGTTGGCCAGCTCCAGGGTGGGGTTTTACTACTTGTCACCAATGGGGTCAGGTCCTAGCTGGTGGTTTATCCTCAGAGTGAGGTCCCTGGGGTAGGGTCCTGTTATTTCTTCACAGATTACTCAGTTGCCTGGGGACTGCTGGTTTGTAGGGGGGTGGGGCCTCACTGGTGGATTGCCTCAGGGTTGGAGCCTTGCTGCAGGCCCCTTACTGTGAGTCTAGTTGCTGCTGTTGCTGCTACTGCTTCTGCTCCTGGATCTCTCTACCCTCCCATGGCAGTGAGACAGACCTTTCTTGCCTGGCTGGTAAGCTGCTTCCCTGCTCCTAGATGAATTCTGAGGTGGTTTTCTAATTGTTTGGAGGGGAATTTGGAGGGCTTCAGAAGGTTCCCTCCTCATTCTTCCATCTTGTCATTGAACGTCTACATGGTAGACTTTTAATAAATGGTTATTGGATATAGGCATATAACAAGTGTTTGTTCAAATATGGGCCTGGAGATTGCTGGCCAGGACTGCCACTCACCAGAAGTGTAAATTCTGGCAATTCATTTAGCTTCAGTTTTTTCCACACATGAAATGAAGGAGTTGTCTTAACTAATCTCAAAGGTCTCTGTTAGTTCTAATATGGTACTCTGATTTTTATGCAAATATGCATTTGATTATCAATATTTCTGCTTCTCATGATTATTTATTTGGTGAAGCCAGTACTTACTGATTAGCTTCTGTCATAGTTATCATTTTCAGAAATTGCCTTGCTGCTCACGTTGTCCTTCCCACATACAACGTGATTAGAGTCAACTAAGGTTTGCTGTTCTCCTCTGAAACTCCCTGATTACTGCCTGTACAACTATTTTACATAAACATTTGCCTTCAAAAACCAAATTTCTGTACTTCTCAGCTGACAGTCACCAGCAATTCATCTCAAAATGATGAATTTTCCATTTCTCTCTTTTCATTTCTTGAGACTCCATTCCCTTTTTTGTCCTCTCAGTGTGTCTCTCATCACTCAGTGTTCCTGCATCCCTGTGTAGTTGTCTATCCTGATATTTCTTCCTTGAAGCTCTTTAAAAACAAAAAGCCCAAAACACAGCTGGCTCTGATCTCTTCTGCCCTCTGTCTTCAATCCATTCTTCCTCTGTTCATTTCTCTCCCCTGGTTTCTGTTCTTCACAGATGATATATTTGTAAATCCCCAAGCTAGAACAATGCTCCTTGGTTCCCCCAATTTCTCTCCTGGGATATAGCAAATGCGGGTGGTGACAGAGAATTTCCACTTTAAAAATTGTCTGGAACAGATCAAAATCTGAGCCTTGTTTGGAGGACTATTGAAAAATAAATTCACCCAGTCGCCTTAACTCACTCTCTCCCTGTTTTTGTCTCTCTGTCTTGTCTCTCTCTCTCTCTCCCTACCTACCTATCTGTTTATCCATATATATGTATACATGTACATATATAATATATATGTAACCATTAATCATCAAGAAATACTGGCTAACCCCTAAGTTTATTGTAACTTTTAGATAGGAGCTATAGTAATCAACAATGAGGGATAGTCACCAATAGAATGTAAATTCCTTGCAACTAGGAATTTTTCATTTATTTGCATTTCTATTTTCAAGGACTAGGATAAAGCTGGTCATATAGGAGGTAATTAACAAAAACAACAACAGCTAACATTGATATAATACCTACTATGTGCTAGGCACTGTGCTAAGCTTCTTACAAATATTATCTCATTTGATCCTAATTATAACTCTGGGATGTAGGTGCTATTATTATCCCCCATTTCACTGTTGAGGAAACTAAAGCAGGCAGAGGTTAAGGGACTTGCCCAGGGTCACACAGCTAGCAAATGTCTAAGGCCAGATTTAAATGAGGTCTTCCTGATTCAGGCCCGTACCTCTATTCACTGTCCACCCAGTGTCTTAGTCCCATGCCTCACTATAACCCAGCTTATGAAATTGAGACTGAGGGAGGGTAAGTGATTTGTCCAGGGTCATGAAGCTAGAAAGTTTCTGAGTATTTGAATCTAGATCTTCTCTCAAATGAACACAGCTAAAAGTGTTGCTTAGGAATATCCAGTAAAGATTTTTATTTTTCAAGAATGGCACATGAGGAAGATGAGGGAGTTGGAGAGCACTTAGGATTTCTATGATGAAAGCCAAGCTAACATCAAATCCAGTAGAAGAACACTCTGATCAATGACAGCTAGACTTTTCAAAATTCTTGAAGAACTTAGTTAACTTGGGCTTCAGAGACTGCAGATATAGTGAAAATATAATGAGTACTTCTACTGATTGATTTTAGCAGTGTTGCCATGATCACTGCCTTTGATTTTGGATGCTGTATGGCTGGGTATAATTCTGGCAAATGGTTGTTATCCAGGGATATGCGAGGGCCACCCTGAACGCTCTAGAGGCCAGTTGTTAAGCTTTCAGTGTGAGCATTTACTTCTTGGGAGCTCAGCAAACACTACACATCATGGCTTGGTTTATTTTTTTTTTTCTTGATTATGTGTACTTAAGAAGGTGGTGGATAAATTGGTAGTGATTCAGAATAAATTTTCAAGTGTGTCATGCCTAATTTTTTGGGGGGTGGGGTGAGGAAAGGAAAGGGAGTCTGTTGTCAAACATTTACCAACATACTTTTGGTGCTACCTTTTCTAGTAGGATCTCAGGACATCTACTCTGAGAGTTGCCAGTGAAAAGGGGAAATATGAAATATAGCTTAGATTCACAGATTTAGAGCCTCAAGGATACTCCAAATTGTTCTGATTCATTCTCCTCATTTTTATTGATGAAACAAGTCAGGCCCAGAAGCACTGTCCCAGGTCACACAACTAGCAAATAACAGAGTTGAGGGTATGAATTTTGAATTTCTGAATCCACAGCCAATGTTCTTTTCCCTACACCTTGCTATATCATTATCTTCATTGTGAAGTTTTTTTCTTTCCATATTAACCTATACCATATTGCCCTATAGTATATTAGTAGTATATCAAGCATAGTATAACAAGCAAAAGTTACACTGACATATGGGTTTACATAAGGCTTTTTAGCTGGAAATATGATTTTATTAATTCAAAGAAAGAATTGCTCTTTTACTGTCTTTTTTTTTCTTCTTTTTCTTCTTGGAAGTGATCAGGATTAGATGACTTGTCCTGGATCACAGAGCTAGCAAGTGTCTGAGGCTGAATTTGAACTCAAGTCCTTCTAACTCCAGGGCTGATACTCTTTCCATTGTGCCACCTAGCTGCCCTCACTCATAGTTTTAAAGATGTGCCTGGTTCACTGAGAGCAAGCGTGAAACAAGCATTTTAAGGACGTACTGGTCAGACAGTTTAAGTGCTGGGAATGTAAAATCAAGTAGAAAGAAAGTCAAGTACTACCCTCAAAGAGCTTGCATTCTAACTGAAGAAAACACAGAAAAGGGAAATATTAAGTTATTTGCTTAGGATCTTACAGCCAGTATGTGTCAGGGGCAGTACTTTATACTATAGTTTGGAAGACTGTCTCTTTCTCCACACTGCCTCTCATAGCTAGCTAGATAAAGTTGGCCTGAACTTTCCTAAAAATCTGTCAGTCGGATTTATCTTGGGCAGTCCAGATGGTCCTACAGTATTTCTGGCTTTTCTATAGATATATGTATAGAGATGCCTGCAGGGTTCACAATGTAAATTCCAGAAGGCAAGGGACTATACTTCATCTTTTCACCCTTCTGACTCCAAGGTCTAGCACAGTGATTTCTATATGACAGCTACTCAGTGAGTATTTGCTTCAAGCATGAATCAATTAATGAATTTAATAGTTCCTAAATGTAACACATAGGAAGCTAGGGCATTATCTTTTTATTTAAACTTAAGCCAATGGGCATATTTTAAAAATTCTTCATCATTTTAACTTGAAAGGGAATCTAAATTTATTGAGCTCCATGACAAGGCAATTTAAACTATAAGCTATTTCCACAATTAAAGTAGTGGGCAAATTTTATTTTTGTTTTTATGCAGTCGTCTGTTACTTTATCTATAGAGTCAGTTTTAACAAAATTCAATATGGTAATATAGAGTGACATGTTTCATTTCATAATATTAAATTTAATTGTAGTAAAAGTAATTACTATCCCATTGGAACAGTAAGCATAATATAAAGTCCTTTTCATTTTGATGAATGCTGTAACTCTTTTCAAAACATTAAAGCTAACAGGCTAAATAAAGGTCTTTCTTTTTCCCAAGAATCTTGAATCATAGAGGAAGTTTTAATACTGCAGGGCCACCCTGAGTTATGAATGGCTGATTTGCAATTTTCAAGGTTGGATTGATATATTCAATCTAATCTCCTTACTTTAAAGATTAGGAACCTGAGTTCTAGTGAAAAGATTAAGTGACTTACCCAAGGTCACACACCAATTGACAGATATGGAGATAGAAGGCATCTCAAATTTCCTGATTTTTCATACAGCCCTCTTTCCATTTGATTAAACCTCACATCTTGTGCATCCTTGGCATCTATCTGAGGATATTATGGCCATAGGCTTATTCCCTAGCCCACCAACCTGAGACTTCTCTATTTTCTGTCTCTGTTGGGCTCAGGTAATGTCATCTAGTGGCTAATGCAGGGAACTATACTGCCTCAGACCTCCCTATGGTTTTCTTTGTCTTCTTCACACATGCAATGGCCCCATTCTTTCCTTTCTTTGCCTTAGTCTTCTATTCTTATGACAATTTCTATATCATCTGATTTTATTTTTGTATATACTTATGAAAAATAAAAATTATTACTCAGGATCAGGGAATGAGAGCTTCCTAAACACTTGTACAATATATAGTACTCTTACTTTGCAATATCATGAACATTTCTTGGAGAAAAAAAAGAAAAGAATCACTTTGCATGGAAATATGGTGAACAAGAAATAACAATTTAAAGAATGAAATAGATTGTATTTCTTCAGACAGGAAAAGACTTATTATTGAAGTGGGAGTTAGCTGACTTGGAACTATAATCAAAATAGTATAAAACAAGAGAAAAGAATATAAGTGGGAAAACAACTAGAAAAACTTAATGTTGATCTATATAAGCAAGGAATAACACATCAAAAATATGAAATGTATAACAGAAATGATATTGTCACAGACTAGAATAATATCCATACTTGTAACCAGTATAAATTAATTAATATAACAAGGAAATGAAAAGAGACCAGAAGTCACCTTAGAACATTTCTGATTTACTTGCCAAATGAATATGGTCACTAAATGCAACACTAGATTAGAATGGAAGCTTGTTTATACAATATTAGAAAGGAAAAATGATAAAAAAAATTCATCTAGCATCTTCTCAGGGCAGCAACAGTGGAGAGTATGACTCGTTTATGGAAAGCTTGGCAAAATATTAAACTAAATAGAATCATATTGAGGGAGTTCAGGGCAAAATGGAAAAGAAGAAAGGTAGGAAATATTTTGAAAAAAACATATTAACAAGTTATTCCTTTCATCAAGAGCAGTACAACCATCACACTTGGACACTAACAACACAGTCTGGGGTGTGTCTATATGGGAAGTACAAATGGTATTGTAAGAGAGTCTATATGGGGGAGGCAGGGAGAAGTGGATTTGTTGGGCCAAGTACATTTGTGGGGGGGGGACTGAATATGTCTTCTGAAAGAGATAAAGAAACCAGATATAAAAAATGATAGAGAATATCATTAACTTCCTCTTTATGTAACTCTTTTCCCATCTCTACAAAACTTTTATGAGACTCACCTAGGCATGAACTGAGAATAGGAATGAAATTTGTCAACAAGGAATTGTAAAATTTGAAGAGAAAATATATTAGTTCTGGTCAAGAACATGGAATGGCAGTGTTCTATAGGTACCATCATGATAGCAGAAGAATTGGAGAAGTCTTCGTATTTATTAGGCCCTAATAGTTAACTTTAGGATCACATGTTTAAAAAAATCCTATAATCTGCATCTTTTGAACTCCAGACCTGATGGAGCTATAGATCTTTTTGAATATATCTCAGTTCAAATCCACAAACATTTTCTAAGAGCCATCTAGTAACAAGAAACTATGCTAAGCCCTGAGAAAATCTGACTCAAAAACTCCCCAAAATAAACAGCCCCTGACCTTAAGGAATTAATAACTACATGAGTACATGAAAGCTACACTAATCAAGAGGACATAAGTAGAGGTGAGACAAGGTGATATAATATATATAATTGGGAGAGATTATTTTAATATGAAGTCATCCACATGAGAGGTGGTGTGATCTGAATGAACCTTGAAGGAAGACAATTTTGTCTTTGCAAAATTGGGGTACTGTCTTTTGCTAGATGGAGGCTTAGATTTAGACCTTGGTTCAAATTCCACCTCTGCAACCAATTCACTTAAATGTTTTCAGCTTGTTCCTCATCAATAAAATTAGAATTATATGATGTAGTACCTGCTTTAAAGGATTGTGGTAAAGATCCACAATGTACCTTACAAAGGTTTCAAGTTTGGGCTGTATGTAAAACACACCAGTTGACTGAAATATTAAACTGTAATTGGGAAAAGTTTAACAAAATAAATTAAAAATATAATGAAGCAGATAATATAAAATTGTAGTTTTTTTAAGTAAACACTTTGCCTGCAGAAATCCATTTCTATTTGAGTTTGACAGAACTTGAAGCCTCATATACATATAATTTATTTTAGTCTTTAACACCCCATCATACTATCCTGCTCTATTCTCTCTCTCTCTCTCTCTCTCTCTCTCTCTCTCTCTCTCTCTCTCTCTCTCTCTCTCTCTCTGTTTCTCTTTCTGTCTCTCTTTATCTCTGTTTCTCTCCAAACACAACAATAGGTTACATTTTATTTATTTTTTTTTATGAGTGCAGTTTTTGTCCATGGCCCTCAACCAAATGGAGTCTTCTTGATTTTCTAATTGGTTTCCTCCTTTTAGTGTATTTACAGAATTTCTAATTACTTATTTGTAATTCAACAGCAATTCAGTATACATTTATTGAGCATCTGTGCATGCATATTCCATGTTCTAGATACTTTTATGATGCCAGATGAACAAGATTTAATTCCCGTCTTCAATGAACTTTCAATTTAGCATTTGGCATGACATGTCCTCAGGTATCTATAATATGAAATAGGATGTGATTAGTACCATTAGTTGTACCAATAAAATACTATGGGACCTGGAGAAAGGCATAGGTCATACCTAGTTTCAGCGATCAGAGAAGGTTTCAATGGTTGGACATGATTAACCAGTATCCCTACTTAGAATCTGTTAGGTCAAAGCTTTATCAACCAATGATTCAGTGCATTACAAATTCATATTTATAATATCAATTGGATGTTACCGGATCAGGATAATCTTCCAATTCTTCCCTAATTGATACTGTAAAGCAATACTCATAGCAATTTTTCCAAATCTCTTCTCTCTTCAAATCTCTTGCACAAATACTTTTATCTTCCTCATAGCTGAAGATTTGACTTCATATTTCTCTGAGGAAATAAAAGCCATCAGCTGTCTGCTATTTCATGTAGGAACCCCAACATCAACATTATCACCCAAATTTCCCTTCTTTACTCAATTCCCTGATGGTGATTCACACTTTTCACTATGTATAACCTTCCTACTTTTATCCTTAATCCTATCCCCTTCTCTTTCTAGGAGAGTTTTCCCCACAATCATCCCAGCTGCAGCTTTAACCTTTAATTTCTTGCTAACTACTGGATTATTTCCTCCTATCATCATGTCTGAGTTTCCATAGTTAAAAGAAAAAAATAAAACTTTTGGTTCCTCCATCTGCATAAGATATAATCTGATATCTTTCTCTTCTTTACAACTAATGCCACAGAAAACACTTTCTAGTCATTGTTTCCTCTTCCTTTCTTTTCAGACCCTTTCAAAGTGATATCCATTCTCAATATTCAAAGGAAACTGTCCTATACAAATTTGCCAAGGATTTCCTAATTGCTAAATATAATGGCCTTGCTTCAGTCTTCCTCTTTCTTGACATCTCTGTAGCATTTGGTATAGTTGACCACCCTTTCTTCCTAACTACTTTCTCCTTTCTCAGTTTTTGTGACATTTCTCTCTATAGTCTTTCATTCGGTAACTTCATCATCTCCCATGGAGTTCAATAGTCATTTCTATGCAGATGATTAGGAAATTTATATATCTAACCATAATCTCTCTTCTGAACTCACATAATGCCCTACCAGTTGAGGGTTCCAAGCTAGATATTTTGGTGTTTCAAACAAGCCACTTACGAAACAGAATTCAGTGGGTTCCCCCCCCCAAACCAATCATTCTGAATTTCCCTGTTACTCTTTAGGGCTTTACTATCCTACCAGTCATTCAGTTATACATTCTCAGTGTCATCCTAAGTGCTTTTTCTACACCTTCTCTCAATCATGTCTCCTCTTTACTTGCATAGCCATGAATATAGTTCAAGCTTTCATAAACTCTCTCCTAGAGGCAGAGCCAAGATGGCAGAGCAAAGACAGGGAGTCATCTGAGCTCTCTCCCAAACCCTTCCTTTAAATAATGAGTCCAAAAAATTCTCTAAACTCACAAAAAGATAGAGTAAAACAATTTTTCCAGCCCAAGACAACTTAGAAGATCAGCAGGAAAGTTCTCTTGCACCAGGGTGAGAGAGGAGCACAGTACAGTGCGGACCATGCCAGCACAGACTGGGCCATAGAAAACTAGGAGGAGGCCTCAGAGTGACTGAGCCAGTGGTAGCAGTGGCAATTTCCAGACTTCTCAGTCCATAGAAAATAAGGGGATCAGACAATGGGTCAAAAGGAGATTTGTAAGTATCCCTTTGCTGGCATCAGGGATAGGACTCTTTTGCTTTATCTGTACTTGGACCTTGGTTGCAGTCCTAGGTCTTTGTCCCAGAGCAAGGAGTAACACTAGCACAGCAGAGATTGTGACTGTAAGGGAGAAGGGACCCTGGGCACACTTCCAGGATTGAAACGAGTGCTTATTGAAAAAAAAAAAGAAAAGAATGCTTATGGTCACACAGAGATCAGTGCCGAATACAAGAGAGTAGTAAATATACCTCCTCTCAGTTCATACCACCTTGGAATAACCAAATATTTACAAGTCCCCAGAATTACCTTTGAAAACAGCTGCACAAAAACCTAAAACTTGGGATAGTGTCCCCTCCACTTGGGAAAAAAGTTCCACTTTAGTGTAGAGTTAAAAGTCAAGAAATAGGGTGGAAGATAAGCAAAAAACAGGAAAAAGTTCTGACCACAGAACATTACTATGGTGACAAGGAAGATCAAAACAGACACTCAAAACACAACGAAGTCAATACTCCTCCATGCAAAGTGTCAAAGAAAAATATTAATTGCTCTCAGGCCATGGAAGAGCTCAGAAAGGATTTTTTAAATTGTGTAAGAGAAGTAGAGGAAAAATTGGGAAGAGAAATGAGAGTGACAAAAGAAAATCATGAAAAAAGAGTCAGCAGCTTGGTAAAAGAGGCATAAAAAATAGCAAAAAAAAAAAATTAAAGACAGACCAGGCCAAATGATAAAAGAGGTACAAAAATCCAATGAAGAGAAGAACTCCTTAAAAAGTAGAATTGACCAAATGAAACAGGAGGTACAAAAACTCACTGAAGAAAATAATTCCTTTAAATTTAGTTTGGGTAAGTTGAAGCCAATGACTTTATAAGATATCAGAAAAAATCAAACAAAATCAAAAGAATGAAAAAAGAAGAAAATGTGAAATATCTCACTAGAAAAACAACTGATCTGGAAAATAGATGCAGGAGAGATAATTTAAGAATTATTGCATTCCCTGAAAGTAATGATAAAAAAAAAAAAGGCTAGACACGATCTTTCAAGAAATTATCAAGAAAAATTGTCCTCGTATTCTAGAACGAGAGGGTAAAATGGAAATTAAAAGTATCCACCGATCACTTCTGAAAGAGACCCCCAAATGAAAACTCCCAAATTCCAGACATCCCAGATCAAGGAAAAAATATTACAAGCAGTCATAAAGAATCAATTAAAATATTTTAGAGCCACTGTCAGTATAACAGAAGATTTAGCAATGTCTACATTAAAGGATTGGAGGACTTATAGTATGATATTCCAGAGGGCAAAAGAGTTAGGATTAAAACCAAGAATCTCCTATCCACCAAACTGAATATAATTATTTAGGGGAAAAAATGGATATTCAATCAAACAGAGGACTTTTAAGCATTCCTAATGAGAAGATCTGAGCTGATTAGAAAATTTGACTTTCAAAACAAGATGCACAAGAAGCATAAAAGGTAAACAGAAAAGAGAAACCATAAGGAATTTGATAAGGTTAAACTTTTATATTCCTTCATGGCAAAATGATATTTATAACTCCTAAAAACTGTCTCATTATTAGTGTACTTAGAGGGAGTATATATATATATATATATATATATATATATATATATATATATATATATTTATATATATCGATAGATAGATAGATAGATAGATAGAAAGCAGAGGTATGAGTTGAATGTGCTGGTATGATTACCTTAAAATAATTTAATTAAAGAACGAGAAAAAAGAAGGTGTTTGGAGAAGAGGAAAAGAGAAGTCAAATGGGTCATAAAAGAGACCTGAAAAAGATTTTATAATGGAGGCAGAAATGGGGAAAGTGAAGAGGGGAGAACATGAGCTTTACTTTAATCAGAATTGGCTCAAAGAGGGAATAATATATCCACTCAGTTGGGTGTAGGAATCTATCTTACCATAGAGGAAAGTAAGAAGGAAAAGAGATGGGGGTGGGGGGAGCTGATAAAATGGAGGGCGGTAGTTTGGGGGAGGTAAGAAGCAGAGAGATATTTGAGAATGGACAGGGGTAAAAGGAGAGAGAGAGAGAGAGAGGGAGAGAGAGAGAGAAGAAGAAGAAGAGAGACAGACAGAGATAGAGACAGACAGAATAGGACAAATGGGGGAAATAGGATGGAGAAAAATATAGTTGGTAATCA
Organism: Pseudochirops cupreus; assembly: GCA_028627135.1. Taxonomy (NCBI): domain Eukaryota; kingdom Metazoa; phylum Chordata; class Mammalia; order Diprotodontia; family Pseudocheiridae; genus Pseudochirops; species Pseudochirops cupreus. The sequence goes on along the minus strand of CM053583.1, from coordinate 366,777,566 downwards.
TTACTGTGAAAAAAAAACTAGTGAGTTTTTCTAATAAAAGACTTCATTTCTCAAACATATAGAAAACTGAGTCAAAGTTATTGAAATAAGGGCCATTCTTCAATTGATAAATGGTCAAAGGATATGAACAGGCAGTTTTCAGATGAAGCAATCAAAAACATATATAGTCTTATAAAAATGCTACAAATTACTATTAATGAGAGAAATGTAAATTTTAAAAAAAGCTCTGATCTACTACCTTACACTTGTCAGATTGGCTTATATAACAGAAAAGGAAAATGACAAACGTTGAAGGGGATGTGTGAAGATGAAAGCATTAATGTACTGTTCATGAAGTGGTATACTGATTTAACCATTCTGGAGAGCAATTTGGAAATATGTCCAAAGGGCTATAAAACAATATACAACCAAGTAATATCACTATAGCTCTGTATCCCAAGGGTTTAAAAAAAGGAAAGGATCTTAAGTCTGCAAAATATTTATAGCAGCACTTTTTGTAGCAGCAAAGAATTGGAAATTGAGGAGATGTTGATCAATTGGGGAATGATTGAACAAGTTTTTGTATATGATTGTAATGACATTATTGTGCTTTAAGAAACGGTGAGCAGGATGCTCTCAGAAAAACATGAAAAGCCCTACATGAACTGATGTAAAGTGAAATGATCAGAACCAGGAAAATATCGTCCAAACTAACAGCAATATTGTATGATGATCTACTATGAAAAACTTAGTTATTCTCAGCAATGCAATGATCCAAGACAATTCTATAGGACTTATGATGAAAGGTGTGTCTATCTCTTGAGAAAGAATTTCTTTTTTTGCTTGTTTGTGTTTTCTTTCACAGAATGACTTACACAGAAACGTGTCTTGCATGACTACTCATATATAATCTGTGTTAAATTGCTTCTCTTCTCAATGGTAGAGGGGAGGAAAGGGAGAGAGAGATTTTGAAACTCAAAATAAAAAAAAAGAATGTTAAAATTATTTTGCATGCATGGGAAAACTAAAATATTTAATAACATATAAACTCTCACCTAGACTGTTGTAACATCCTTCTAATTGACCTCCTTTCCTCAAGTTTCTCCTCATTCCAAGTCATCTTCCACAATGATGTCAAAATAATTTTCCTAAAGATAATCTCGACTAGGTGATTGCTCTGCTCAGCAAAACCCAATGATTCCCAATTAGCTTAAGATTCTCTTTTTGGCATTTAAATTCCTTCACAATCTGACTCCAAATACCTTTCCAATCTTATTATATATTCTTCCCTTCCCAACTAAAATTTAAAAATCAATAAAGAACAAGTTAGTCTATGAGAGTTTTTGTTGGAGCCACTTAAGGGTGCCAAGATCAAAAAGAGGAATCAGAGAAACTAGGATTACATGATCTCAATGGAAGACTGGGTCCGATTTCTAATTTAACGTGTCAGATAAAAGTAGTCAGCTTCACCACAAAGAGTAGATCTGTATATGATAACAGACTAGCAAATTTAATTTGGGCAAAATCAACTAGGAGAGAGGATGGATCAAAAAGTAAAGCGTCCCTAAAAGACTGGGGGTAGTCTTGTCTTCAGGGAGTAGGCAAAGGGGTCCACCAATATGATGTCAGGTAGACTCTTTAGGGAGCTAGAGAAAACAAATAACACTTCAACTGGCTCAAGATAAAGGCAGGTGCAAATTATTTGTACCCACAAGGAAAACATGTTGGGGGGAGAGGAAAAGATAGAGATGGAGAGCGGTACAATGGAAGGAGCACTAACTCTGGAGTTATTGGGTTCAAATCTTGTCTGTGGTATTTACAAATCTATGATACCTTGGAAAAATTACTTAATCTCTTTGGGCTTCAGTTTCCTCTGATATTGAATGAGGGTGTTGATCTAGCTGGTTTCTGAGGCCCTTTGCTGATCTAGATATTTGATAGAACGATTCTTATACCCAAAAATAGATTGGGAAAATAGATCATAGAATGGCTGAGATACCCCATTTCCTTGCCAAACTAAATCTACTTTAGCTCGAAAATATGAAAACTCCAGAGAATACTGAAATGAGAATCTGACAGAGGGAGTCCCCCAGGCAAGGGAAAGGGAAAGTTAGGCAGATAAGATTATGTTTTATTAGACATTCACATATCAGACTTGATTTTCATGGTTTTTGCCTTTCTCCCTTTTTGGTTAGCCACGTATTTCCTTGATGTTCTTAGTAGTAAAACTTTTTAAAACTCTAAGACAATATGTATGCTGTTTTCAGGAAGCAGGTCAGGACAGAAGGGAAATGCTTGCCTCATTTTTCTTTTTTTTTTTAGTGTAATTGATACTTTAATAATTTACTTCATTATCACTTTACAATAAATTGCTTGTTCGTCCTCAATAGATCCCTACCTTGTTACAGAGAAATACAGTTAAACAAAAGAAATATGTATCTTGGCCTTGTCTCAAAATCTGTGCCTCATTTGCAGCTATATTCCACCACCTCTCTAGAAACAGGAGGCATATTTCACCTAAGTGTTCTAAGATCATAATATCATCATGGACGTATTGATATCATCCAGGTAGCCAACTACCTGGCTCAGTATCAGAGGTAGGATTTCTTTGTAGGTTTTATTACTCCAGAGACAATTGTTTTTTCAATGCCATATTTCCCTCTACATTGATCAGAGATCATTGAGGGCAGCTAGGAGGCAAAGTGTCTAGAGAGCTAGGCCTGGAGTCAAGAAAACCTGAATTCAAATACAACTTCAGACATATATTAGCCGTGTGACCCTAGGCCAGTCACTAAACTTCTGTTTGTCTTAATTTCTTTATCTATGAACTAAGGATAATAACCATATTTACCCCCCAGGTTGTTGTGAGGATCATGTGAATTAATCAATCATCAAACATTTCCTAGGCATTTAAGAAGCAGAAGACAGTCTTTGCCCTCAAGAAACTTTCAATCTAATGGCATGAGATAATAATGACAAAAATGCTTAGTGCAGTGCCTGGCACATAGTAAGTACTTTATAAATCATTTTATTATTTATTTATTATTAATGTATCCTCTTCTTTAGGTAAATCTAGGTAGTAGCTACCACACGTCTAGAGGTAAGGTTGTGACATTGAGAGATCAAAAGGAGACAGTGGCAAGTCAAGCCCTTAAGCTTTCTGGAGAAGAAAATAGTGGGGGAAGATCAGGCCTTTTATTGTACTTACAACTAAGCATGTATTCCAGCCTACCAAAGCCTACCAAATATGTCATTAACACATGTTTCTGTGCAGGTGTTCAAGTTACCAGGAGTGTTTTATTCCTGAATAGCAAACCAGACACTTTGCCACTGCCCTTCGGTCAAAAGGTTTTATCACTTTACTCTGATGTCCACTCTTCCAAGAAAAATAACGCTGTGGTTAAATACAGAGCAAGGGGTTTTATATGTGACTCCAACATTTGCAATTGTCCTCAATTTCTAGTAAAGAATGTTTCTGAAGTATTGACAAGGCTGCAGTGCGACACTCTTGATGCCTGTGTCTGGGCCCCAAGGATTTATGTAGCAGGCACTTATAATGCTGTATGCCATCCTTTGACGGATGGCCTTGCTCTTTGTGTCATAAAATGCCTGGATTATGCTATGTATAGAAATCCTCATGGATCCTCAAGTTTTACTGTGTTGGCGGTTATTCTCACATGTGCCTTATCTCAAGAAACCAATCATTTTTACAGCAGCTCAGTCATGGTCCCCAGCAAATGGTCAAAAATAATCTCTAAACTGAAAACATTTTCCAGGAGGAAAGGTGAAAAAAAGCCTAAAACACTTTAGAAGATGTAACAAGGCATCCATTCAACAGCCCAAAATGGGGTTGCTGACTGCTGAGAATTTATTAAGGGCAACGAGGATAATTAAGGGAGACAAGGACGAATTAAGGAAAGAGTTGGCAACTTCGCACTTTATGTGACTTGCAATTTTGCTAGTGCATTTAAAAGACAGCTTGACAGCTTTTGAGTACTAGCAGATTTGGCACGAGATATCAATCAAGAATTTTTTTATAGAGTTAAAAAAAAACCATAGCACCCTCTGAACAGGAAGAGAAGAAGACTGATCATTGAAGTTTCTTCTTCTGAGGTTTATACCAGAATGGTGCCAATTCCTATCTGATGGTTTCCCTGAACTCCCCAGATGAAAACCATCTCTCACTCTTTGGAACTCCCAGGGCAATATTCTCATATGGCGGCATTTGTCAACTTGTCTCTTTGATCCTCCGGTGGGTCCTTGGTCTCCTTGATTTTTACACTGCCCTGCACTGAGTGATTGAAATACTTCCAAACCTTTTTTTCCCCACATTTCTCTCCAGTATATTCCATGGAGGATGTTGCCAATGTGTTGGAGGTCTGTTAAATTTGTGGATGCCAATGATTGTACCTAAAAAAGGTACATTGGTCATATTACAAGTGCAAGGAAGATGAGATAGGTATCTTGAGTCTTCCGTTATTGTAAATATATCAATGAATATTTACATGCATTTGCATATGAATATTATTATATATTAATTCCATTTACTATGTATATAATGTATATATGTATATATAATATACATATATGTATATATAATATTATACACATATAAAGCATACATGTTATATATGTATGTGTGTGTGTTTGTGTGTATTCGCTATTTCCAAAGAACTTGCTCTCAGAAACTAATAAGCTGTAACATTTACATGGTCTGAAACTTTGATAGGTTCACTCATACATGACTTTAACCTATCCTCTGTTTAAGATGTTAAATAAAATGTATATACACTGAACTTAAACATTTTAGGCCTGGATGGGCAAAAGGAAAACACAATTATCATTGAACAGACTTTAATAGAATCCAGCTATGACAGAAAATTATTTACAGCCTATACACTGGATGTCAATTGACCATAAAGTTGCTTTTCTTTTCAAGTAAGTTCGGTCATAGGATTGTTATTTTTAAAAGTCAAGCAAATGGAACTAATATTATTTTGACGATTGGAGGCAGCTGATTTGTGGGGGAGCGGTAAGGTAACAGGTGTTACCAATAGGTGTGTAAAGGGCATCAACTTCTCTCCCACTCTGAGGCTTTCTGGAGGCAGTCAGTAAAAGGAGAAAGAGCCTCAGCTTTCTGGCTTAATGTTTTTAAACTTGCCCTTTTTCTATGTATGACTGATTCTTTTAATAGCGTGGAAAGTTAGAGACCCAAGTGAGATCACTTTGAGCATTAACATATTGTAGTGGTTGGCCTGTTACACCTGGAGTTATGAAGGCATGAATTTGAATCTTGCCCTAAAACATTTACTAGCTGTTTTAGCCTGAACAAGTCTGTTAAGTTCTCTGAGCCTCAGTTTTTTAATCTGTAAAATGAGTATAATAAAACACCTATCTTACAGGTTGCTGTGAAGAACTATTCATATAATGTACATAAGGAGCTTGACAATCCTTAAGGTGCCATACAAAGATAAGGGATTGTTATTGTTGTTATCATCATTCTCATTGTTACAATGCTTCATGGCAGAGCGGTGAGGTGACTCTGGGGACCCTGATTACTTGGATGCTTTTCTATATCTCTGTGTAGCTTGTGTCCTAAAGGAAGTCTTGTTAGGCCATACTTCATGCTAACTGAAGTCACAGAGACAGAAGACACTGAAGACGCAATTCTGTGTCACAGCCTCGGCAACAGCTTTCTTCTTACCACCATCTGAGTCCTACCCTGTTCTTTTGGGATGCCTGTAACAGAACTTCAAAGACTCTGAAACATGTAAGATATATCATATGGAACACATAAAGAAGACCGATTTAGGAATCCTGATAAGAATCCTCGATTTGTTGTAGCTACCTGTGAATGTGAACAGGTAAGTCACTTAACCTTTTTTACATGAATTTCTTTATCTTTAAAAGGAAGTGGCTTAACTCGATGTATCTCTAAGGTCCTCTGTAGTTACAATATTTTGTGATCATATATTATGTAGCGGCATAAATCATATCTTAGTATATTTAAAGTGCTTGCAACAGCTATTTCCTCTTACTGATTGCAACTTTATGCAGAAAACAAAAAAACACAACATATGTAAAGTTACAGCCCTTAGGACATTAGCTGTGACCTTGGAGATTCCATAACTTAAAATGTCTATGTAGGACACTGCTATATTAGCATGGAAAGACAAAATTTTGCCATTTAGACTTGTCACCATTCTGTTGCAATCCCCACAGATTCTTGAAAAGTTTGTTTTTGGAAACTCCAAGATAATGGTGGTGTTTTCTAGGTGGAGGCTGGCCAGTTCTTTTCTATCTGAACCACTTACATAAACATAGAGTTTACATGGCTGATGCTAAATTTAAGTCAACTGAGTCAGAAGACAATTTCTGCTTTACAGTTGGTAATTCTCTCATTACAGAAGTTATTTTTTTGTGAATTGTTTACCAATGTGACAATTTCTTTTATAGACTTTCTGGTGCAGCTCCTCTCAAGTGGATTCCATATCATTCTTGAGTACTATGAATAGAATTCTAGAGTAGGCTATGACATGATTTTAAAGGACACTAGATGGCAGTATGGGATCATTGTGTATTCTATGAACAGTAGTTTCATATGGCTCCCATCGACGTCTCTGTATTTGGTGGTGATGGAATCACCTAAGCCTTTCTTCATACATGGAATTAGTACTGACTTTCCTGTTTCTCATACAGGATTTGACTTATGGAGCCAACAGATTGGGAAATGCGACTTTGCTTGCTTGGTTCAATAGTGTTTTGTGCAAATTGGGGAATGTAGAGAGCAACTGAAAAAATGTAACTAGTCAGATCTACAAGGAAAACCTATTCATCCATTTTTTCAGAATGAATTAGCTGTTTTTTTATCACCATCATAGAATGTCAATCCATCCATCACAAAGCAGTTGCTCTGATCCAGTTATATAAGCCCCTGATTAGAAAACTCAAGCATACTCTTTTGGTATTAACAGATCTATTCTTTGGTAATTAAGCTACTGATAGTCAAATATTCAGTCTGGCCAAGGACATAGGCCTGGTTTCTGTGTAAAATTAAAAAAGAAAAATGGAGAGAGAGAGAGCTGGACAAGTAGGGATAGAAAAATGAAGGTGATTCTGAGCTTCTCTCTTTCCTTTTCCCCCAATTCAGCCAGCAGCCAGTTGAAACTTGCATCTTCTTTCACATAACTTTGTCTAGTCTAGTAATACAGGCAGAAATTGCATATTGTTCGATGTGAAAGGTGTTTTTCAGCCATCTCATAAGCTTAGGAAGACATTGTTAAGAGATGTTTTCAAGGAAGAGTTGATATAGATAGACCTGGGATTATCACTGCAATCAAATACTTTCTCTGTTCCATATTCATGATGAAAACAATCCAGTTAGATCTTGATTATTTGCTTGTGAGAGGAACTGTTTGCTACAATATAGAGAAGTTGTGGAAGAAATGTACCCACATTCAGCTCAAACCCACAACATCTATGAATGATGGATTAACTGAATTTCAGGCTGCAAGACCTCTTGATAGGTCATGAATCATTTCCAGAATCCTTTACTTTTTGTGTGTTGCTAAATGGCTATTCTCCTTGGGAAAATACTTAGAATAGCAAAGTCTTTCTTCAATGCACATGATTTGACCCTGAATCCTTGAAAACCGCATTAGTGCAATATACTAAGAGATGTCCTCCAGTACTTCAATGCTACTCTAAGAGATCTGTGATTTCATCAATGTAGACATTCCCTCTAGGGATGGAGATGACAACTCAGTCCTACCTTTCAATCCTGTGTAATTCTTATGCATATCCTGTCATATATTTAATGTAGAGGATTCACTTGGCATGCTGGTCTTTTGGCATCTTGTCAATACTAATATAGCAAACATCCAATATTATTTTCATTTGGGTTCATTTTTGATACATAACTAGAGCATCTTTACCCCTCTACTGCTCCCCTCCCCCCCCAACCTTCCTTCTTCTCCTCTGCCAAGCAGGTGTTATTATACCAGAAAAGCTTTGACTCTGGGACTAGTAATGGTTTGCGTTATTGTGTGCAGGCCAATCTAGCTAAGTTCATAGGGGCTCATCACCATGTTAATCATAGAATGAAGAATTTTTCAGCCATAGCAAATAACAGTGATTTTCTACTAAAGCATAATTGTCATCTTTGATAGGGAATGGACTTAAGAAATCTTTGACTGGAGTATAATGAAGAATAGAGACATGGCCTCAACCCAAATGGGTGGATTAACTACATTTTTTAAAAATTTAATTTATTAAATTTTTTTTGAGTTACATATTTTCTCCCCGTCTTTCCCCTGCCCACCACCCCAAAACAGCCATCCCAGTGTTTCCCCCCTCCCCCAGTCTATTCTCTCCCATGTCTCTTTTTGGTAGGGCAGAATGGATCTCCCAACTGCAGTGCCTGTGTATCTCAAGTTCCAGTTGGATGTAGTCAATAATAATAATAATAATAATTGCATATATATATATATGTATACAAAGATAGATAGATAGATACACATTCATAACATTTGATTATGGAACTCCAGATTCCAGATTCTTTCTCCTCCTCCCTCACCACCCATCCCCACTGGAAGGACAAGCAATCAAATACAGGCTGAACATGTGAAATTACGCAGAACCTCTCCATAGTGAGCACACTGTGAGAGTCTG
>CM053583.1:366725839-366768417 GCA_028627135.1 Pseudochirops cupreus | reverse complement strand
CTTCCACTTCCCTTATTTGGTTTTGAAAATCTTTCTTCAGCTCATCTCTAGCTTTAAGGCATTCTTCATGTTTATTGGAGGCCCCTGGTGGGGGTGCTCTGGCTGTGCTCTCCTCCTCCCTCTCTCTCCCATGATCTTTCTTTTCCCCAAAGAAGGAATCAAGGGTTTGGGAGCTGTTCTTACTTTGCTTCTTATGCTTGTTCTTACTCATGGTTCTTCAGACAGTGATTTTTTTTTTTAAATCTCTGTGGGGCTCTGCTTCCAGAGGGGAAAGCTCTGTCCCAAATCGCTGGGGTCCTCCCAGCTGCCGTAGCTCTTAGGAAGAGGCTGGGGACTCTTCCTATATACTTCCCGCTGACTGGATAGCGAGGACTCCAAAACCAAGGCCCAAGACTGTGATCAGGATCCAGGCCACTCCACGCCAGAGCTCTGGCCTAAGAACAATCGCTCAGTCCCCCTGCTGCCTGCAGGCCACAGGTGGGAGGCTGCAAAGCCGAGGCGGGTGCAAAACCTCTGCCTTTTTGCTTTTCTGCTCTGGAGGCCTTCTGGCCAGACTGCTTATCTCCCCCTTTCACAATTCCCACTCGCAGCTGCTGCTAATCTGCTCACCTGAGAGGCTCCTGAGCTCCTCCTGTCCTGTTGCCCCCGGGACACAGCCGCGGCTTCAGGCCAGGCTGGTATCTGTTTGCAGTGCTGATATGGTTCCTCGTAGCCAAGCTGACTTTAGTGGGAAGTATCTTTGTGTGTGTTTTGGAGTTCCAGGATTGGTTTAGAGTCCTATTTTATGGGTATTTTGGGGTGGCTATGTGAGAGTTGTGATATGTTGCTGCTGCTATGCCGCCATCTTGGCTCTGCCCCCCTACATTTTTTTTTTTACAATTTTGTACCAATTCTGTCTTTTGGTAATTTGGAAAATTAAAAAAAATGACTTTAGTGTGAAGAGGAAGAGGATCTCTAAAATAATGTTTTCTGTCAGTCTCTTTACATATGCATGCATGCACACATCCATGAATGTATAGATACTGATTAACATTATCACAGTGAACTATATACCAGATAGTTAGTCTTTCTACCCAGCAAAATTCCTGCACTTACTATTAACAGAATAGTAATAGTAAGCTATCAATAAAAACAGCATTTTCCCCTAGAGAAGTGAGAATGTGAAAAAAAATGACAGGCGATAATACAATACAGGGTAATTGTCCCATTGTTATGTTCTTGGATATGCCTCTGAGTATGATTATATCTTATAATTCAGACTCCAAAGGTCTCAAGGACAGGGACATTGGCAGCATTTATGCTCTATGCAATATCCAACACTATGAGAACACAACAAGTACATTTCATTGTTAATAAAATACAATCCTATTTTTTGCAGAGTAATTAATCTGATACAATTATTTGCTGCTTATCTCAAGAGCAGTGGTTTAAGAGACAACAGTCAGCATGGAAATCAGACCATTATTATTGGAGCCTCAGCTCAGTACAAGGCATTGAAGAGACTCATTGCTTCATTGCATCCATGGGTGTATTTCAAGTGGTATTTGTTACCAGGGATAGTTTAACTATAGAAGCAAGAACCCTGGATTCTTTAGGCCATAATGATAGAAGTGATTACTGTCCCCTAAAATTGGTCATACTTCCTTCTCTCCTTCCTCCCCTACTTGTAACATGTTCAATCAGCATTCCATTCAATTGCATGGAAATTTGGATTGGGTCTGTTTCTGTGCAAGCACTTTGGAGGGTTCCCCTCCAATGCCCTTTCCCCAACCTTCTTTGGACATACTTTATAGTAGGCATAGATACATTCTGACTGTTTTTTTTGGCAAGCATGATGACTCAGGGGTTCATACTGTTGGGTGACAAAAAAAATTGTCAGCTGAGCTAGAATTCCTTGTATATACTAAAAGGTGATTCCTGCCCCTCAGGTTTCTTTTTTTCCTAACGCCTTTCAAATGGAATGATTCTCAGTGCTTTTTTGAAGATCAGGTGTTTGGTATCTTCTCCATATACCTCACTACATGAGCTGTTGACCTCCAAGATATGCCTGTGCCTGGGATGGAGTCATCTCCTGTTTTATCTTCTTTTCGTGTGTGTGTGTGTGTGTGTGTGTGTGTGTGTGTGTGTGTGTGTGTGTGTGTGTGTGTGTTGAAAGGGCCCTAGGAGATCTTGAAGGACAGATGATAATCTTTTCCTTCCTGGGTAACTAAATGACTAGGGTAGCAGCTATTGGAGGAGCTGTGGCATCAAGCACTGCCTGAAAGGGGAAAAAAAAATTGCCCCCAGAGAAAGAGATCACCAGAAAAAAAGGGCCCACTTGCTATTTGATTGAGCTATAGTTGGGGAAGGTGAAAGAAATATAAATGTCCCAACAAAACTTCAGTATTAGTTTCTCACCTGATTTGATCAGTAGTGGTAAGTTACTGGATTCTGTTAAAAATCATTTTATTATTTTTTATTGCTAAGTATTCTCCTTTCTGTGTGGGAATAAAAGTTCCTCTGACTCCCAGTTCAGCTCCCATGGATTTAATTATCTTCTTTCTACCTCTGATTCTCAAATCCACCTCCCCCCCCCCCCCCCCAATCTCTCTACTGACTTCCAATCTCACATCTCCAACTGCCTTCCTGACATCACGAACAGGATGTCTGGTAGCTATCTTAAACTCAATACATCTGAAACAGAGCTCACTGTTGTTCCCCTAAACACTCCCTCATCTACTTTCTCTACTACTATAGAGGATTCCATCCTCTCAATCCCTTAGGCTCACATCGTAGAAGCCATCCTTCATTCTTCCATAACTTTCACCCCCTGTATCCAATCTGTTGCCAAGATCTGATGATTTTACCTTTGCAACATTTCCTGTATAGGCCATCTTCTCTCTTCTGGCATTGCCTCTACTCTGTTTCAGACCCTTATCATCACATACCTGGATTACTGCAATAACCTACTAGTGGGTCTGCCCGCCTTAAGTCTCTTCCCACTCTAATCCATTCTCCATTCAGCCACCACAGTGATTTTCTAAAATACAGGTCTGATTGTCACTGCCCCATGCCCCAACCCCCACCCCATGTACTAACCCAACTCAACAAACTCTAGTGGCTTCCTATTGCATCCTGGAACAAATAAAAATTACTCTGTTTTGCATTCAAAGGCATTCATAACTAGCTCCCCCCTATCTTTTCCTTCTTATGCCTTACTCCTTGACTCATTTCTTAAAGAAGCCTGTAATGGATGTTACCTCAATCAAAATAAAAAACTGAAAAGGCCATAGCCCAAAAGGGCCAGGGTCTCCCATTGTATCCTAGACCATCTTTAGTTATCTCAGTGAATACCTGGCCACTGGACGCAGATAGCTCTGGAGGAGAAAGTGAGACTGGTGACTTTGCAAAATTCTCCCTCACTGAAATCAAAGTCAACTGGAAGATGTGTCATCATTTCCCTGATGTCATGGTCCCCTTTGAAAATGAAGGAAAAACACAAGCCTTAATCCCCAAATATATATATATATATTTTATATCCAGTAACACTGACCTCTTGGTTATTTTCTGAACAAGACACTCCATCTTTTGGCTCCAGGAATTTTTTCTGACTATTCTCCATGCCTGGAACACTATTCCCCTTCCACTTTGGCTGCTGACCTCCTCTGCTTCCTTTAAGTCCTAACTAAAATCCCATCTTCTGTAGGAAGCCTTCCCTAATCCCTCTTAATTCCTGTACTTTCCCTCTTTTAAGTTTATACCATTTATCATATATCTATACCTATCTTACTTTGCATATTTTTTTTGCATGTTGTCTCCTCCATTAGAGTGTAAGTTCATTGAGGGAAGGTACTTACTGTCTTTTGCCTCTTTTTATATTCCTAGTATTGCATAGTGCCTGACATATTGTGGGTACATAATAAATGTTTATTGAATTGAATACCTGATTCATTCTTGTACTCAGAGTTATCTTTTCCATTTCTTCCCTTTCTGGAAGAGTCAAAGGTGGAATTCATTGTTGGGGATCTGAGATAGAGATATAAATGAGAAATTTGAGAATTAAGTTCTCCTGTTAAAAAGTTAGAAAACCCTAGAGCAAGGAACTCTGGACAATTCTTGGGGGCAGGTAAAGAACAGGGAGTGGCAAAGTTCCTCAGCCCCTGTGGCCTCAGTTGGGCATTGCTTGGCTAGCCATTGTGCTCAATTATCATTATTGGTTATAGATGATCAGTGTGTGACCAGTAGTGATAAGCTGTGTATGTGTGCCTGTTGGTGAACATTTGGACTTCCTAGGCAAAAACCTTACCATTTGAAGACAGATATTTAAGTCTCTCAAAGATTAACTATACCCCACTGAAGAACCAAGGAACCATCTGACTTCTAATTCTCAGTGCTCAGGTTGCATTTTTTTTGCTGTACATAGAGAGGAGGCTGGATATATAGGAATCCCCTGGAAAAGTATCCTCATTAGCCTTTTCCCTTTCCACTCAGGAGAGTGAGATTGGAATAGTCATATGAAAGACAAGTAACTGACAGGAGACTCCTGTTGGTCTAGGCACTTAACTGACCTGTTCTGGCTTTAGCCATTTTATTTTTAATACCTTCTCTCTCTTATCCATTCTGTAATTACTTGTTTTGACAGTTAACAATTATTTTAAGCACTTACCATATACAGATCACTTTGCTAAGCACTCAGAATATATAGAAGGGGTGAAAAAAGAAAAAAATTCCCTCTGAAAGATCTAACAGGGAGAGATAGATTGCAGACAATTGTGTAACAAGCTATATATAGAATAAATTGGAAATCATCAACAGAAGAAAGGTGTTAGCATTAAGGGGGACTAGAAAAGGCTTCCTGTAGAAGATAAGATTTTATTTGGGACTTGAAAAGACAGAGAAACCAGGAGATGGGGGGAGAATTTCAGGAATGGTCAGCAGCCAGGGAGAATGCCCAGTTTTGGAAGATGTAGTATTTTATTTGAAGACCAGCAAAGAAGCCCAATATAAGGCAAGGAAGGAGAAGGTATAAAGAAATGAGAAAAGTAGGAGGGGACCAAATTATAAATGTCTTTGAATGTCAAAGGGAGGATTTTATATTTGTTTCTTAAGGTAATAGGGAGCCATTAGAATTTATTGAATGTAGGAGAGGGGGAAGATAGAGTGGAGTGACATGACCAGACTTGTTCTTTAGGAAGATCACTTTGACATCTGAGTAGAGGAAGTAGACCAGGGACACCAACATGAAGAATATTTTGGTATTTCTGTTTAAGCATTTTATGCTTCACTGTTTTAGTATTTTATGCCAAACAGGTCAGTTGAGAAAATAAAAGACTCAATTCTCCAAGTTGCAAGTTCACTAGTCATTGACTAGTGAACCCTCATGTTAAGAAGACTGGTCACTGAACATAAGAGTTACATGGATTATTTAGGACAGTACTGTGAGTATCCAGTGGAGTGACTAATGAGAGTAAGTGTCATGAGATCAAATCTACAGTGGGAAGGATGTGGAAACTGAAGGGGCATCTGAATACCATTTGCAGGTAAATAGTCCAAGAGGAGTCATTAGGACAATTAACTTTGACTTGCACTAAATAGTTGGCACTAATTCCTGACCAAATAGGAACAAAGTCTCCTAACTATTGTTGTCTTTCCAAGTCATCAAAATAAAGTTCTCCACGTTAGAATGTTTCACAAGATCGAATTAATTCATCCTTCTGTCAGATAGTCGATGGTTGTTGTGGGGGATGGAATATTGTATTCCAGATGACATTAAGGCAATTTTGCAAACAAATAGAAATGGATCCCTATGGCAGATATTGACTTAGAAAACCACAAACTGACAATAGCTATGTTGCATTTTTTTTTATTTCATTAAACATTTCCAAATTACATTTTAATCTGATTGAGTCTACACTGGAATTTTGGGGTTGCAGCCCATGAGCATCAAGTTTTACCCCTCTAATTTAAGGCATTCATTATTTCACTGAGACAATGATGTTTTAATATGAATTAAAGTTTCTTTGAAATTATAAACTGGTAAGTGGTCGCTCAGTGTGTGTACAAAATGGACACTTGATAATAGGGACTTTAGAGAGATTGCTTTCCCATCAGATATATGCTTTCCATAGAATAAACTGATGAGACGGGAAAAGAAAGTGTGAGAATCCCCCCCCACCCCCACCAAAGGAAGAACTGACTTAAGAACAGCCCATGAGAACTGACCTGAGCTCTGTGCTTAGGCCAAGAGAGTGAGTCTATGGGTTCTAGACGCAATGGTTCTCAACCTTCCTAATGCCGTGACCCTTTAATACAGTTTTTCATGTTGTGGTGACCCCCAACCATAAAATCATTTTCTTTGCTACTTCATAACTGTAATTTTGCTACTGTTATGAACCTATCTGATATGCAGGATGCATTTTCATTGTTACAAATTGAACATAACCCAGAGGTTGAGAAGCACTGTGAGGTTCATGTCCTCTAGAGAGAAGGGACCTGGATTGATTACCTCAAAGTGCTTATAAAACTTGAAAGGAAATGGTGCAAAGGGGTTATATATGAAAACCAGTCACAAAGGACTTGGTATCACTAAGGGACTAGTCTAAAAAGAAATGTGTCAGCTGGTTAGGGAATGAAGTAGATCAGAAATGGAAAAGCCATATGTAAGCTAACCCCAGCCCAATTCTTTAGCTAATTTGTATAACTTCCATTTATCTAATTATTAACATTTTTCTCTGAAATCTATTACTCTGCAATGAAGTGAGTTTTATGTTCTAAGTGTATGATTAAATTATGATTCATATGACTTTGCCCATGGAAGAAGGGTATAGAAGCAGGCGTGTGGGTGTAGCCTGTCAGCACGAAGTTAGAATTCTGAAAAGAGAATGCTGTTTAGTTGCTTAGATCAATACAACCTTCTTTTTTAGGTTACACTCAGCAGTTTTGTCATATACCATAAACATCTTCTAATTAGGTCATTTTGTTTATATTTGGCCCAATCAGAGGTAATATGACTGTTAAATTATCATTAGATCTCCTTAGAAGTCTGTTGAAACTATTTAATTTTAAATGATCTCTAGTTCTTCTCCTAACTTGGGCAGGACCCATGTGACCATTCAAAGATAAACATATCTATCAGGAAATAGGAAAGATTCTATATATCTTTGTGAGAGATTGAAGATGGTAACTTTGGACACCTGAACAAATAAATGAATAAAGTGTTTATTAAGTATTTAGTATGGACAGCTACATGACTCAGTAGATAGAGAACTCAGCCTGGAGTCAGGATGACCTGAGTGCAAATCTAGTCTCAGACGCCTGTCTCAAAGTTCAAATCTTCCCTCAGATACTTACTAGCTGTATGACCCTAGGCAAATCACTTAACCCTGTTTGCTTCAGTTTTGTCATCTGTAAAATGAGCTGGAGAAGGAAATGGCAAACCACTCCAATATTTTTGCCAAGAAAACCCAAAATGGGGTCATACAGACTTAAAATGACCAAACAAAAAAAAAAGTGAAAAGCACTGTGTGTAAAGTATTGTGCTAAGCATTGGGGATAGGAATAGAAAAAAGTAAGATGATCCTTCCTCTAATGTGGAAGACAGACATATTAGAAGACAAACATATGAAAGATTTCGGCTATAAGTCAAATGTAAAGGTCCCATGGTGTTTAGGGTGCAGTGGCAAAGCAGATGTTAATGTTTCCTTTATGCTCTTTCTCCTGATACAACTACTACTAGTACTATTTGTACTACTACTACTGTTGCTGCTGTTGCTACTACTGCTACTACTAGTACTACTACTACTGCTACTACTACTACTACTGCTACTACTACTGCTACTACTACTACTACTGCTACTACTGCTACTACTACTACTGCTACTACTGCTACTACTGCTACTACTGCTACTACTGCTACTACTACTACTACTGCTACTACTACTACTACCATATCTAGCAATTATGTAGCACCTTAAGGCTTGTGAACAGCTTTAAAAAAATGTTTGTTTTATCTTCATAATACTTTGAGAAGGTAGGTACTATTATTCTCTCCATTTTGCAAATGAGGAAATTGAGGCAGATAGAGGTTGTGATTTGTTCAGGTTGAGCTAAAAAGTTCCTGAGGCTAGAATTAAGCTCAGGTCTTCCTGACTACAGGGTTTCTGTGAGGATTACATGAGGTAATATATTCAAAGTACTATGTAACCATAAAACTAGAGAAATTATTATAGAAACATTTTTTCTTCAAGTTTTCCTCCTCTTCCAAACTCAGATTTAAGAAATGACTGTCAGATGCCAAACTGTACAATGGAACAGAGACTAGCTTCAGTAGTTTTGGAAACAGAGGCCTTAATTTGAATCCTGGCTGTGTCCCTTGAGGAAATTTACACAACCTTTCATTAATTTATCATCTCCAGAATGGGAGTAACTACACTTGCCCTCCTACATTTTTGTGAGGAAGAAGCTACTTTAAGGAAGAACCATAAAGCACTTTTCTATTATTATTCTGCACAAAAACAAAGCAAACTGTTTGTGACATTAGAGAAAAGATAGTGGCCTGGGGAAAAGCTTTTATTTTTAAACAATTTTTTATTTTATTTTTATTTTTTATTTATTCTCTTGCCGAGGGGAGATGATGGTCAAAGTCATGGTGTTAGTGGTTTGACTTGCCTGACACTGAAATATGTTGCCTCCTTCCTGTCTCTCCTTAGGGTGCCACTGCTCTGCCATCTAATCCGGCTTGTCTATCTTGAGTGTGGCAGTTGGTGGGGACAGCTGACCCCTTCTCCACAGGTCTTACTTTCCCATATGATGGTTGAAAGGACTGGCCTTGAAGCAGTACAGGTGATCTGGGGGGTTCTAAAAGAAAAAAAAAACTTGATTAAAAAGAAAAAACTTCCTTTAGCACAGATAGTTCACACTTCATTAAGTAACTGGTAGAGCATAAATTGCTATAGCCCTCAAGGAAGAGACTAGCTGCACAGTCATAAAACTAGGTTGTTTACAGAAGCTGCATTTTAAGGTTATTCATTAGGGGGTTGCAATTGAGCATACTTGGATTTTACCTCTTCATAGGGACAATATAGAGTTGTAGGTTTAGTTCCTATTTTATAATTAGAATTACAGATGGGGAAGTTCCATTGCCCAAAGGATAACAGTAATGGGAGGAAAAGAATAGGTAGATTCTAGAATCTATGATTATAAGCAAAGAAAGAAAAGTCAGTACAAAGTCAGGTGGGCGTTGAAGACGTCAGTTTATGGACATAATATCAACTCTCCACATTACCCATGTTCACATTTAAAATGGTTATCTGATTCAGTTCAATAAATGATGAATTAAGGGTTTACTATTTGGTACAATGGATAGAGTGCTGGGCCTGGAGTCAGGAAGATCTTAGTTCAAATATGGCTTCAGACACTTAAAAGCTGTGTGACCTTGACCAAGTCAAAACCTCTGTTTGCCTCCATTTCCTCATCTGTAAAATGTGCATAGTAATATCATCTGCCTCTTGGGGTTGGAATGAGCATCGAATGAAATGACAATTGCAAAACACAGTGCAGTTCCTGGTGCATAGTAGGCACTATGTAAATGTACATTTACGTTATTTCTTTGCCTAGTACTGAGGAAAATGAGTTTTGATTTAAGTGATCCCTGCCCTCAGGGAGCTTACTTTCTTTTAGATACCATTTTAGATAAATAACATGATTGAGCAGGAAATCCATTGTGTTTGGAATTCAAGGACCTGGGTTTGAATTCAGTCTCTTCCACACAGTACCTGTTTGAATTTGGCCAAATCATCTTTCCTCTGGGTATTAGCCCCTTCTTCAAAATAAAGAGGTGGATTTGATAACCTCCAAAATTCCCTCATTTCTAGTCAGGATAGAGAGGATGGAGTAGTAAGTGGGTAGCTATCCTTTCCCAATATATACTATTATCGTAATACTGTCAAGGTACTATGGTTGATAGATTGTTGACACCAGAGATGAGAACGATCATCTCTATTGCTTCAAAGTTGTTCCATTTCCATAATATGTAACAGACAGTTAGTTAGAAATGGAACAATTTTGAAGAGTGCCTTTATTATTCATTTTATTTTCAGGTCAACCTGGCAGAACTAAGATCTAGAAGCCATAGAAATGATGCTGTTCAGCTTTGGTCTAACATGGAACTTTACACTTATAGATAGTAGTTTTGATTAAGAACTCTAGAAGATACTCTGAGAATACCTATCGACCAGAATTGACATGTAGGGGTCTGGATACCAGTTAAGGGGTGGTTTTATGTTATCCTTTTCCATATTTTCTCCATGTTATTTGTATTCATTATTTCTTGGGATGTGTGTGGCAATAGATTCTTGTAGACTGTGCATGGATCAGAGTACTTGATGGAGGAGAGGAGGGTCATTGTGTTGAGGTTTGATGTTTAGAGGTGCTCAAGACTCCAAAATACCAACACTCCAGCTTCTATCTAATGAATTCAACTCAATCTTTCTCTCAGTCAAAGTTTGTTAAAGATTTGCCATAATAGGTAGACTCTTAAGGAGCCTAAGTATTTGTGAAGCTTGTATCCAAAGTGGGCCAGAACAATCTGAAACAGACTAAGTCTGTTTGAATCTCATTCCCTTCATGGAGACAAGATGGATCTTATATACAGAAAGACTGTGGGAGGTATCTAGGGGTGTTCTAGAGGAGGGATTTGGGGAGCATCTTGAGGAGGAGTCTAAGGAGGATCTTATGAGACTGAGGTCAGACTTAAGGAATGGGATTAATGGTGGGAAATAGAAGGCTACCTGGAGATGACAGATAATGGAGGGCTAGGATAGTTTAAGAGTAACAGATTTGGGTTTAGATATTTTGATAGGATCAAGGGTGGGAAGTAGCTGGACAATGGAGGGGTAGGCTAAGTTAAGAGTAATGGAGATTTGGGCCTAGCAATAATGAAAGGTTGATGGCTTCAGACAAACACCTCATCAGGTGGGAAGATTCAAGGAGTGTGTACCCCATCAGTTGGACAACTTCTGTGATTGATCTTTTAGACTAGTTAGTCTAACTTTTACCCAGAGCATAGTTCCTAGGTCATCTCCATTACTTCCTTGGTTTTATCTGGTGTAAAAATTGCCGAGTTCAAATACCTCCTGAGGGACACTGAATTAAATTAAATGGAATTATTTAGTCACTGTGTACTCGTTTGCTGGAAGATCTTTTCAATGACGATGTTCCCCAAAACAATGAAGAATACACATGCATGTGGTGCTTGAACAGGGACTTATTGTCCAATAACTAGAGCTAGAGTGAATTGTCTTTAAGGCATGGTCTTTAAGAAAGAAGTGTAGCCAGTAAACCCCAACATAGGTTTCAGCCATAAAAATTTACCTTCCTTTGGGCAAAGAACCCTTAGGAGAGGGGAGGAGAGGAGAGATGAGGTGAGGGGAAGAGAAAGGAGGGAAGGAGAGGGGAGGGGAGGGGAGGAGAAGAACTACTTATGCACATTCCACAGACAAGCTCAATGAACTCTTGTATTAATTGTCATTTAGGCCACATTTGTCATACCTTTGAAATCTCTTCCTTTCCTTCATATATTTGTGAATTGATCCCTTAGCACCTTCACAATTTTGTCACTTTCATCATGTATCTTCTTTATGAACACATGGTATATTAAAACTTATTTTCGATCTTTATTTTCTTCAGTACCATATAGGACTGCATTGTTAAGTAGCCCAGTTGTCTGAGGGTCAAAGGATTTTGTTACAAAAACAAGGTGAATCTTTTCTATGTCTCATCTGTGTATTTTAATCTTTCCAGGTTCATTCTTAAATGTCTTTGTGAAGTCTTTTGGTGATTGGTTCTTTTGTCAAAGTTTCTTTAGGATAGTTCTACACTCTGGTACTTCTAACTCTATTTTGTGAGGCAATATTTCTATAATCTTGTTTTGTAAGATTTCACAAACAAGTTAATACTCCAAGCTGGTATTCCCTTTATCTGCTACATATCTCTACTTGACAAGTAATAGTGTTTTTCTGGGTAATGAACTTATAGGTTCTTTGAGTGCTTCATTTTGGCAATCAATTAGTATCACTATGAAATGAGTATAACTTGTATCTATTTACTTTCTTCCATCTATAGATGAGTTTTGATATCAGCAACTTACTTAAATAAGTCAGGTTGGAGATTTTTTTTCATTTCCTCATTTTTATTCTACCTTCCAGATTCATACTAATACTAGTTTCGCTCTAACAAGTTGTTATTTTGACTATATACAAACTGATTTAAGATTTACTAATGAGTCATTTTAGTGTATTAAAATGGAATAACTGTCTGGTTGTATGTGATATTATTTGATGTTTTCCATTCCTAACTCCTTTGTATGTTTTTTCTCAAAAAAACAATAATGATTTATAGGCATGAGGCTAGTATATAGTGTATAAGTCTCGGGTCTCTTTCACTCCTTATTCCCGATCATATTTTCCATCATTGTTTTTCCTCTGTGCTTACCTTTTCTAAGTATATAAAAGGGTACTGAATATTAAAATAGTTCACAATTTATTTTATAGGGTATTACCGAATTCTGTGCAGAATTTTTTGACCTCTTCATCTACCTCAAGAAATGTCACAGATGTAATTATATTCACACTTCACTCCCCTCCCCAAACAAATCATTATTATGATCCCTACAATACAAAATCATGCTGCAATGCCTTTTCTCTAAACTCTTCAATAGACATTATGGATAGACATGGCTTCTCTAAAAGACATATGAAATGTTGCAGAGAAGGCGGTTAGTATCGATGGTTGCAAATGTCTTCTGTGATTTGCTTCTCACTTTAGAATGGAGTTTTATCTTTGATTGGTGTAGATCTATGAGATAAACTTTGAAAAAAGAGGAGAAAGAAGGTGAGGAGAAATGTCTTTCTTGTGAAAACCATTATGAGTCCTGTTTTAAAGAACCTTTAAACAGAAAATTCTTTGAACATTCTTTGAGGAATTAACAGTTTATAGTATATTCTAGAAGAGCTATTTTATATGATGCTTGGAGAGGACAACAACAACAAAAAGGAGACACATTCCTTTTTGTCTAAGAGACTAAATTAAAAGACTAAATTTCACTCTTATCCTAAGATTATGAAGAGAATTTCTGAGACTTATAGGTAGTAGCCTGAGTCAATTGAATGGTGAATTTTATTTCTGAAGTGAAGAGAATGCATCCGCTATTAACATAGGAATTTGAGATAATTCTGTCTGTGATCATTTTCATAGCCAAAGTATTGTAATTCCTTATCTATATCATTGTTGTATTTATTTTATTTTTTATCAAATTTACAATTAATATAAAAGTTATTGACTTGTAGGAGATGAAGGGACTTAATATATAGAGGAATATGAGCAACTGCTCTTGGAAAAGAGGTTTCTTCAGTTTAATCAATAAATGCTATTTAATGAACTGGGACAGGGATTCAAGCCAACTAGTTAATTAATGAGGAAGGTTGCAATTTCATTAATCAGAAAGAAAACATCCAAACACACCTGTAGCTTACTACAGAGCTCATAATAACATAATTAAATATGGAAATGATTCAAATAGGAAGCAAAGGGATGACCTCAAAGTGTGTTTAACCTTATAAACCTTGCTATAACAGGATCATGAGTTCACACAACCAAAGCCAAAAGAGACTTCAGGGACCATCTGTTACAAAGCTGTCATTTCATAGATGATAATACTGAGCCTCAAGGAGTTTAATGAGTTGCCCAGAAGCCTACAGATAAGTAAGTGCTAAAGGTGAGATTTGCACCTAAATGATGTTTCTTCTTTCCTATGGACACAAATGAAAACAAAATTAACTATATTCTGGAGGGGTATGTATGTTGAATTTCAGATCAAAGGACATAAGTTTGAACAATAGCTCTACCAATTAGTATCTGTGTGACTTTGACAAACTTTTTTAATTTCTCTGCCTTGGCTTCCTTACCTATTGAAAAAGAATATTCAAGTAAGTGGCCTCTGTGTTCCTTTCACGTTCTATTTCTATGATCTTACATTTATTTATTTACTTTCCATGGGAAAACCTGTGAGCCATCTCTCCACGTATCCATAACTTACTTCTGTCTCTGGTTTAATATATAATGAAAATGTCAAGATTGAAGCAATCTTCTTCTAGTAATATGGCCACTCATTGACCATTGGCCAAGAACCTTACATTTAGAATACTTACTGACTATTCAATATTTATAGATGACTCAAAAAAGAAACAGCTATGTGATTCATCACACTTTTAGCACTTTAATATCATCTGCCACGATTATAACTGACACCAGTACTAAGAACAAGGCTTAGATTTAGAAGCAAGGGGAATAGAAAGAGAATATACTTATCAAATACCCTCTCATCTCTTTCTATGGGATATAATTTGTTTCAGGAGGACATAATTAAATGTGGGATGTGATCTGATTCAAGATACTGTGAAATGCATGAATTAGGGAAAATGAAATAATATATAACTGAGGGATCATGATGTGATTCTTAAGTAGGTGCACAGCATTTTGTGCCACATACCAAAGTCATGGCATCTCTTTTCCTTGTTTCACAAACTGAGTTTATAGATTTCAAGTTTACTGATTTAATAAAACAAGGCATAGTTCTGTTCTATTCAAGCTCATTTTTAATGTTAAAAAGCTTTTTTTTTTTTTGGCTTGACCATGTGGGACGTTAATAGCTTATGTTGAAATGACCTCTTACTCAGCTCTACTAGACATGTTAAGATGGAATATAAATGGTGAGGGTATAATGTCCTGGGAGCTACAAGAATACTATGACATCCTCAGGCATAAGTTGAGTTGTTATGGGAAGACAGAAGGAGAAAGAATGACATCAGAGGAGAGGTATTAGCATTGGGGATGTAATGAAAATTGTTGTGGGGAGGGGGAAACACTTTAATACTATAATAAGTAGGTTTCCTAACCATAAATTTTGAACTCTGTCAGCAGATTATAGATTTAAAGCATGAAAGAGAGTTAGCAGCAGTTGCCCAGTCTAACACTCTCTTGCAGATGGGGAAACTGAGGCAAAGAATAATTGACCAAGTAATTGCTTACTTGCCCAAAGTCACATAAGTACTAAGTATAAGAGACAGGATTTAAACTCATTCAGTCTGACTAAAAATCCAATATTCTTTCCACTATATCACATTACCTCTCTGACCTAGTGAGATTTTTCTTTTTTACTGTAAAATTGCATCCTCACATGACAATTTATCTTTCAGTTACAAATCTGAGAATCTTGTATCACTACAGAAAACCATGGGCACAAGGATGGAATAGGTGACCTCTAGGATTCTTTTCTTCATAATTTTAAAAAATTAAACTTAAGTATAAAGTAAGAAAAGAAAAAAAAGTCCTAAAACTAAAATAATACAAAATAAAAAAAGAAAAGGAAAAGCATTGCTATATGCACTCTAGGATGCTTTTCAACCAATGTTTTGTTATTTTATGAACACTACAAGCAATCTCATCCATCTAATCTGAAGAAAAGGAATAAAGCCCGGTTAAGATATGAATATCTTTTTGATTCACTATTCAATTTATTTCAATATTTTAAAATTTTTTTTATTTGAAATTTCCATCTTTTGTTGCATGAATAAAGGACTTAGTTGTAAAGAAAATATATTGGGAGATAAAGTAGGTCTTTGTGGTTCATGAAGACCAGGCAGGTATAGGATCTCCTTTGGAATGCAAAAAAGAATTGCCTCACCCATTTTCTCTGTAGAATGAATGTTTCTACCTGGCAATATTGATGGGACTGCTAGTTGCTGCTTGGGAACCTCTTAATCATCTCAAGGAATAGGGACAATTTTTCTACACCAATGAATCCTTTAAATGTCATCATATTATACTTCATATTAAAGAGTTAGCATAGCAAAATCAGTTGGCAGTCATTGGCATGGTTATTTCAGAATTCCTTAGAGCAGCGGTTCTCAACTTATGGGTCATGACTCCTTTGGGGGTCCAATGACCCTTTCACAGGGGTCGCCTAAGACTTTGGGAAAACACATATTTCCGATGGTCTTAGGAACAGAGACATTGCTCTTCTATCTGTCTCCAGGTGGGTCTGCCCAC
This sequence comes from Pseudochirops cupreus, assembly GCA_028627135.1. Classification (NCBI taxonomy): domain Eukaryota; kingdom Metazoa; phylum Chordata; class Mammalia; order Diprotodontia; family Pseudocheiridae; genus Pseudochirops; species Pseudochirops cupreus. The sequence continues at coordinate 366,752,334 of CM053583.1, read as the reverse complement.
ATGCAGATACGCCCACATTCGAGTATTAAAGAGTTGCAGCATTAGGAAGGTTGATAACCACTGCCTTAGAGCTTATATAAAACTCCTTTTCATCTTACTTAAGAAAACCAGCAACATCCTAGTCTCCAGATTTTAATCATATTTCAAGGTGCCATAATGTCACTAGAGACAGATCTGAGTGTGATTACTTAAAAGCTCATGAACAGATAGTTATAGAGCAGTCAGACTGATGGCTTAAATGGATATAATATTTTTAAAACAAGAGACTATTAATGAATATTCCAATTCTGACACTGAATGTACATACGGAAGCCTATACACTCAGGTTTCTTAGCAACACAATAAGCTAACTGAATATATTTGTAACTACTATTGACAACATCATTAAGAATATGTTAGCTTTCTTGGCTACATATTCTGACTTTTCTCCTTGGTTCCTATTGGGGAGATCAGGAGACTCTGGATTTCTGCTTCCCTAGCGTAACATCTACTGTTAGTTATGTGCATCTACCAAGGAGAATCAAAAGATCTATCCAGTATCCAAGATGGATATCCTCCTATTTCATTAGCTTATGGTAATTAAATCCTTTTCAGGCATATAGAGCTTACTTATATGTAACAGATGAATTCCAGAAAAAAAAAAGTTATGTAAATTCAAGTCTTTAAGTGCTTATCAAATGTCTAGTTTATCACCACAGTAGGTTCTGGAGAGAGAAACACAAAATGAAAAACAGTCCTTGTCCCCAAGAAGTTTATATTCTATTGCAAACTTGGGAGATGTTCGCATGAAGTAGTCAATGGTTTTGGGCTTAATCTTAGGTGGCACAGTGAGTAGAGCACTGTCTTTGGGAGCAGGGAGACCTCAGTTCTAATCCAGCATCTGACTCTTAACAGATGTGTGATCTTGGGCAAGTCATGTAGCTTCTCTGCCCCTCAGATTCTTCACCTGTCAAATGGCAATAATAACATCTCAGAGATTATTGTGAGGACCAAATGAGTTATTATATGGAAAATGCTATAATAAGTACTATGTAAATGTCAGGTATTATTATTATTACTGCATTGCTTAATTTTTTTGATTAAAATTTAATCACAGAAAAAGTAATTAAGATTTTTTTGAGTGGTACAATATTAATTTGTTTGTTTACTTTTAGTTTACAATATTCAGTTCCACAATCCCTTGAATTTCAAATTTTTTCCTCCTCCCCTCCACCCCATGGCAATATTTTTCTGTGTGAGGACCAGTTAAAGGAATTGAAAACGTTTAGCCCAGAGAAGAAAATATACTCTTTCTATCAAAGAAAGATTAGATTTCTTGTGTTTTACTCAAGAGGGATGAGCTAGGAGGAATTAATTGAAGTTATAAAGAGGTAATATTAGGCTTGATGAAGACAAAAAGAAATTCTAACAGTTAAATTTATGCAAAAGCTGAATCAGCTCTCTGGAAGTAGTGAGTTTTCATTAACAGACCATTTCCAAGCAAAGATTGGGCTTTCACTTGCATGACATATTACACAGATGGTACATATATTGGTTGGGCAATATTTCCTCTAATGCCCCATTCAGCTCTGAGCTCTGAGATGATTAATATCTTCTCTTACTAATCCATTTTTTAACCTAATAATTTACTGAATTTGTTTACTAAGTTGAATGTTAATTGTTTCCTGTTCCTCAAAAATGACGTGAAGTTCACTGAGAATAGATGCTGTATCTTAAATTTAGAAGATATAGAAAGTTCTTCTCTTAAGTCTCCCTAACTTCCTCAAGAAGGAGCAATGTATACTCATGGAGTAGTATCCAAATTAATTCCCTCCATGCTAGGTGAGATTGGTTAACAGGAAAGAAATAGAATACAGATGAAGAAAAGTAAATCTTAGCATATAAGTGTGATGGAATCCTAATAAAGTTGTCTCCAGCCCCAATATTCTGACTTCATTATGGGCCTGGCCCCACTGAACATCAGGCTCACTGTACCTACTTAACTCCCCCTCCCTCCCCCCTGGCCATGCCAATATCCTAACTTCTTCACATATGCCTCATTGCTCACTGGAAGAACAGGTGTGTCTTTGGACTCTTAGTTCCCACAGAAACACTAGGTGTGTCCATGTGATGGGAACCTAGCTACAGCCTCTACCTGGTTATTGCCCCCAGACCCATTCCCACAGAAACAGGTGTGTTCTTGTATTTAATCACAATCATATCATCCATCTAGCCCAAGACAGGACCACAATACCTATCTGTCTTAACCAGACAGGACCACAATAGCTAGCCAGTTGGAGGGCAGAATGACCAGAATGTTTAACCACTGAACCATAGAAGGGACCCCTCCTCCATTACCTAATAATCCCTTAACCCCTCCTTCATTATCTAATCCCTTAACAAACTCCTCCTGACTTTTTAATATTAATGATATTCCTCTATTCTATGTGAATTTCTGTTATGTAATTGCTTCTTTCCCCTATAAAAATCGGTCTTCCTTTCTCTAAAGTTTCTGGTTCCTCTTGGAACTTCGCCCATTTCATGAGAGGCATCAATCTCAATAAATGCCTATACTTGGATTAGAGGTGGTCTGACTCTGAATTCTTTGAGATGGTTCCACCACAATACATCATGAAACCACAACAACTTTAGAGTGGGCAGAGACTCCACCTCAATAGTTTTTGGTGTCCCTGGGTTTAAACCACAACAAGTAGATGACAGAGAGTGAGAGAAAAGAAAAAAAAAAGATGAATACTTTTCAATGAAGAGACTGGGGATATGGATTTGATGGATTGGAAGACATTCACGAATCTTTCTCAGGATATGGGGCAATAAGGTGGCACAGTGAATAGAATATAGGACCTGGAGTCAGGAAATTTCATCATTTTCCTGAGTTCAAATCTGACCGTAGACATTTATTAGCTGTATGACCCTGAGCAAGTCACTTAACCCTATTTGCCTCAGTTCTTCATCTGTAATAATGAGCTGGAGGAGGAAATAGCAAACCTCTCCAGTGTCTTTGCCAAAAAAAACTGAAATGGGGTCAGAAATAGACAGGCACAACTGAAAAGTAACTAAAAAAAATGTAACTTAGGCCACAAAGATTAGTTGGAAGTTGGGATGAAAGAGAAAATTGCCCCCTCTTTCCCTCTCTCTTAGTTTTCTTTCTTGGGGGACTACTCTTTGCAAGGTGCAAGTCTAAGAAAAAATCAGTCTTGAGAATTTTAGTCAGACTTATTCAAGGGTCCAGAGGCTTCTGAAAATTATTTACCTCAGAAAAGCTCCCTAGTATTTAATCTTGATGCATGATGTTATGCCTGTAAGGAAATTCTGGTGTGTAAATTCCCTTTAACAATGAAAGTCAGCACTTTATCTCTATAGTCTTAGGAATTCACCCGGTAGTGCAAAGGTATTAAATAATTTGTCAATGGTCACACAGCTCATTTGTTTCAATGACAAGATTAGGACCCAAGACTTGAGTCTTCTTGTTTCCGTGACTGATTTTCTATCCCCTATGATCCTCTACTTCTGAGGCTTTCAGTTAAACAATTATTGTCATAAAATTTTCCACACACACACTTTCGTGACTATTTTTGCTTCTCAGTTTTCTTCTTGATTCTCAAGTGTAGTATACTTTTCAATCAATGTGGAATTATTTATTTTGTTGATACTGCTTGGTTTTGTCTGGTACTTTAATCTTTGGCTTTTCATGTTTAATTGTTGAGTAATTTCTGATACAAATTTCTGATGGACATTCATTTTCTAGATTCCATTCTATAGGTCTTTTAAAGTGATCTTAATCAGGAAATAAGGTGTTCAAGTTTTCCAATACATATACTGACTAGATATATTTTAAAATATTTTTCTTGTTATTTTCTTTCTTATATTCCCATAGTATACCACATACATTTTCCCCCTCTTCAAGAGCCATTTTATCTGACAATATTTTTGGGAGGGAAAAAATGAAAAAGAATGTTAGTGTGACTGATAAATATAATGAAAAATTTTGAGAATATGTGCAATGTGTAACATCTCTGGACCTCTGTCATCCATGAAGGGGATGCCATCTCATATCTCTTCATCATAGTCCTGCCTGATCTTTATAATTTTAATACATTTACTTTTGATTTTTGGTGAATCCTTTCCATTATTGTAGTTAATATGCATATTATTTTCTTGGCTCTGCTTACTTTACTCTTCATCAGCTTATATAGATCTTTTCATACTTCTCTCACGCATGTCATTTCCTACCACACAGCAATATCCCATTATTTAATATACCACAATTTGTTTAGCCATTTCCCAATTGATGGATGTCAATTTTGTTTCCAGTTTTGAGCTATCACACAAAAAAGGTGCCGCCATAAATATTTTGTAGTATATAAGGAGTATATTTTTCTTATCGGTGGCTTCCTTAGTGTATAAGGTCAGTAATGGAATCTCTAGTTCAAATAGATGGGCATTCTGGTTACCTTATTTGTATAATTCCAAATTGCTTTCCTAAGTGAGAGTACCATTTCATAGCTCTACCAGTGTGCCTGTCTTTCCACAGTCCCTCCAACATTGACCGTTGCCTCTTTTTGTCAATTTTGCTAATTTGTAGGATGTGACATAAAATCTCAGGATTGATTACATTTACATTTCTCTTATTATTTGTAACTTGGAGTATTTTTTAATGTGGTTGTAAATATTTTGCAATACCTGTTCATATGTGTTAGCCATATTTCTGCTGAGGAATTGCTGTGTGTGTGTGTGTGTGTGTGTGTGTGTGCATTTTCAATACCAAATCAGAGAAATTTGAAATAAAGATTTTTCCCCTGTTAAAAACTTCCCTTCTTTTCCTAGCTGCATTACTATTATCTCTTCAGATACTTTTCAGTTTTAATATCCTTCTTTGGCTGTCAACACAGTATTACTTCACCTATTACTTTGCTTTAATCTTTTTTAAAGGTAGTCCTGTTCCCACTGGATCTCTTCGACTCACCTCTGATGCCCTTTTCTTATTTGATATTTTATATTCGCTCTTTTTCTTCTCCCTTTTAGTTAGTCCTGTTCCTTACTTTACAAATGTAATGTTTTTTATACCCCTTTCCACCTTAACCCTGGTGTTTCTATCTCTCTCTTTTTTAATGCATACTTAGAAGTCTTACTTTTTTTTTTTTGGTGTACCTGATCCATTTTATTATGTTTTGAAAATTAATTTTTGTGTTTACTTTTAGTTTACATCATTCATTTCCACAAGATTTTGAGTTACAAATTTTCTCCCTGACTTTCCCCTACCCATCATCCCAAAACAGCAATCCTGCGGTATACCTCCTCCCCCAATCAGCTCTCTCCTATATCCCCCCCACCCCATCCCTTCTTGGACTTTCTGGTAGGGCAAGATGGATTTCCATACCCAAGTGCCGTATATCTTATTTCCCTGTTACATGTGAATAATAATAATATTTTTTTTCTTAAAACATTTGATTTTAAAACTTTAAATTCCAGATTCTTCCCCCTCTTCCCTCATCTCCCACCCTTACTGGGAAGATAAGCAGTTCAATATAGATTGTACAAGTTTAGTTATGCAAAACATTTCCATAGTGGATATATTGTGAGAGACTGACTATATGCCTCCATCCTATTCCCCCCCCCAACATTTGTTCTGTTCTCTACTTTGTCCCTGTCCCTTTGCAAAAGTGTATGCTTCTAACTACACGCCCCCCCCCCCAACTTCCCTCCCGTCTATCATCCTCCCTCTCATCCCCCTCTCCACTACTCTCCTGTTGGGCAAGATACCCAATTTAGAATGTATGTCATTCCCTCCCTAATCCAAATTCAATGAGAGTAAGGTTGACCCATTCCCGTTTGCCTCCTTGTTCTACCCCTCCATTGTAACAGTTATTCCTTGCCTCTTCTATATGAGATAATTTACCCCATTCTGTCTCTCCCCATCTCCTCTCATTATATCCCTTTTTCACCTGTCAATTTCACCTTATAAACATCTTGTCTTCCTATTCAATTGATTCTGTGCTCTCTGTCTGTGTATACCTGTACACATATATACACACTCACAAATGTGTTCATATGTATATATGCTCTCCTATATAGACATAAATATATGTATACATACACACACATTTATATTCCCTTCAACTATCCTAATATTGAGAAAAGTTTCAAAAGTTATAATTATTGTTTTTCCATGTAGGCATGTAAATAGTTCAACTTTGATAAGTTCTTTATGATTTCTTTACCATGTTTACCTTCTCATGCTTCTCTTGCTTCTTGTATTTGAATGTCAAATTTTCTATTCAGTTCTGGTTTTTTTCATCAAGAATGCTTGAAAGACCTCCACATCATTGAATGACCATATTTTCGCCTGAAACATTACACTCAGTTTTGCTAGGTAGGTGATTCTTGGTTTTAATCCTAGCTCCTTTGATCTCTGGAATATCATATTCTAAGCCATTTGATCCCTTAATGTAGAAGCTGCTAGATCCTGTGTTATACTGATTGTTTTTCCACAATATTCAAATTGTTTCTTCTTGGCAGCTTGTGATATTTTCTCCTTGATCTGGGGGCTCCAGAACCTGGCTATAACATTCCTAGGAATTTTCTTTTTGGGATCTTTTTCAAGAGGTGATTGGTGAATTCTTTCAAGTTCTATTCTGCCCTCTGGTTCTAAAATATCAGGGCCATTTTCCTTGAGAATTTCTTTTAGGATGATTTGTAGGTTCTTTGTATGATCATGGCTTTCAGGTAGTCCAAAAACTTTTAAATTGTCTCTCCTGGATCTATTTTCCAGGTCAGTGATTTTCCCAGTGAGATATTTCACATTTCCTTCTATTTTTTTTTCATTTGTTTGGATCTGTTTTATAGTATCTTGATTCCTCATGAAGTCATTAGTTTCCATTTGCTCCAATCTAATTCTGAAAGAATTATTCTCTTCAGTGAGCTTTTGAAGTTCTTTTTCTATCTGGCAAATTCAGCTTTTTAAGGAACTCTTCTCCTCATTGGCTTTTTGGGCCTCTTTTGCCATTTGAGTTAGTCTATTTTTTAAGGTGTTATTTTCTTCAGTCAGGTTGTTGACTCCCTTTTCAAGATTTTCTTGCATCATTTTCATTTCTCTTCTCAATTTTTTCTCCACTTCTCTTACTTAATTTTCAAAATCCTTCTTGAACTCCTCCATGGCCTGTAACCAGTTCATATTTTTCTTGGAAGCTTTTGGTGTAGGAGTTCTGACTGTATTGTCTTCCTCCTGTTCCATGCTTTTATCCTTTTTGTCCCCAGAAAAGGAATTTAAATTTGGATGGGTATGCTTACTTTGCTTACTCATGTTGCCAGTCAATTACTTGACTTTTGAGCTTTTTGCCACAGTTGAAATCTGCTTACAGAGGGGAGAGCTTTGTCCCAAATTGCTGGGGATTTTGCAGCTGCTGGTGCTATTAGGAGGGTGCTGTCTCTACAGCCCTCACGAGCTTTGGCTTACTGGCCAAACACTTCAGGACCACCACCCAAGACCATGATCCCAATCCAGGCAGGTTAAGGGAGGAGCCCCTAGCCTCTGAATGGTGGCCTGGTCCCCCCCTATGATCTGCAGACTGGGAGCTCTGAAGCAGACACATAGAGGTGGTTGTAGGGCCACTGCTTTTGCAGCTTCTCCCTCCTGGAGCAGAGGCCATAAAATACCTCCCCATCCCCTCCAGATCCAGCCGAGTTCCACTGATCTTTTACTTTGTTTTTGGCATTTATGGGTTCATAATTCTGGACACTGCCACAGCTGCTGGTGATCTACTCTCCCAAATGCTCCAGCCATGACTGATCTGGGCTACCCTGGGCCTAAAACAGTGGGCTCACATGGGGCTGTGCTGTGCTCCCAGCATGCTGTGATGGACCCTTCCTGCTGGGCTGCCTTCAGTGGGAGATTTCTCTCTGTCATTTTGTGGGTTCTGTAGCTTCAAAATTTGTTTAGAGTCATATTTTATAGGTATTTGAGGTGGTTACGGGGAGAGCCTACAGAGTTTTCCTGCTTCCACACCACCATCTTAACTATTACATTTCTTTTTTTTTTTTTTTTAGTTTTTTTTTGGGGGGCAATTGAGGTTAAGTGACTTGCCCAAAGTCACATGGCTAGTAAGTGTGTCAAGTGTCTGAGGCTGGATTTGAACTCAGGTCCTCCTGACTCCAGGGCCGGTGCTCTATTCACTGTGCCACCTAGCCACCCCAACTGTTACATTTCTTAACCAGTACTAGACTGTTTTGATAATTACCATGTGGTAGTATAGTGTGAGATCTGGTATACTAGGCTACCTTCCTACACTTTTTTTTATTGATTCCCTTGACATTCCTGAGTTTTTGTTGTTCAAGATGAATTTGTTATTATTTTTTGCTCTAGCTCTTTAAAATAATTCTTTGGTAGTCTGATTTTGTATGACACTGATTAAGTAAATTAATTTAGACACAATTTTCACTTTTGCTATTTTGTCTCTGCCTACCCATGAGAAGTTAATATTTCCCCAATTGTTTAGATATGTCTATATTTGTGTGAAAAGTGTTTTGTGATTGTTTTCATGAAGTTCCTGGGTATGTCTTGGCAGGTTGACTACCAAGTATTTTATATTTTCTACAATCACTTTAAGAATTTCTCTATCCCTTGCTTTTGAGTTTTGTTGGTAGAATATAGAAATGCTGATTTTTATACGGGTTTTTATTATATGCTACAACTTTGCTAAAATTGTTAATTGTTTCAACTACTTTTAGGTTGATTCTCTAGGGTTTTCTAATTATGCCAATAATTTTATTTCCTCATTGCCTGTTTTTATTACTTTAATTTATTTTTCTTGCCTTATTTTCTATAGCACATGAGGGTGGATTTGTGGATAGCTTAGATCATAGAGACATCTGAAATTACTTTATCTTATTTCTGTTTTAGAAAGTTTTGAGATTTATGGAGATCAGAAAAAAAATATGTAGTATGCCATTTTATTGCTTATCTGTCCTGACCTGGCTAGATAGCAATTTAGTAGTTGAATATAATATATCCTTAGGTTAAGCCACATCTGTTTTAGGAGTACTATGCACCTATCCTTATTTTTAAATCACTTGTTTTTTTTTATTTATCATTTTGATCATTTCAACAAATACTTTTTTTTGTCCTGAAATGTTTCCACTTTCTGTCAAATACTGTGGGAGAATGTATTTGTTCACTCTGGTTTTAACAGATCATATCTTTTTAACATTTCAGTGTTTTTATGTGTTCAGTCTCTTAGTTGGACTAAAAAAAACTTTAAAAAAAACTTTTTGAAATTCCATTCCAAGTATACCCATCTTTTAAAATTCAATCAAGATATTGTTATTATTTGTACCATCTATTACATTATTAAAAAGCCCACCTAAAGTCTGTGTCAAGTGTAGATTTTCAGTTCTTTCCATGTCCTGAGCTTTTTCCTCTTTAGTTTTAAGTAACTCTTCAATATTTTTTCTATTTCATAAAATCTTAGTTTAGAAATGAAGTTATTTCACACAATAGTCCTGCACTGATTTGCAATAAAAAGTGGTGTGCCTTATCACTAAGAATAGCACTGAAAACCAGCAGTTTGAAGTACGCACACACACACACACACACACACAGATTTACTTAATTTATGTTGGGTTGTCAAAGCATTCATATCTCCAATTCAGTTTAAGTGCACTTATGATTTTCCTTCTTTAGTTAGTACCAACTTTACTGAAACTTTTTCATCAGGTAGTTTATTGGTATTTCTGATTAATTCCAATATACCTTTCTTTCTTACTAGATTATGAAGTATCACATTGTTCAACTGTTCTCTCTGTCAAGTTAATCATCATAAATTTTGGGTAGGGTCAGTGTATAACCATGTGACATCCTGTTCTATTCCTCAGATTCACAGGAGCAGTTATATCTCATGGTCCTTCCATTCAACAGTGAAATGTTTTGTTTTTTTTTTTTCTTTTAGTCATTTTTTTAGTCATGTCTGACTCTTTGTGATCTCATTTAGTGTTTTTGGGCAAAAATACTGAAGTGGTTCACCATTTCCTTCTCCAGCTCATTTTACAGATAAGGAACTGAGGTAAACAGAGTTAAGTGAATTGTCTAGGATCACATAGCTAGTAAGTATCTGAGGCTAGATTTGAACTCATGATGATGACTCTTCCTGAGTTTAGGCCCAGTATTCTATCAATTGTGCCACTTAGCTGCCCTACCAATGATATTATAAGTACCTAATTGGTCAGCATTTCAGGTTTCCCATTATACTTTTACATTTACTGCACTGATCTCTTGGCAGAGACCCTACTGTACATCACCCAGATTCATTCCCTTACTTTGCCACAACCAATCTCTTCCCTCAGTGGCATCCATGGATGTTGGATTGGATTTTACAAACATATTTCCACTTTCCTCATCCTCCATGATTTCATTAGTGTGAGGAAATCTCAGTGAGAAAATTCCTATAGCAACTTAAGGCCTTAGTTAGTGGTCTGGAACCCCTGTGGTCTCAAGGCCACATGTAGCCATCCAGGTCCTCAAGTTTGGCCCTTTGACTGAATCCAAACTTCACAAAACAAATCTCCTTTATAAAAAGATTTGTTCTCTAAAACTTGGACTTAGTCAAAAGATCATGCCCAAGGACCTAGAAGGTGAAATGTGGTCTCAAGGTTCCAGGTTACCTACCCCTGCATTAGATAGTTACCTGATTCCCTGAAAATTAGGTAACTTGCTCACAGACTTATAGAAAGCATGTATAAAGGGGTGGCTAGGTGGTGCAGTGAATACAACACCGGCCCTGGAGTAAGGAGGACCTGAGTTCAAATCCAGCTTCAGACACAACACAAAACTAGCCATGTGACCTGGGGCAAATCATTTAACCCCAATTGCCCTGCTTTCCCCTCTCCAAAACGCAAAAAAAGAAAGAAAGAAAGCATGTATCAGAGATGGGATTTGAATCCAGGTGATCCTGCTACCAAGACTGGTATCTATTTACTAGGGTGCATCTTTGGTAGTAATGATAATGATACATAAAAAAGATTCTTCCAAATAAGAGGTTTATATCCTAATGCCATTTTGCTCAATTAGCTAAAAACTAAGCTGGAAAATAAGCCCACTATTGTAGCAAGTGTTTATATAAGGTTTCAACATTTGCAAAGCTCTTTACAAATATCTCATTTAAACTTCACACCAACCCTCAGGGCTAGGTGTTTTATCATCCCCATTTTACATACAAGAAAATTGGAGCAGACAGAGATCAGTCGACTCACCCTGGGTCATACAGCTATTAGGTATCTGAGGCTGGACATAAACTCACATATTCCTGACTCCAGATCCAGTTCTCTATTGGCTGTACCATTTGCCTCATGATATCTTATCTTCATGCATTACAGAATCACAAAATCTCATAGTTTGAAAGTACAATAGAATTATTCTAGTAGCACACAGTGGGACAGGGATTTTCTCTCCAAATCTGGCAAGTGGTCACCCAGTATCCACTAGACTACTTCCTCCAATAATATGGAACCTACTGCCTCCTGAGGAAGTCTAGTCTCTTTTTGGACAAATGAATCATGGGTTCAAAAATTATTTATGGGCACTTCCCACACACCAGCCAATACAGAATAATAGTTATATCAGGGCTGACAAACTATTAGACACCGTCGTAACAGTGGAACATGGATAAGAATTCAGGAGAAACAAAATCAAGCAAGATCCCTCATACATTAACTGTGCCATCTTGGATAAATAATTTCCCTTTATTGGAGGGATATTTCCAAGCTTGTGAAATAAGGAGATCAGAATTTGTTGCTGTGTTTATTCAGTTGTTTAGTCATATCTGATTCTTCATGACCCCATGAACCATAGCATATGAGGTGCTTCTATCCTCCACTATCAGAATAAACGTCAAGGTCCTTCTAGTGTGACCTATAATTGTATGATTTAGTGTTTAACACACAGGCAATCAGTAGTCTTTCCTGACCCTGTCAATGATTGTAGCTAGAAATGTAGGTATTCTCACTTTTCATCCATTATCCAAACTTTGCTTGTTTTTAGAATACCTTTCTTCCCATAAGTGCATTTATAAGAGAGTTGACATTTCCCATTGTGTTCCTATTAGGATTCAATCATCAAGAGCATTAACCTTTAAAATGCTAAGGGAACATTCATCTGCTGTACAGGATTTCAGTGTTACTTGGCACTTTGGTCCCAGATTGGTTCATTTCCTTTTAAATCCCTTAGTAAGTAAAATAGGCTTCACTTCAGCGCCTAGGATTTTAATCCATAGAGACAAAACAGGATGAGCCAAAGGTTAGGATTGTTGTTGCTGTCTAGTGGAAAGTGCAAAATTTCTGGAAGATGTTCTGTCTGATAGATTGCTTCAGGATTCATGAATTCAAAAGTCACTATGGTCTCACTACAAAACATTTCTAGCATACGTATAGATTCATTAAAAAAAATCTCCCTTCTTATAGAAGTACCCCATTGCTATTGATATAATCCTATATAATTTATGAAACTGTAATTATGTATACACAATGGAAGGATTCAAAATTAAAGCTATTGTGGAGGTACAATTTTGCCTTTTTCCTCACACTTTTGAATTATGATTATAATATTCCATGGAAATAGGTCTTCCCTCTGCTATTAAGCAGGTAAATGACTACTAGCACATGTCATTTCTAATGTATAGAACAATAAAAGTTCATGCTATATCAATGCTTTTGATTTTATTACATTAACTTTGTTTTTGTTGACTCTCAACCTTTTGATATGATAGGGAAGCCAGGAAATATTTTGATAGGATAGGGAAGCCTACAAGATAGGGAAAATTTAATATATTACCCCATGATTTGTGAATGCCCGATTTTTCTTCCTATCCGTAAGTTACTTTATTGAGACCATAAAAAAGAAAATCAGTTTCTTGTCTCAAACCTCCTACATCTTCCCCCCTTAATTTATTGAAGATATTCTAGAAGGAGTAAAGAAGCATAATTCCAAGCATCTTCTTAAAAAAGTAGAATAATGCCAGCCAGACAGTAGTGGGAGTGGAAAGAATTTTTACAACAGAAATGAAAGAATGTCTGAAAATGGGAAAATAAATGTCCTTGCTATGTTTTATTGATTATGTTAGGCTTTGAAGTAACACAAAAGTACAGCTGCATAGCCTCTGACAGAAGGGAAGATTTTCTGAAGGACAAAGCATAAAGCAAAGTGGAATCATTATCTCCATTTTCAAGTGGGAGTAATCGTTAGGCAGGTCCCAAGATGAGACTTTTAAATGCTAAGATTAGTTAAATCATCTGTCTGCTAAAAGAGGCCTTTTATAGGATGTAGCATGTTTTATTAGAAAGAGGCATGATTGGGATTCACAGTTCTAGTCCCTGCTGTGTAGCATTTTGATATGTGACCTTGGACAAGTCCCCTCAATTCTTGGAAATTAATTCTCCTTATCTATAAAATTAAGGGAATGGGAAAAAATATCTCTAAAGCCTCTCTTATTTCTGAGGTTCCATGGAGAAGTAGAATCTGGGTTCGGATTCTAGATCTACCACTTAACTACTTTCTGATGTAACCTTGGGCCAGTCATAGCTTCTTTGAGCTTCATTTTCCTCATTTGTAAAAAAAAGTCTGACCTAGAAATCCTCCAAGACCCATTCCACCTCTAAATCTGCACCTCCTGCAGATACTATCCTCCCTTGTTACTAAAGATACAGTAATGAAAGAACTTGCCACTAAAGTTCTTGGTGCTGGCAAATTGTTCAACTTCAGAAATTAATCTCGTTATGTCAATGCAAGTAACATTAAAAATAAATGCTTCATTTTTGACTTTATGACTTTTTATCAGCAATAAAGACCTTGAGATTATTCAGTCTGATCTGCACCTGAAACCTCTGGTATGTGCAGTTTCCTACTTTGAGAATGTAAGTAGCTTGAGAGCAAGGGCTGTCTTTTCTATTTATTTCCCTAGCACTTAGCATTTAGTGCTTTGCCAATACCAAGCATTGGAAAAAAATATATTTTTTACTCATTCATTCATTTTAATGCTGGTCATTTTTGTAGGGTATAAAATGCATGATGTGTACATTATTTCAACTTGTGTACTGTTTTTATGAATTAAAAAGAGCACAATAAATACAAGATTCTATTTTTTGGGGGGGAATTATATTTAATTCCAACAAATTTAAACCTTAGATTTATAGGCATGAAATTAAAATTAATCCATGAATTAAATCCATTCCTTCTGCCAGTAAAAGAGAAGCAAGTTTAGCCTCAGCCACCAATATAGTGACCTATCAATGGGAAAATTGATTCTTTGGTTGAATTACTTCACTTACTTCTTATTCAAAGTCTTGGAAATCTATAGGACTGTAGATATCAGAGCTAGGTGTTTCTTCCAAATATACCATTTTTAAGGACTAATTTATTTTCAATAGCAAAATTTGTTTCCCCTGTAGCTATTTTTTATAACTGGGAACTGAACCTACTTGAATGTCATGATTATTTATTTGGTTAGCCCCTCTGGGCTGGTGATGCTTTTTTTGGAGGTTATTACCTTGAGGATCAGAGAGTGATAGTAGAGGGGTGAATAGTAAGGAGAACGTGCCTAGGCAGTCCAAGTCCTTCCACAAGACATTTTTCTCTTACATAGGCTAATTCTGCCATTTCATGCAAGTCACTGTTGTTCTCTGTGAAAGTAATGCTGAGGGGCTGCTAGGTGGTGCAGTGAATAGAGCATCAACCCTGGAGTCAGGAGGACCTGAGTTCAAATCTGGCCTCAGCCACTTGACACACTTACTAGTTTGGCCTTGGGCAAGTCATTTAAACCCAATTGCCTTACCTTCTTCCCTCAAAAAAAAAAAGTAATACTGAATCCATCTGATACTTTGCCAGTTATAACCAATTCTATGGAAAGGGTTGTGACTTGTGGCTTGAATGAGGTGAAGAAAAGTGGATGAAGAACTTCTCTGAATCTTAGTTTTGATTCTCATTTCATGCCAAGGACCTAGGGACTCAATAATATTTAAAGGGGAAGGTTTTAAGAAAATTTAATATGACTTGGTTTTTTTTCGGTCAGCACTTCTATAATTCTTGCTTCTTCTATTTTTTCTTTTCTTTTTTTAGAATTCATTTATTTATTTTTAGTTTTCAACATTCATTTCCACAAGATTTTGAGTTCCAAATTTTCTCTCCATTCTTTCCACCATTCCACCATCCCAAGATTGCAAGCATACTGATTACCCCTTCTCCCAGTCTGCCCTCTGTTATACTGTCCCACACCCCCACACATTACCCCTTTTCCCCTGATTTTCTTATAGGGCAAGATGAATTTCTGTACTCCATTGCCTATATATCTTATTTCCCAATTGCATGTAAAAATAATTTTTAACGTTTGTTTTTAAAACTTTGATTCCTAGATTTCCCTTTTCAAAAGTATGTGCTTCTAACTACCCTTTCCCCAAATCTGCCTTCCTTTCTATCATCCCTGTCTTATAGCCTTTCCCCCTACTTTCCTATAGGGTACTGGTTCTCAACCTGTGGGTTATGTTCAATTTGTAACAATGAAAATACATCCTGCATATCAGATATTTACATTACGATTACAGTTATGAAGTAGCAACAAAAATAATTTTATGATTGGGAGTCATCACAATATGAGGAACTGTATTAAAGGGTTGTGGCATTAGGAAGTTTGAGAATCACTGCTGTAGGGCAAGACACCCAAATGAGTGTGTGTGTTTTTCCCTCCTTAAGCCAAATTCAAGGAGAGTAAGGTTGACCCATGCCCTTTCACCCCCCCTCCCTTGTACTAGTTTTCTCTTGCCTCTTTTATATGAGATAATTAACCTTATTCTATCTCTCCCTCGCTCCTTCTCTCATTATATTCCTCTCTCACCTCTTAATTTTGTTTTTTAGATATCATCCCTTCCTATTCAACTGATCCTGTGCCCTCTTTCTATGTATACATGTACACACATATACACGTATATACTCATATGTATTTATATACACATACACCCTCCTATACATACACACACATATACATATATATACACATACATATACAGATACATATACACATACATATACATACACACACATATATTCCCTTCAACTATCCTCATAGTGAGAAAAGTCTCATGAGTTACAATGATCATTTTTCCATGTAGGAATGTAAATAGTTCCACTTTAATAAGTTCCTTATGATTTCTTTTTCCTGTTTACCTTCTCATGCTTCTTGTATTTGGAAGTCAAATTTTCTGTTCAGCTCTGGTTTTTTCACCAAGAATACTTGAAAGTCCTCTATTTCATTAGATGACCATATTTTCCCCTGAATCATTATACTCAGTTTTGCTGGGTAGGTGATTCTTGGTTTTAATCCTAACTCCTTTCACTTCTGGGGTATCATATTACAAGCCCTTTAATTCCTTAATGTAGAAGCTGCTAGATCTTGTGTTATCCTGATTGTGTTTCCACAATACTCAAATTGTTTATTCCTGACTACTTGTAATTTTTTTTTCCTTCACCTGAGTACTCTGGAATTTGGCTATGATATTCCTAGAAGTTTTCTTTTTGGGATCTTTTTCAAGAGGCGATAACTGAAGTCTTTCAATTTCTAATTTGCCCTCTGGTTCTAGAACATCAGGGCAATTTTCCTCAAGAGTTTCTTGAAGGATGATTTATAGGTTCTTTTTTTTATCATGGCTTTCAGGTAGTCCAATAATTTTTAAATTATCTCTCCTGGATGTATTTTCTAGACCAGTGGTTTTTCCAATGAGATATTTCACATTGCCTTCTATTTTTTTCATTTGTTTGCATCTGTTTTATAGTATTTTGATTTCTCATAACATCATTAGCTTCCATTTGCTCCAATCTAATTTTGAAAGAATTATTCTCTTCAGTTCCTTTTTCATTGGGCAATTTGGCTTTTTAAGGTTTTCCTCATTGGCTTTTTGGGCCTCTATTGCCATGTGAGTGAGACTATTTTTTAAGGTGTTATTTTCTTCAGTGCTTTTTTGGGTCTCCTTTAGCAAGCTCCTGTCTCATTTTTCATGGTTTTCTTGCATCATTCTCATTTCGCTTCTCAATTTTTTTCTATTTCTCTTACTTGATTTAAAAAAAAAATTTTTTTGAGCTCCTCCATGGCCTGCAAACAATTCGTATTTTTCTTGGAAATTTTTAATGGAGATGTTTTGTCTTTGTTGTCTTCTTCTGGTTCTATTTGTCACCAAAGAAAGATTCTGTAGTCTGATTTCTCTTCCTCTGTTTGCTCTTTTCACTGGTCAGTTACTTGACTTTTGAGCTCCTTGCCACAGTAGAACTCTGTTTCCAGAGTGGAGACTACTGTGTCCCAAATTCATGGGGTTTTGTGCAGCTGTTGTCACTGTTTACTTCTAGGCACCTGCCTCAGAACTGTGAGGAAGACTCCCTCTCTATATCTTCCACAAGGTCTGCCATGGTAGTGCTCCTCCTCACACCATGACTGCCACCCAAGATTGCAACCCAGATCCAAACAGGGCAAAGCAAGAGAATCCTGCTCTAGTACCAGCAAAGAAATTCCTGCAGTTACCCTCTGGACAGTTGCTTGGTCCTTCCTTCCCTCTCTCTCCCCCCCCCCCCCCCATTTGTGGGCCTGGAGTTCCAGAAGCAGCTGCTACTACTGCTGCTACATCAGCTGTTGCCACTTCCACTACTCCAGGGGCAGGGCCCAGGCCATACTCTTCTATCAACCAGGTCCAGCAGGGTTTGCCCACTCACCTTTTTCTTTCTCTTTGGCATTTTTAGTTTGAAAAATCTGGAAACTGCCACAGCTGCCACAGTTCCACCTTTGGTCTGTGCTCCATTCACAGCCTTGATGTGACAGACCCTTCCTTTTGGCTTGCTAGTTTCTTTCAGCTGGAAATGTATTTCACTCTGTCATTTTGTGGATTCTGTAGCTCTAAAATTTGTTTAGAGTCATTTTTATTGGTATCGGAGGTAATTGCAGGGCATAGTCAAGCAAGTTCCTGCTTTTACTCTGCCATCTTGGCTCCACTCCTGCTTCTTCTATTTGTCAAATTAGAAAACCCTTCACTACTTTCAGTACCACACTAGACCCTTTTATGAAAAAAAAAAAACTTATCCAATGATTGTTGACTCCTCCAAAGCAATGAGAAAATAAGTCTTAAGACTCCAACCTTGCAACAAGGAATAATTGCTGCAGAAAGTCTCACCTGGGAAGAACCTTGGTTGGTGCTGTAGAATTCAGTAAGACAAGATTTTTTTGTTTGTTTAATTTTTGTTCATTTTTTGTTTTTATGAGAGGCCTGGTCAGAATGTATATGTATGGGGAGAGACTAAAAATATCTAGTCTCTCATTTTAGAATTAGGCGAAATTTCAACAAAGAAGATTTTCTAACACACTTTTGTCAATTACAATATGGGAAAAAACAATCAGAACAACATAAATTTCTAGTTAGAAGGAAACTTAGTGGTCATTCTAGCAACAGATGCCAAGTATTTACTTCAGAACCTGCAACTTATTCTTTTATTAAACAGAAATAATTGTTTTTAGTATTACTTCTTAACATTTATTTGTCTCCTTAAGAAATGATGAATATGAAGAACTCAGAAAGGTAAAGGGGAACTTACCTGAACTGATGCAAAGCAAACAGAGCCAAGAAAGCATTATACCCATTAACTGCAACAGTAGAAATGGAAATAACAAAAAAAGTGAAATATTGTATATTTATAATGATAATTTTTATCCCTGTGAAAGAAGGGAAAAATGGACCTTTAATCCTTCTTTTTAGAATTAGATTATGCATATAGAGTATTTCATATACATTGGGAAGTTTCTGTATTCTGTCAAAATTTAATTATTTAATGTCCCTCCACCCCTTTCTCTTATTCTTGGTTGTAAGAGAAAGGGATTCATTTAGAAATTTAAAAAAAAATTAAAAAGAAAAGCTATCAATAAAAATTTGAAAAAACTGAACTGTCTTCCTGTAATTTCCATCTTGGTACTAGTTGAGATCTTTGAAATTATATGGACTTAAGTCTAACCTTCACCTAAGAGATGGTAAATGGGTAGGAATCTACAATCTAAAAGATCAGTGATTTATAAATGAGAATCAGATCTTCATGGAATTATTAATAGAACTGATAGTCTAGAACTATGTGGTCTCAGTAATTTAATTTCACAAACAAACAGGAACTATAAATACTTGAGAGTTTACTGAATTTGGTTAAGACAAGAATAGTTAAGTCAAAGTTTCAAATTGCATCCCACACAATACCCCACAACAAATTCAGAGTGGTTGGAGCACAAATATAATAGCTTACACCATCCAAAAAGTGGAAAGTGATACCATCAAGCACCTTTTATGATTATGTTGAGGAGAAGAATTCTAGGCAAAATGAAGGATAGAAGAAATTAAAAAATAGGAAATAGATTATTTCAATTACACAAAAGTAAGTTTTTACAGGAATGGAATCAATGGATCTAGAGAAGGGAAAATATCATCTGAGAGAAAAATGCATCAAGTGTCTTTGATCTACTATCCAAAATATATAGTCTATCATTACACATATAAGACCTTGTGCCATTTCCCAATACTTTTCTGGTCAAAGGATATGAAAAGAGAGTTTCAAAAAAGACATTGCCATGAAAAATTTCTCCAATTTACAGTAATACAATAAATGCAAATGAAAACAACTTAGAGATGTTATCTTATACCAAGGTTACGTAAAAAAAAGGCAAAAAAAAAGTCAATGTTGAAAGAATTTGGATCCCAGAGGCACAGCAACACACTGCGTGAGGACCCGTAAGGTTGTCAAACCATTCCGGAGAGAGGGTTGATAAAGATTAAGGACCTACTTTAGTGGTGTCAGGCATTATGCTAAACATTAGAGACACAAAGAAAAAGAGGAAAAACCTCTCTTACTGAGTTAACAGTCTAATGAGAGATAATATGCTAAGTATAAACAGTATATGTACCATGTTAAATTGGAGATAATCATTCAGGGAAGACATTAAGATGAAGGAAAACTGGGAGAGACTACTTATAGGTGACTACCCTACTTCATTTTAGCTAAAAATTGAAGAAAGTTAGGGAAGCTAGTAAGGAGATCAGGAGAGGGAGTTCCATGCATTGGTAATAGCTTGTAAAAGTGGCCAGATTTGAGAGATGGAATGTCATGTGCAAGGAATAAGGAGACCACTGTTACTGGATCACAGAGTATGTGTATAAGAAGACTGAAAGGTAGGAAGGGTGTAAGTTGGAAAGGTAAAAGGAAGGCAGGTTATAAAGAATGCCAAAGACATTTGGAATGCCAAATAAAGGACTTTATATTTCATCCTTGAGATGATGGGGAGTAACTGAAGATTATTATCTTGGTCAGACTTTGACTTTAAGAAGATTAATTTGAGACCTGAGTGAAGGATGAACTGGAGTTAGGAGAGACTAAAAGACAAGGAGACCAAAGAGTAGGCTATTGCAATTGTTTAAGCATGAGGTGATGAGGGCCTGCACCAGGATGGTGGCAGTGTCAAAATATGGAAGTGAGTATATATGATATTGTTTATGAAGAGTGAAAATGAAGAGTTGAGCATTACATCAAATTTTCAAGCCTGAATGAGAGGATGGTGTCCATATTAATAAGGAAGTTAGAAAGAGGAAAATGTTTTATTGGAAAGATATTGAGTGTAGTTTTGGACGTGATGAATTCAAGGTATCTATAAGAATATAGTTTGGAATTATCTAAGAAAGTGAGTAAAATCATCATAATATTTAAACCAGAGATCCATGATTGTATAGCTAGTGTAAGAGTTGGTACTTGAACGTGTGATGTTGTGAAACCAGGCCTTCTTTTTGAGAAGCCTGGTGATTTTTCAACAACTCTAAGACTTATGTTTTAATGGATAAGCTATTTTAAGTCTTCTTGGAAATAGGAGAACTTATTGATTAAGTTATTCATCAAATATATACCAACTCAATGTCATAAAAGAGAAACTTTAATTAAAAAAAAAGAGCACTGAGGCGACAACAATATTTATCTTGGCTGATTTAGTGAAAAGGAAATAATAGTGTAAGCATAGGCATTCATGGAGTTTGGGATTAATGTGCCTCCAAACACAGGTCTGCCAGGCTCATGCTTTATGTATATTTCTGAGCATGAGTATATTATTTAGACTTCATTGCACATTCTTTTCTAGTACCACTTTGGTCAAGGCTGACCCTGTGAATGGCAAAACTGTTGGGCCACTTAAATATGTTTTTGGGATCCTATAATAGGGTATCCAAGATAGGGCTTCTTTTTCCAAAATAACTACCTCATTACTTGTCATTTCAGTATTGTATCTTTACTCATTATTCATTTTTTCATGACATTTTAATCTTTTTTGAGTCCCCTGTGAGAATGCAAACACCTTTGTGAAAAGTCACACCTTTAAATCCTGGAGAAGCATCACACATAGAATAGATATTTACCCTCCATATTTGTATGTTCATTTCCTTGTATATATGTATGTATTTATATTGAATGTGAATTATGCTGTAATTGGGGAAAATGCATCTGAAGTCAGAAACTCAAGGTTAAAATCTTGACTCTTTTGCTAGCTCACTCTGCCACCTGGAAAAAGAGAGATCTCACTTCTTTAGCTCTCCATTTCTTTGTCTGTACAATGATCCTAACACCAAGCATGGAGACAGCTAATGGAGATAGAAAGACCCTGAAAATATTCTCCATTTATGATTTTGCCTAGGGTCTGATCTACTGAAAAATGCAGAAGGGAATATTCATCTAATTCATTGAATGATCTGGTTTTAAATTGCTGTAATTTTGAAACTCCATATAGAAAGTTGCCATATAATAAGGGATACCTAACCTACTGATGAGGAATTAGTCCTTCTCATTTTAAAACAAAGTACAGCAAAAAGATTCACTTTCTTCATTTAAATTTCTTGAGACCCATTTCTGTCAAGATACAGCAACTAAAGGCCTTTGGAGGCCTTATTATGTTGTAGTGTTCTTTTGGGATTTATTAGATCATTGTCTTTGTTTATTTCTCTCAGTCATTTTCACATCCTAAGCTTACAAAGGCTTCAAGGAGTAAATCACCTTGATGACAAAAATGCATTTTGGGCTATAAATTATTATGTTGTAAATTTCCTTATTGGAAAACACACTTTTGCTATGAATTCTCACATAACGAATCTTTATGATCTCATTTAGCTTCTGATTTGTAACCTGAACTTTAAATAATTTATCCATTCATTACTAATATATTTGGATATACCACAAGAATGTTTACATTTTACCACGTGTCCTCTAAAATACTTGCTACCTTAAATGTATCCAGTATTTGCTTAAAAATTTAATTTTCCTGATTTAGATACAATAAATATTTCTACAATTTGATATAATCAAGTGTGGGTTCACTGAAAATTCTGCAAACAGCTGATGAATGACATTTGATCAGACCAATGGAAATATTTACTTCTTCTTAAACATGCCCACTGTTTAAAATATGTAATTTGACCTCGCATTATGTTTACCAATGAAAATGATTAGTGATATGGAATCATAAAATCAAATTTCTATTCCTTATGACAAGAGGAACTTATGGAAGCTATTTTAAGCAAATGAACTAAAGTCTGTTACTAGTGAAGTGTTTAGAGAATTGGTTCATAGGTGAAACCCAGGTTAATGAAGCATTACTCATGAACAAGAGTGAAGCTTATTTCAAGGGATTTGTTAAATGGAACAAGAGAACAGCTGCAAGGTATTAGAAAGAATATGTCTATATGTATATGGAGATGCTTATATACATGTATTTCTATAAATATGTGAATCAAGTTTCACCTCTGTCACACATATGACCCTTGGCAAGTTATGTAATCTTTCATTTTGTAATGGACTTTCTTGAGACTAAGTTACAGAGAAGGTAACACTCTTTACTTGAAGAAGGAATTCCTCACCAAGAGCTCCCCACCCTGCTGAAATAATAGATTTCTTAAAACAACAAAAATAAATGACAGATAAACCTATACATAGATGTCCATATCAGCACACACATATACCACACATGGATGCACACATCTGTGCATATGTACACATCCATATAAAAACACATGTTCATGGTTGGTGTTTTGTCCAGACCTGTGGTTAAAGGGGTTCAGGAAGCTCCCAGTACAGACATTTCCTCTAGAATTAGACACATGATTATTCTATAACTTAAACAGTGGGAAAAGTAAAGTCATGTAGCCATTGTATGTCAGAGGGACAACTAAAAACTAGGCCTTCCTAACTCAGAAGTCAGACTTTTATCCACAAAACTCTGCTGCCCCTTTTCTATATGCATGGGTATTTGTGAATATGATATTCAAATGCTTTTGTTATCTTATTTGTATGGATATTCCTTCTAATGTTGCAGATCTTATCCTCTCCCCACTTATTCATTGGTTTCCACACTTGTCTATGTACTCCAATAAATTCGCAAGAGATATCTCATACAAAAATTTTGTTGGGGCGTTCCTCATGTATTACTGACACCAATAGATACTGATAGATTACAAGGACTTTCCATCTGTTTTTTGCTCTCAGGATGTGACTATCACATCTTTTTCAGACATACATTTTTGATGATCCTACAATTTTTCTCCTGAATAACTAACTGCTTTATTATTTTATGTTGTTCAGTCATTCAATCATGTCTGACTCTTCATGACCCCATGGGCCATGCCACACCCTTCTATCCTTCACTATCTCATGAAGTCTAAGCTCGTGTCTGTTGTTTTCATGATACTATCTATCCATCTCACCCCCTTTCTTTTTGCCTTCAGTTTTTCCCAACATCAGGGTCTTTTCCAACAAGTTCCATCTTCTTATTATGTGACCAAAGCATTTAAGCTTCAGATTCAGTATTTGACCTTGTGGTGAATAGCCTGACTGTGTCTCTTTAAATATTGTTGGACTTGATCTCCTTGCTCAGGACTCTTAAAAGTCTCCAGCACCACAATTCAAAATTGTCAATTCTGTGGCATTCAGCTTTTTTTTTTCTAATCCAACTTTCACAACCATACATTGTTACAGGAAAAGTCATAGCTCTGACTATATGGGCTTTTGTTGGCAAGGGGATGTCTCTGCTTTTCAGTATGCTGTCTAGATTTGCTATAGCTTTCCTTCCAAGGAGCAAATGTCTTTAATTTCATGCCTGTAGTCACCATATGCAGTGATCTTTGAGCCCAAGAATATAAAATCTAGTACGTATTCATTTCTTCTCCCTCTATTTTTCAGGAAGTGAGGAGACCAGATGCTAATATCTTGATCTTTTTTCAATGTTAAGCTTCAAGCCAGCTTTTATGCTCTTCTCTTTCATCCTCATCAAGAGACTTCTTAACTTCTCTTCATTTTCTACTATCAGAGTGATATCATCTATGTATCTGAGGCTATTGATATTTCTCCCAGTAACCTTAATTCCATCTTTTGATTCATCAGCATGGCATTTCACGTGGTGTATTTTGCATATAAGTTAAATAAATAAGGTTGCAACATACAGCCTTGTTTTACTCCTTTTCTAATCTTAAACCAATCATTGTTCATGTTCAATATTAACTATTGCTTCTTGGTCCACAGGTTCTTCAAGGAACAAGTAAGATAATCTAGTATTCCAATTTCTTTGAGGATATGTCACATTTTGTTATGATCCACAAAGTTAAAGAGTTTTGTGTAGTCAATGAAACAGAAGTAGATGTTTTTCTGGAACTCTCTTGCTCTTTTCATAATCTAGTAAATATTAACAATTTGTTCTCTAGTTCTTCTGCTTCTTCAAAAACCAGCCAGCTTCTCTGATAAGTCTTAATTCACATATTGCTGAAGAACCTTAGGTATAATCTTGCTGGTGTGTGAAATGAGCACAATTGTTCAGTAATTTGGACATTCCTTGGCATTGTCCTGCTTTAGAATTGGGACATAAACTGATCTTTTTCAATCCAGTGGCCACTGTTGTGTTTTCCGTATTTGCTGGCATATTGAGTACAGTACTTTCACAGTATCATCTTTTAGGATTTTAAATAGTTCAGCTGGAATTAAGTCACTTTCACTGGGCATATTGCTTGAAATGCTCCCTAAAACCCACTTGACTTCTTTCTCCAGGATTTCTGGCCCTAGATCTATAACCTCATCATTGTAGTTATTGGTGATGTCAAATTCTTTCTTCTATACTTATTTGGTGCATTCTTGCCACCTCTTCTTAATCTCTTCTGCTTCTGTTAAATCCCTACCATTTTTGTCTTTTATCATGCCCATTTTGTATGAAATGTTCCCTATATGTCTAATTTTCTTGAAGAGATTTTGTATCTTTCCTATTGTATTATTGTCTCCTATTTCTACCACAGCTAGTCCCTTAAATCTGTTCATTACCCAAAATTCATATTCATAGGGCATATTATTTAGGTCATCTCTACATGGTCTAATGGTTTCCTCTATTCAATTTAAGTCTGAATTTTGCAATGAGAAACTCAAGATCTGAGCCACAGTCAGCTCCAGGTCTTGTTTTAACTAACTATATACGGCTACAAAGTATATAATCAATCTGATTTCTATATTGATCATCTGCTGATGCCCATGTGTAGAGTCATCATTTAAGCTGTTGAAAGAGAGTGTTTGTTATGACTGGGGATCTATCTTGACAAACTATGCCCTGTTTAATTTTGTACTCCAAGGTCAAATTTGCCTGTTATTCCAATTATCTTCTGACTTCCAACTTTTGCATTCTAATTCCCTTTGTTGACTGTGACATCTTTTTGGTATTATTTCTACATGTTGTAGGTCTTCACAGAACTAATCAACTTTGGACTCTTAGGCAACAGTGTTTGGAGCATAGGCTTATATAACTGTAATGCTGAATAGTTTGTCTTGTATTTGAACAGATATCATTTGGTCATTTTTTAACATTATACCCCACTATTGCCTTTTTCATTCTTTTATTGACTATACTTGGCTCATACCCATAATGTACATCTCTGTCCTTTGAGTGATCCTTTTTTTTTTAAACATTTCATAAACTGTAGTATACTCTGTTTCCTAGACTAAAGGGTATCATAGCTTATAGTCATTCAATATAACCAGAAGATAATTAGTATTAAAAATGGGAAGAATTTTGGGTCATTCAAGGAACTTTGCAATTTTCAAAGGCAATCCGTTCTACTCTCTTGTTCCTGAATTCTAGGCTCAGCTCAAAATTAATTTGCAGTATTTTTCCAGAATTATGCGCGCACACACACACACATATACACATGCACACACACATCCTTCTCATGACATCTGTTCAACTGCATGACATAGTTGGATCAATGTATAAACAGTCTTTATTCATTTGATTCAGTTAGGCCAAATACTTTGAAGTCATTATATTTAGTCACATTTAGGAACCTCTGAATGTCCTGGGACTTTATATTAGTGGAATGACATCCTAAAATAGGACCATCTGGAGGATCTAAAAATCTATAAGTAATTAGTCTACATAGACTCTTTGCTT
>CM053583.1:366708966-366725339 GCA_028627135.1 Pseudochirops cupreus | reverse complement strand
AATTAAAGAACTATATATTTCTCAATCTTCTAGTCTATTGTAGTATATATAAGGAACAATTTCTTGTTTGTGAAATGGTCCACTGAATAGGATGCAACTAACATTGAGTAATCTCCAGTTCTTGCCTTTAATTTTTAACTGTGTAAAACAAGGAGATTTAACTGTATTGGTTCTCAAATTTGTTCTGGCTCAAATAATGCACAATCTCTAGTTCAACCCTAAAAGAAATTGATTTACATAAAGAGAATGATGGAGTCAGAATTCAACCTTCTAGGATGTTCCACGGGATATATATGTATATATATATGAATGCCTGTATATTTCCAAGATTTCTAGTCTGTTCAAAGCTGACACTGTAGAATTCCTCCATTTTGGTAGGGTTGGAGGCCGCAAATAAGTAAGGAACAATGCTCAGTTGTTGACAGAATTCCAAAGAGACACTCTTGGAAAAGAATTATGGGAATCTCTGAGTTAGATTTTAAGGTAATTCAAAGGTTTTCATATCTGAAGTAGTTAACTGGGAGGTGATCATCCATTATCTTGAAGATCTTTAGGGATGAAAATCTTATTGCCTGATGATGTTTCCTGGTTGGTACCTGGGAGATCATGTTGTTAGTGCACTTTGAAATAGAAAGGAAAAATTGAGCAAAATATTATTTTGTCAAAATATCATTTTTGCTCAGACAGTCTTATGGAGGGACATCAAGGAAATAAACACATAGGCCATGTCAACACAATCAATATAAGGTAAACTATTGGATTAAAGAATCTGGTTTGTTTTTATTTTTTTCCCTAACAACTAGGGCAGAGCATGCATACAGTAGACATTTATCAAATGTTTGTGGAATGATAGAGAATGAGAGGAATCAATAAGAATTACTAAGCTGTCATAGGAGCCAAGGAAGAGGTGTGAATCAAGGTGAATAACTTGACCAAATGCTTCAGAAATAACAAGAATGTGATCTGAAAAAAGGACCATTGCATATGGCAGTTATGATACTATTAATCACTTTGACCAGAGCAATTACTGTTCAGTACTGGGCCCATAAAACAGAATACAGGGGGTTGATTAGTATATGGATGCTGTTATTGGATACCTTTAGAAGTTCCCTGATTTTTTTTTGTAATTACATGATAAACAATTAATACACAGTAACTGTGTGCTTAGCTGTCATGTCCATCACAGTGACAGAGCTAAAACTTGATTCAGTCTAGTTGTTTAAATTGTTAAGAGATGAGGGGAAATAATGTTTTGTCCTTCAACTAAGTTTCAGCTAATACAAAAATATTCTTCCGAAGAATATGGAATTAAGTGGTAAAATGTTAATTTTTTTGAATTAGATAAGATTCTTTTATTCAATGCTGTGATTGCCAAGGGGTCATACAGATTAAACTGAAGGAAATGCCATTCTGTTCCTTCAGTAGAGGCCATACTTTTCTGTTCAAATTAATTTCTGTCTCTGGAAAAACTTATAGCAGGAAGCTATGCATTGCTTGGTGGTGGAATTGAGATACATTTTTTGACCTTCATAGTAGAACAGGTACTAGAGAAATATAACCTAGTTTTATTGGAAGTAGAAGTCAAGTCTCCTGGAATACTCCTTTAGTTGACTTTATTTTCTGACTCTCTCTTCCCTACTAGTTGCCAAAGGAATAAAAGATACTGCTCCTACTTTTTTCTTTTCTTTACCCCCTGGTTACTGGTGACAAAATACTTCTGCTGAGTCCTTCCTTTCCCTTCCCCTAAGGGAGCAACCTTTAAGCTTTACTTGCACCTCCTCTTGCACATACTCTAAAATGAAGCAGAAGAATGCAAGTTCCTCATATCATTACCCTTTCCTCTTTTTTCCTAGTTTTACACTGAGGTTCAGAAATATGGTCCCACTACCTGTGTTTTTCCTCCTTTCTGTCTGGTAACTAAATCTTCTTGACTTTGTATACAGGTAGGCAGACCCCATTGGATCATAGAAAGGTATCTCAATGATATGTGCATCTTATGTATCAAAGACTATTGCTAAGAATATTTTTTCATCGTATACATCATTTTTCAAAGACTGATGTATTTGTTTGTGAATATTATTTGTTATTACTGATAATCCTGGTTAAAGTTCTTTCCAAAATTAAGAAATAACTGTATTTTTATTTGTTGACATTCATTTTGGCAGGCATGATAAGATCACGGTCTAAAATTCCCATGGATCTTGGCATTTGATTAGATCTGTGGGTGTCGTGGTCTGAACAGTTGGTGGAAGTTGAAATGTCCTCAATACTAACAGGAGTGACGATAGAAGTAAGAAGTTGGTTCCTAAGAATATAGACTAGTCTTTCTAGAATTTTGGCAAAGAATGGGAAGAGAGGAAGATGGGGCTACTTGAAAGGATGCTAGGGTCAAAAAAATAGGTTTTATTTGTTTATTGTCCCTACTGGCGTCTTGCTGTTGTTGTTTTATAGGACACAGAATGCCTAACCATTGTTGGAGGAAAATAGGGCTCAGTAGTGATCCAATCCAAATGAAAATAATATTACAGAATAATAATAGAGTTTTTCTTTGTTAAGAAAAGGAGACTACTGGTGCTTTAAAGTGGAAGAAAGAATTTCAAAATCCATATTAATTATATAGTCAACAAAAAAGTAAAAATTGGCAGAAACATTTTAAGGTCAAACACTATTGCTTGCCAAACCACCAGGAAGTAACATGATTTGAGATTTTTAATGCCAAAGATGATGCTTTAAAATTATACTTCTTAAGTTTTTATAATTTCAGGGCAAACAGATTTTTAGTAGAAGAAAATCCCTCTTATTCTCTAATACAGAGAGGTACTCATTTGTGGAGCAAATTGATTGCTGTAGTCTTTTCTCCTCTCTATAATGATTCCTACAGTTCTAGATGAATCTTTGAAACCTATCAGGAATGAGAGAAGCTATTCTTTTTTTTTATTGTCATTATAGAAGTTGTAAGGAAAGAAAGAGAAACTGGAGGGGGTGCAGGGATGAGTGTTTGAGGTATATTAACCTTGGAGTACTGCTTTAATCTGCAAGCACCTCTGATTGATCAGTAGTACATCTTTCCTTATTTTATGACTTTCCCCACAACCATCAGTCTTCATCATCCTTTTTCCTTAATCTTGGTCCTTTAACTACACTATTTCTTAGGCACAAACTTAAGTATATCCAAGTAATTTCACCCTTCTTCAACCAGTACTTATTTTCCCTCAGTCCCTTTTGGACCCATGTTTCATTATTTATAAACTTCCCTTAATTCTGTACCACCATGTACACACATTCTACCTTCTAATGTTAACAGAATACTGATATTCCTCTGGAGACTCTACAATTCTAGCAGCATTTTTAAGTACTGGCTACTCCAGCAGTTCTCAACCTGTGGGTCGCAACCCCTTTGGGTTCAAATGACCCTTTCACAGGGGTCACCTAAGATCATCGGAAAACACACATTTCCTGTGGTCTTAGGAACCTCCTCTATCCATCTCCAGGTGGGTCTGCCCACATGCAGACACGGCCACATATGACTATTAAAGGGTGCGGCATTAGGAAGGTTGAGAACCACTGGGCTACTCAGTTGCACATTCTCCTATAACACAGGACCAAGAGTGGAAGTAGCATATTCCTTGCCTGTGGGGATCATATGATCAGCAGAGACCTGATACTGGGGTTTTACTACCACACCAGTCCTTCTCCCCCACTGATAACCTTATCTAAATATTTTTAATATCCAAAATAATGATGCTTCCTTTCCTACCCAAGGAGAGAGACACGTAAATGATTATCTTGGTAGAATATGAGTTGTTTTCTTGTTTATTTTTGTTATATACATAATATTATATACATGTATTCCCATCCTGTTTCTCTTACATTATATAATTTAATATTTTTGATGGACAGCATTTTTCACTTCCTTTGCATTATCCAAACAATTCTTCCTATCATGTGATTGTGGCTGCTCCAAATAGTTGATGAAAAATTTCAATATACAGTGTGAATCAGCTACAAAAATATTTCAGAAACAAAAATGTTCCTGAAAGAGATAGGGTTAGCTATAGCAAATAACTTAACATTTCATATTTATGGTTAAATCTTAGCGTTTTTTTATTCTAATCTTATATTCTTCTCACGTCTACTACTGAAACAATTATGAACTTTGTCATGACTTAAGATTGCCAGGATTAAACTTGAGATTTGTTGAATTGTTTGGGAATATAAAAAGATTAATGGAGCTTAAATTTATGAGCAGGGCTCTGTTCCTGTAGTCACCTAAGAAATATTTATTTATCAAATGAATAGAGACAGTACGGTATAAACAGCTCTTGACTTAGAATAGCGAGACTAGTTTAGGTCCCAAACTCTGATATTTAGTATGTGACTATGAAAAAGGCATTTGGTTTAACTAGGCCTCATTTTCTTAGGTTGTAATGGTTTGTAATAAGGCCTGCACCATCTAATGTGCACACTTGTTCTGGGGAAACAAACGTAGACATCATTTCTTGTCAGATACAAGATGAAATAGATGGACACTTTAGTACCTTCCATCTTTAAGGTTCTAAGTAGTGGCAGTAGTTCTGCTTAACTATAAACATTTTGACACACCATCTGCTACTTCAGTGCTGATCCAGGAGACACATCTGTTTCACTATAACTACTGGCCATGGTGCTTACATCAATAATGCTAGGAGGTAGGATGCTGGATCAGCCTGGTGTATTTAGAGTAAGTTAAATTAATGTAACCAAAACATTGAGCTTAATGGATTAATGCCAACCTGGAGAGTGGTGTTCTTGGAATGGGGGGAGTGTGATTATGTCATTATCCCCATATTCAACACTTCTTTAGCAATTGGATTATAGAACACATTGCTTATCAGATTTGACATGAATGTAGGGATGATAGATAATAGATTGAATTATGGAATCAAAACTTTTAAAAAATCTACAAGCAAGAAATATTAACAACTTTACTAAGATTACATTTAGCAAGGATAAATGAAAGGACTTATATGGAGGTTAGAAATAATCACACAGTTATAGAATGAGGACGATATGCCTCCATAGCGAGGTATGTTAAAAAGATCTCAAGAATTTCATAGAACGAAATATCAGGAGGAAAAAAAAGTGTCACACATGTACTCATACATTCAAAGACTTACACAACTAAAATGTTTTTAGACTACTTTCATGGAAACCTATAACTCAGAATGAAGGTCACTGCTCACTGGTATACTGCATAAGCTAAAGTGCTACATTCACTTCCGAGCACAAGATTTATGAAAGACAACAAGACTAAAGAAATTAAGAAATGAAGGCTGTGGGGTGGCTAGGTGGCACAGTGAATAGAATGCCAGCATGGGAGTCAGGGGGACCTGAGTTCAAATCCAGCCTCAGACACTTAACATTTACTAGCCATGTAATCTTGGGCAAGTAACTTAACCCCAATTGCCCTGCCTTCCCCCCTCTAAAAAGGTAAAAAAAAAAAAAAAAGAAATGAAGGTTGTGTTGATAAGTGTACCAGAAATGATGCCATACCTTCAAAGATCATGGCATATTTATTAAGAAGGGAAGACTTAGAAGATCCATGATCGCTGAATTCAAAGAGTATAAAGGCTTTCATGTAGATGGAGTAGATTTTTTTTTTATCTCCAAAGTACAGAACAAAGACCAATGTGCGAAAGTTAGTGGTAGATGTATATTGGTTTAATACAAGAAAACATTTTATGGATATTAGGAAGCATTAAAAAAATAAGTCAAGGTGGCAGAGTAAAGACTGAAGAAAGGGAATCACCTAAACCCTCCCAAATTCAAATACCTTTAAGATAATACCTGAAAATGAATTTTAGGGTAGAAGAACCAACAAAAGGATAGGGTAAAACAACTTTTCAGCCAAAAACCACTTAGAAGTTTGGCAGGACAGGTCTGTCTCACTGGAGTCAAAGTGGTGCACAATCCAACAAAGGCCATACACCAGCAAGCCAGCAATAGGGCTTAGAGGTTGATTAAATAGGTGATTGTTTCTGGATATTTCAGTTCACAGATGGTAAGAGCATCAAATAACTGGTCAGAAGGAGATTAAATGGATCTCTTTTCTGGCACTCAGTGCAGGATTTTGTTACCTTGCCCATTCAAGATGGCAGTCCCAAGGGCAAGGAGGAACACTAGCAAGAGAGTGGACCTTGGTCACAGTATCGTGGTTGGTTTATGTGCATGTGTGGGGAGTGGGGGAAGAGAGCATGTGGCTGCTCACAAGTGGAAAGATTTACTTGAGTTGATACAAAGTGAAGTAAACAGAGAACAGTGTACACAGAAATAGCAATATTGTGTGATGATCAACTGTGAATTACTTAGCTATTCTCAGCAAAAATTGATTCTAAGACAATTCCAAAGGGCCTAGGATGAAAAAAATGCTTTCCACTTCCCAAGAAAGAACTGATGGAATCTGAATGAGATTAAAAAATACTTTAAAAAATATTTTTCTTGTTTGGGGTGATAGGATGGGGTGGAGGGGGGTGTTTGTTTCTTCCACAACATTACTAATGGGGAAATATGTTTTGCATGACTGTACATGTATAACCTACATCAATTACTTACCTTCTAAATGAGGGATATGTGGAGAGAGATAAAGGGAGAATTTGGAATTCAAAACTTTTAAAATGAATGTTAAAATTATTTTTGCATTTAAATTAAAAATTAAAATATTTTAATAATAAAAATTCAAAATAAAATAACATCAGTAGGCATTTTTTACTATCTTACAATTCAAAGTCAAATTTCTCTTTTTCAGGAATAAAATAGAGAAATCTACTTCTCTCAGGCAAGATCTTTCACTCAAGGACATTCATTTATTCCTATGATACTATCTTTTCTCTGATTTTATGAAAGTAAGCTGTTATACAGATTCTCTCTGTCTCTCTCTGTGTCTTTGTTTTGTGTGTCTCTTGGTATCATGTCACATTATGTCTCTATCTCTACTTCTCTCTGTCTTGCACTTTACAATGATCTGAGAAGTAAAAATAATTTTGATTCTAATGTGATAAATATGAATTATGCAAGACTAGACATGTATCATTTTATTTCATTTTATTTTCCATCTAGATCTATCCTACTGTATGCAAAATTTTGATCAAAATGTTTCCTTTAGCTAAACCTTTTTTCCTATGTAGAATAGGAGTTTATCGTCATGAAACTTCTTTGATTTGTTGCAAATGGCTAAAATCTTCTGTTGATCTATTTTGTGATATCGTCTTCAAATGATTTCTGGATATACTTAACAATTTGTAAGCACTTAAGAAATATTTGCCAATTGATGTATGGAGGTCACCGAATGTTACCCTTTCTTTGATATTTGGCTTTCAGTAAAGATACCCATGGAGTTCATTTAATTTGCTTCCAAATTTCTCAGATTGAGGTTAATTCCCTGAGACTCAACTTTCTCAAGCCCACAGGAATGTGATAGGATTTGCCATCACCCAAGGAATTCACAGAGAAATCTAGAACTGAACTTTATGGTGTGGAGGAATGACTCCATTGTAATCTTCAGTATAATTTTGGTATTAATTAACATTTTTTTGCCCCAAACACTTCCTTCAAGGAATATCTTATAACATTTTAAATGAAAAAGTTTTACCATTGCCTCACTTTGAAGATTTTGTCACTTATAATGTAACATACCAGATTAGAAATATCAATATGTGTCTAAGGCAATTTTGGGGGGCAAAATCTGGATCATTCTTATTTTGTGAATGAAGGAACTTAGAATAGATAAATAAAATGTTCTGAGTCACACATAGTAAGTGGTAGATCCAGTCTTAAAATTAATGTCCTCTGGCCCCAAATCTAACACCCTTGGTACTATTCCATACTACCTCTATGGTTGCAAAAAGATTTTTTTGTTATGAGCAGTGCTACCCTAGATCTTGACCCAGAGATCTGACATGATTACATGTGTTCCATTACCATCTTATTTCCTCCAAAATAACTTCATTATGGGCCCATACATCTATTTCTATCCCTCTCCCAAATAGCTCATATTAATTGGAGATCTAGTAAGCAAGAAGATATGTAATGTTTTGCTGTCCTTTACTGTGATTAATTCATTGAACAAATATTTATTAGGTGATGTCATGAGAAATATACTGAAGTGTATAAGTTATGTTCCAACATAAGGGCTCTGAACAATTCCCTAATTATCAAATAAGTGAATTTGAAGAGTTTCTGAAATGAGTCTTTTCATATTATAACATGATGCATATGTTCTATGATGCTTCTTTCAATGTATCATAATGATACAGGAAGTCAACTAAATTTCTCCTGACAGGCACAGATCTGACTGTTTGCTATTCATAGTAGACATGTGGATCTAAATGCATTCATGCAATGCACTTCTCTTGTCTTTTGTCTGAAAGATTTCAGAGATTTTCATAATGGCATGTATTAAATCTCTTTTATCCATTTTTAGTGAACTATAATTGTGCACACAGATCTAATGTAGATATGTGACTAAAATGTAGGCAAGGAAGACAGTCATCTAGGAAGGAACAGATGGGAGAGAGAGGGGGAAAGCTTAAAAAAAACTGGATCAGACCTGTATTTCACTGTAATTGGAAATACCTGACAAGGAAACAATCTGGGCCAAAGTAGGTCAGCACCTCCTTTGAAACTTATAATCTTAGTTAATTGTGCTTTAAAAATAATTTTTATAAGTGTATATTTAATGTAAAATTGTACTCTTTATAGAACAGAAGTATTTATTTTGTGATGTCAAATCACATTTGATTCAGCAAAGTTCAGTCTCAAGTAATCCAGGGGATCTAACTTTTCTTGAGTTCATAAATATATTATGGTTCAATAGAATTATTTAATATACATTGTAATACCTGGTGTTACGTAGCATTACAATGATAATTTCACAAAGGCTAAGAATTTGTTCCTAGGCATTATGCCATCGAATTAGCTGACACAAGGTGAACATCGTTGCTTTGTAGATAGGACTTTTGAGTTTTTCTAGTTCAAATAACTGATTCTCAACAAGTATACTTTTTTCTTCTAAAGGTAAGTATAATCCTTCATTAAAATAATTCCAAAATATTGATAAAAATGTATTGTTAACTTTTCTTTAGCATTTAAAAAGCAAAAATACAATATTGAATAATATTTAAAGAAAATGTCCTGAAGAAAGCAACTGGGATGATGGTTAGAAAGAAACCCATAGTAAAGAAACTAGGAATGGTTAGCCTTTAATCTTTAGAAGGAAAAGGAATTAAAGTCTATCATGTGGAAGGAGATTAGTTTACTTGGTGTGGAAGGCAGAACAAGGAACAAAGAGTTGATATTGACAAGAATCTGATTAAGTTTAAAATTTTATTTTTCCCAGTTTTATGTTAAAACAATTTTTAACATTCATTTAAAAAACTGAGTTCCAAAAATCCTCCACTTTCCCCTTGCCTGCCATTAATTAGAAGGCAAGCAATTTGATATAGATTTGCATGATGTGAAGTCATGCAAAACATATTTCCATGTTAGTTATGTTATAAAAGAAAACACAGACCAAAAATAAAATCAAACAAGAAAAATAAAGTTTTTAAAAAGTATGCTTTGGTCTACATTCAGGCTCCATCAGTTCTTTCTGTGGAGATGTATAGCATTTTTTATCATAAGTTCTTTGGAAATTTTCTTAGATCATTGTATTTCTGAGAATAGCTAAGCCATTCACATTCGATCATCAAACAATATTGCTATTACTGTGTACTCTTTTCTCATTCTGATCACTTCACTTTGCATTGGTTCATGTAATTCCAGGTTTTTCTGATAGCATCGCATTCATCATTTCTTATAGAACAATGCTATTCTAGCACAAACATATGCCACAACTTGTTCATCCATTCCCTAACTGATGGACATTTTCTCAATTTCTGATTCTTTGCCACCACAAAAAGAGCTGCTATCTATATTTTTGTACATATAAACCCTTTTATTTATTTATTTTTATCTCTTTTGGATATTGACTTAGAACTTTCATTGCTGGGTACAATATTATGCCCTTTGAACTAAAGTGAATGAAAAGTCTGAGAGACAGAGTTTCTGGGTAATTAATAATCAGTTTATTAATTAGGCTAACAAATAATAAACTGATGGTTAGTAATTTCTTTCAGTAACCAACGATGAAAGACCATGGGGAATATCAAATGTTTTAATGCCATTGGAAAAGTGGGTGGCCCTGACAGGTAGAGATCAACCCTGATTGATGAACAGTCAATGAAGGGGTGGACATATTAATGAGGAGGTGGGCCAAAAGTCTTCAGATCCTCCTGCTGAGAAGTTGAGTTGATCATGAGACTCAGCTGCCTGTAACTCTCTGGACAAAGGAATCCATGCCACCAGACCACGTAAGTTGAATAGTTGGGGAAGAAGGGGAAGGGAGGTAGGCTATTACAAGAGTGTGAGCCTAATTATTTTTAGAGCTTGAATTCACCTAGATTAGATTCTCTTTGTACTTTAATCATAAACTCTCTCAGTTGGATGAGATCCCACCCAAGATTGAAAGGAATGTTTCTTGGGGTTAAGGCTAATCTCATGGTCAGCCATGTCCTTCAGAGATTGACCGAGTGACCTACAAGAGATAGCTGGTTTTTCAATGAGAAAGGACAAAGAGAAAAAAACCCACAGTAATTGGTTATTAATAGAAAAATAATAGTTTCTCTCAGAGCATAGTTCCAAATTGCTTTCCAGAATGGTTGGATCAGTTCACAAATCCACCAACAATGTATTAGTGTTCCAATTTTCCCACATCTTCTCCAGCACTTATCATTTTCCTGTTTTGTCATGTTAGCCAATCTGACCTGTGAGATGTGGTACCTCAGAGTTGTTTTGATTTTCATTTCTCTAATTAATAGTGATTTAGAGCATTTTTTTCATATGATTTATAGATACCTTAAATTTCTTCCTCTGAAAACTGTCTGTCCATATCCTTTGATCATTGATCAACTGGGGATCTCAATTCTAGTTTTTAAGAAATACTTTGCTTCAGTGAATTTTTGAACCTCTTTTTTCCATTTGGCCATTCTGAATTTTAAGGGTTTCTTCTCATCATTTGATTTTTGTGCCTCTTTTACCTTTTGGTCTTTTAAGTTTTTTAAGGTGTTATTTTCTTCCGTATTTTTTTCTTTTGTGCCCAATTTACCAAGTGGTTGACTTTTTTCATGATTTTTTTTGTATCACTCTCCTTTCTTTTCCAAATTTTTCCTCTAGACCTCTTATTTGATTTTTGAAATCTTTTTGGAATTCTTCAAGGAATTTATTTTAAACCTTGAGATGAATTCTTTTTTTTTTCTTTGTGCCTTTTGGTGTAGCTGCTTGACTTTGTTGTTTTCTTCAGAGTTTTTGTTTTGAGCTTCCCTGTCACCATAGTAGTTTCCTATAATTAGGTTCTTTTTGTTGTTGTTTGCTCATTTTCCTAACCACTTTCTTGATTTTTAACTTTATGTTGAAGTTGAGCTCTGCTCCTGTGGTGGAGGGGTCACAGTTCCATGCTTCAGATTTTTTTGTGTAGCTATTTTCAGAGCTAGTTCTGGGTGTCCGTAAGTTTTCAATACCTCCAAGGTGGTATGATCTAAGTATCACTGCTCTGCTATCATCTTCTCTGTTCTATGAGGGACCATAAGCACTCTCTTCCATCCTGGAATTCTGATCAGCATCTCTGCCTCCCCCTAGATGGTATTCTAGAGCTTTTCTTTGCTCATGCCCTGAGAGCCAAGTCTGCAAAACAGATCCAAGGATGGGCAATGCGACAGAATCCTGCCTTCAGGAACAAAGAGATCCCTATAACTTTTTCTGACCAGTTTCCTGTCTTTTTTTTTTTTTTTGCTATCTGTTTATAGCACCA
This sequence comes from Pseudochirops cupreus, assembly GCA_028627135.1. Taxonomy (NCBI): domain Eukaryota; kingdom Metazoa; phylum Chordata; class Mammalia; order Diprotodontia; family Pseudocheiridae; genus Pseudochirops; species Pseudochirops cupreus. Next base: position 366,713,458 of record CM053583.1, on the reverse strand, counting down.
GAAACTGCTGCTGCCTATTCAATTGCTCCCAAGGCCTGTTGCCCTCTTGCTGGGGCTGGGGCTGTGCCTGTGTTTGATGGTAATGGTAAGGGACTCTGAAGATTTTCCCTGCCCCTTAATAAACCTAGTGAATTTAAAGATGTTCTCTGTCCCTTAATAGGCCTCACTTGGAACCCAACAAGAGAGGGTCACAATGGTTGTGATGTCCTCTCTCTCTCTCTCTCTCTCTCTATGTCTATATATCTATCTATCTATACACACACATGTATACACACATACATGCACACACACTTACATACATATGCATATATACCCTGAGATGAGGTTTTGTTTTGTGGCTCACTTATGGGAAGAGTTGTGGGATTTGATCAGATGAGACTGGGCAGCCATTGAGCACCCAGCTTTGAAACCCAAATGTGGTGCTTTTCTCTATGGGAAATAACTGTGTATGTATGTAATGGTCAGACAGCTAGAAGCTCTGTCTTTTGTCTGTTGAATTGTGTGATTTTCTCAGTCTGTATTTTTTGTCTACTTGTAATTTGTTTGTATTTTCTGAAGTTCAGGGTGCTGACTTTTCCCCCTGAACTAGGTGAATGATATATATGTTTGATTAAAGTAAGATTGTTAACTCTTTCTGAATTGCTTTCTCTTACAAAAGCAGATCAAAGAACCTGGGATTGCTGTCATCCTGGATATGCTAGGGTGCTTGCTGTTACGTGGACTGCACTGTATTCTCACCCCCAGTGCTAAAAACCATTCTTGCGGACCTTCTAGATTGTCTTGGCTATGCCCCATGATCAGATTTTAATATAATGAGAAACTTCCTGACAAACTAAGGCAGAGGTGTGCTAACCCAACTCTAACTGCGCTATGAAAGTCAATTTTCAAATTTTCAGTGTGAGCATTTATACTTTGGAAATCAACTAACACTACAAATCATGGCTTTATTAATTTTATTGATTTTCAAAACAAAAAAAAGTGATAGAGAAAATGTTAATGTATATTAAAATTAATTGTGTATTGTGGGTGTTTTTCTTTTTTTCCAATGAACTTGTTAAAGATTTAACAGCATGCCATTTGACTGGGGTCTCCCAAAGTGGAATGGATTATCCTGAGTGATGGATATCTTCAAGTAAAGGTTTAATGACCACTTGGGCACCTTCTGGAGAGGATTATTTTTATAATCATATGAGTAAGAGGTCATTTCTAAGTTTACTTCCAATTCTGGTAGTCTGTGCTTCTGTGAAATAGAAACATCTAGATATATTATCTCACTTCACCCAGTTAATTATAATTATCTAAGTTACTGCACCAATTAAACATTGACTTTTTTATTGTCTTTCAAGAAAAAAAATTGCATTTTGCTAATTTCATCTCTAGAAAACTGATAGTGCTGTACAGAGCTCTAAATTGCTTAAAGAATTCTAGCTCTTGGGATGGACGAAACCGAAAAATAAAACCCTAAGGAAACAAAGGGTTGAGCTTTTGAGATTACCCATTCATTAAATAATGCTAGCCAGTTGCATAACAAATTGGAACAGGCTTCCTCAGCTGGACACTGCACTCTGAATACTCAGGGAGGCAGATTTTTTTTTCTTTAAAAGAGAACAATTAACAAGATAGAAACCAAGATTAGGATTATTAGGTAATAGGATTAGATAATTAGGATATAAACCAGATTAAGTAACCTTATTTCTAATTGGAGGAAAGATTAAAGGCTTTCCAAGTTGGGAGGGGGAGAGCAAATAGATGAATTCCCTGAAATTGGAAAAAGAGGTGTCCCACTCCCCACCTCACAACTGTCTCTATTTAATCAAAGGACTAAGTAAACAGTAACTGATTGACCAGTACTGGGCAAATTTTCAGGTTAAAGTATGTAGTTGCTTGAGATACATAATTTTGAGAAAGCTTCTGACATCAGTCCTTGGATCTGACTGGGCTTCTGGCCAACATAATGCAGGTCCTTAGTTAAGAGTTTCTTAAGAAATGGATAGAGGAGGTCTAGGGCAAGGTTCAAAGAACACAAAAACATTTTCTCACAATTCAATATATTTTTCTCTCAATACAAAAATTGCACTTGACTCAAAATTGAACAGAAAAGAAACTGACCTAGAGGCAAAACCAAGTTACAAGATAGAGTCAGTATCGTTCACTTAATTTCCATACTTCCCTTACTACTTTTCTGTGTTGTTCTACTCCTCTATATTAGGAGGCAAGAATAAAAAATCTTAGAGCAAGGGAGACCTCAGATGACATACAGTCTAACATGTATTGGAATCCAATTTATAATTTTCCCAACAAAGGGTTATTCAGTTTCCATTTGAATATCTCCAGAGATGAGGAACCTACAGCCTTATGGACAACTTTAAATGTTAAAAAGGTTTCCCTCCCTATTTAAATTCTTCAAAGGTGGTATGATTTAAGTATCATTGAAGTATCCCTCCCTATATCAAGCTGAAATATTCCTCTCTATAACCCATTCCACTTTTTGCTGCCAAGCAGAACAATTTTGACCTTTCTCCTATGTGACAGATTTTTCAATGACCAAAAAAAATAACTTTTATATGTTCCATTAAGTCTTTTCTCATATAGGCTAAATATCCATCAGTTCGTTTTTCATTTGTTTGTTTGTTTTCCAAAATGGTCCTAAATGTTGATCTGATGTTGCCTGACTGGGTCAGAGTACAGTAGGACTGTTAGCTCTTTTATTCTATAAGATGCTATACATCTCTTAATACTATATCAAGTTGTGCTAGCTGTTTTATGAATCACGTTATGCCTTTGTTTCATCTATTTAACAATCCACTAAAATCCCCAACAAGCATAGCTTTCTTATTTGTGTAGCTTTCAACAATTGTCTCAATATGAGAATACCTACTTTCTATTCTGGAGTTACTTGATACCTCTCACAATGTAGATCTAAAAACACAAATAAAATATAAGCTATTAAGATGGGAAAATAAATCCCTGTAATTTTTATTTTAACATTTAGGATTTAGAACCCTGGCAGCCATCTTATACTCATTCACTCTAACTATTCCAATGCCCTCTCCTTTTATCCCTCCACTTGAAGCCAGCACAAGAGCTATGAACCTTAACATATACAACATTATTAAATCTGCATAGTAGGTTTTTAGCCTTTAAATTTGCTTGCTAAAGAGGACTTCCATTTACTTCCTTTTAAATATTAAAAATGCTTTTGAACTGACAACCACTAATTAAAAATTAATTTCTAGAAGGGCAAAGCCAAGATGGGAGAGTAAAAGCTGGAACTTGCTTGAGCTCCTGATCCAATCACCTCCTATACCTGTAAAATATGATTCTAAACAAATTTTAGAGCTACACAATTCACAGAGCAATAGAGAGAATGAAATCTCCTGCTAAAGGCAGCTTGTCAGGCCAACAAGAAGGGTCTATCACACCAAGCTGGGAGCAGAGCATAGTCGCACATGAGCCTTAAGGCCCAGACCAGGGCCCTGACTAGCAGCACAGACCGGCCAGAGCAGACCTCAGGAGAGTGAATCACTGGTAGCTATGGCATTTTCCAAACTTCTCAATCCATTAACCCCAAAGACAAAGTAAAAGGTCAGTAAGGAACCCTGTTAATCCAGGGTGAGAAGAACGCAGTCTGGCCACTGCCCCCAGGGCAGTGGAGGTAGTAGCTCCTGGCCTTCAGATCATGGAGGGACCAAGCGACTGTCCAGAGGGCATTTGCAAAAATCTCTGATGATACTGAGGCAAGATTCTCCTGCTTTGCCCTGCTTGGATCAGGTTCACAGTCTTGGGTGGTCATGCTGAGGTGAGGAGTGCTGGTGTGGCAGAGTTTGTGGAAGCTGTGGAGAGAAAGTCCTCACAGTTCTGAGGCAGGTTCCTGCAAAAAACTCTGACAACAGCTGTGCAAAACCACAGCAGTTTGGGAAAGAGCACTCTCCACTCTGGAAGCAGAGTTCTGCTGTGGCAAAGAGCTCAAAAGTCAAGTAATTGACTGGCAAGATGAGAAAACAGAGGAAGCAAAATCAGGCTATAGAATCCTTTTTTGGGGACAAAGAGGATCAAAATATAGAACCAGAAGAAGATAACAAAGTCAAAACTACTGAATCAAAAGCCTCCAAGAAAAATACGAATTGCTCTCAGGCCATCAAGGAGCTCAGGAAGAATTTCGACAATCTAGTTAGAAAAGTAGAGGAAAAATTCGGAAGACAAATGAGAATGATGCAAGAAAATCATGGAAAAGGAGTCAACAGCCTGACTGAAGAAAATAACATCTTTAAAAGTAGACTAACTCAAATGGCAAAAATGGGTTAACTCAAAAAGCCAATGAGGAGAAGAATGCCTTAAAAAGCTGAATTGCCCAGATGGAAAAAGGAATTTCATACAGGCCATATATGTGTAGTTAAGCAAAACATCTCCACAATGGACATATTGTGAAAGACTGACTATATTTCACTCCATCCTATCCTGCCCCCTACTTGTTCTGTTCTCTACTTTGCCC
>CM053583.1:366657625-366702149 GCA_028627135.1 Pseudochirops cupreus | reverse complement strand
TGGCTTTTTGGGCCTCTTTTACCATTTGATTTAGTCTATTTTTTAAGATGTTATTTTCTTCAGTCAGGTTGTTGACTCTCTTTTCATGATTTTCTTGTATCATTCTCATTTCTCTTCCCAATTTTTCCTCCACTTCTCTTATTTTTCAATCCTTCCAAGAAGAATTTTCAAAATCCTTCTTAAGCTGCTCTATGGCTTCAAGGATGTCTTTATGTTTCTTGGAAGCTTTTGGCGTGGGAGTTCTGACTGTGTTGTCTTCCTCATGTTCCATGCTTTGATTCTTTTTTTCTCCCAGAAGGAATTTAAACTTTGCTTGCTGTTCTTACTTTGCTTCCTTTGCCTGCTCATGTTGCCAGTCAATTGCTTGATTTTTTTAGCATTGTGGAATTCTGCTTGCAGAGGGGACAGCTCTGTCTCAAATTGCTGGAGTTTTCGCTGCTGCCAGAACTACTGGGAAGCTGCCATATTTTTGCAGCCCCCACCAGCTTTGGCTCATTGTAAATGCACCCCAGGACCACCACCCAAGACCATGATCTAGATCCAGGCCTCTCAATGCAAGAACACTTAGCCTCTGAATGATCGGTGGGCCCCCCTGAAATCTGCAGGCTGGGAGGTCTGAAGAAGCCACGTGGAGGTGGCTGCAGGGCTGCCACTTCTGCCACTTCCTTGCTCTGGAGGCAGTTTGGCTAGACAGCTCTTATCCCCCAAATTTAGCTGACTTCCACTTTTGTCCTTGTTTCTTATGGCTTGATAATTTTGGAAACTGTCACAGCTGCCGCTGATCCACTCTACCAAAGCCTCCAGCTGTGGCTTGTCCTGGCTACCTCAAGGCCAAGCCACGGTTTCAGGCTGGGCTAATTTCAGCTCCCAGCGTGTTGCGATGAGGCCATTCATGCCAAGCTGCCTTCAGCAGGAGATATGTTTTTCTGTATTTTGTGAGTTTTGGAGCCCTAAAATTTGTTTAGTATCATATTTTATGGGTATTGAGGTGGGTATGTGGGAGCTGCAGAACTTTGTTGCTTCTATGATGCCATCTTGGCTCTGCCCCCTCTCTTACTTGATTTTTGATATCCTTCTTGAGCTTCTCCCTGGCCTGTAACCATTTCATACTTTCCTTGGAATCTTTTGGTGCAGGAGTTCTGACTTTGTTATCTTCCTCTGGTTCTATGCTTTGATCCTTTTTGTCCTCAAAAAAGGATTCTAAGGTTTGATTGCTGTGTTTGCTTTGCTTGCTCGTGTTGCCACTCAATTACTTGACTTTTGAGGCTTTTGCCACAGTAGAACTTTGCTTCCCAAGAGGAGAGCTTTGTTCCAAATTGCTGGGGTTTTCACAGCTGCCAGAGCTATTAGTTTAGTGCCCTCTCTGCAGCCCTGGCAAGATCTGGCTTACTGGCCACACACCCCAGGACTTCCCATCATGACAGCTATCAAGATCCAAGCAGGTTAAAACAAGAGAAATTACCCTCTGAATGGTTGCTTGGTCCCCCTATGGTCTGCAGGCCAGAAGCTCTGAAGCACCCACGTGGCAATGGCTGCATGGCTGCCACACCTCCATCACTTCTCACTCTGGGCTCAGTGGCCAGATGGTGCTCCCCGTCTCCCCCCCACCCCCACCCAGTTCCAACAGAGTTTCACACTGAACTTTTACTTTATCTTTGGCATTTATGGGTTGATAATTCTGAAAACCACCACTGATGCTGGTGATCTACTTTCCTGAAGTCTGCTCCAGCCACTGCTGCTCAGGGCTGCCCTGGGGCTAAACCTCCCAACTCACAAGGGGCTGGGCTTGGCTCCCACTGCATTGTGATGGACCATTCCTGTAGGCCTGCTACACTGCCTTCAGTGGGAGATTTGTTTCTTCCTGTCATTTTGTGCGTTCTGGAGCTCTAAAATTTGTTTAGAGTAATATTTTATAGGTATTTGAAGTGGTTATGGGGGGAGCTCATGGAGTTCTCCTGCTTCTATGCTGCCATCTTGGCTCCACTCTTTTTAATTAATTTTTAATCTATGCTTCCATGGACATTTATTGAATGCATTTTTATTGCATTAGAGTCTTAAAAGGGTATATTTAATATCTCTACTTTCTTGAATTTTTTGGTGAAGTTTTTAGTGCTTTAATACGTGTTTGGTTTTTGTGAAGCTGAGAAAATATGTATACTCCTGTCTATTTACATTTAGTTATATCCAGATGTCATTCATACCTAACTACTCTAAAATTATATTCATCTCCTTAGCCTTTTAATTCATTTTAACCTTGGATTTATCTGGTTGTGAGAGGAGAAAGTTGAAGTCTCCTACTATTGTGATTTATTATTTCCTTCTTTAATTTATTTAACCTTTCCTTTAAGAATTTGAATGCTATGTTGTTTGGTCCATAAATGTTTAGTATTGATATCATTATATTATCTCTGGTTCCTTCTAATAAAATATCGATTACTTGAATATCTACTTCAGGTATGTCTATTTTTTGCTTTTACTTTGGATGAGATCATGATGACTGCCCAAGCTTTTTTTACATTAAATGAAGCATAATAGATTCTGCTCCATTTCCTTATTTTCATTTAAATTTTTTTCTGTTTCAAGTGTGTTTCTTGTAAACAGTATATGGTTGGATTCTGTTTTCTAATCCATTTTGTTAATCCATTTCTATTTGATGGGTGAATTCATTCCACTTACTCTCACAATTATCATCATTAAGTTTGTATTTCTCTCAATCTGATATTCTTCTATTTATCCTCACTCTCTCTTTTATCCTGTCCCTCTTCAAAAGTATGTTTTTCTTCTGACCCCTATCTCCCTTAATTTTTTTGTATTAAAAAATTGAATATTCTTCAAATATCTTTTGTTTTTATGGGTTATAGCCATCAATATTTACGATATTTGAAATTTCTTTCTATTGTTATTAAAATAGTTCTGACTTTGGGGACACTCCTCCACCCAAAAAGAATATCTTGAATACCTGCAGAGTTCACCAGATTATACTTTGAGAATTGCTAGTTCTAGCACAACTTTATTTTTACCAAAAAAAAAAAAGAAATGGTGGCTCCTAGAAAGCAGATAACTTTCCAAGGTCACAGAACTAACAAGTGGAAGGAATAAGAGTCAAGCTTTGGTTTTCTACCTTTTTGTCATGAGTTCCTTTACTGTACCATAAAGCCTTTCATCAAAATTTAAACTGATTTCATGATGGTGGCCCTCTAAAGGAATTTAGCACTAGTTATACCTTGATTTAAAGACCTGCTTATTTCTACCATCTGTCTCTTTGCAAAAATGTGCAAGGTTTTATTCTACCCACAGTGGCTACCATGTGAGACCAGCTCAGTTCCTAGCTCCGAGCAACAACTTGAAACTGTGCTTTGAAAGCAGCCTCTTTAGCAGTAAATCAAGGGTATAACTAAAGAAACAATTCCATTTTTCTCTTCACAATTCATGTGGAACATGTCCCTAGAGTACCTAAAGGTCTAACAAAAGCACATATCCCCGTGGATTCCCCCATTGGTAGTCTAATGGGGTATTCTTTTTATTGATGCATGAATATGCTAGGAGATCAAACCTCTGTGTACATGATGGATTAGACTACAACAAAATTCCATGCTGAAAATCAACTGTCTCCTTCTGGGAACTAATTTACTCTCCATGGACTCTCACAAGATACAGCGCTGCACAGTGAAGTAATCAGTGTCATCTATCATTATGCACTATTCTAATGAGCTGGGGAACATCATACCCGATAATTACTGAGTATAAATAACAATTTTTACGTTTTAATGTGTATCAGGCAATCATCAGCATCATGGCTGTTTTCATCCTTATTAATGTTAATATTAATAAACATTTATTGAATTTCTAAGTCTCTTTTGAGGCTATGGAGAAAGGTACTTTTTCCTGTTGATAAGTGTTAGCATTATTAAAAAGATTTAAAAAAAATAAAAAAATCCCACAAAATACTTAATTTACTTGTGTAATACTCTCATTCTTTACTCCCTACTTATTTTACTGCTAAGATGATGGAGAATCGTTAACTGATAATGATATGAAAGAAGACACTGTGTCCAGGTGGTTTAGTGGCTAGAGCATTGGTCCTGGAGTCAGGACGACTTGAATTCAACTCTTGCCTGAGACACTTACAGGCTGTGTGACCCCAGACAGGTCATTTAATCTCTGTCTCCCTCACTTTCCTCATCTGCAGAATGGAATTAATAATAGCCCTGCCTCCCAGGGTTGCTGTGAGGATCAAGTGTAGTAATAATTTCGAAGTGCTTAGCACAGTTTGTGGCATGTAGTAAGCACTATAGAAATCTTAGCTAGCTATTATTCTCTACCTCTTGAATATCTTTTTAATCACTTCCTTGTACAAATAGGCACATTGTTGCCCATGGAGTTTTCTTAAGGTCTCTCTAGAAGTAAATGGCAGAACCTAGTTTCAAGGTCAGATTCTCCAAAACCAGTCCAAAACAACTGTTCATTTCTTTGTATCATGTGGTCTCTAATGAGACATTAAGGCAGTTACAATGCCTGTTGTCTAAAGCATATAATCAGAATTTTTCCTAGCACTTGAGACCCTTAATAATCTGTTCCATCTTGTTTAACCAAGCATCTATTTTTTCTTATTTCTTTTTCAGTGTGAATCTTTTGTTCTAATCTGCCAGGTCTCCTTGCTTCATTAGAAAGAGAAAATATTCCCAACTCATCTCTATGGCTAATAATGTCCCCCTTCCCCTTCCCCAATATTTTCTGCCTTTTCCTATTGTAACTTGGTGAAATGGAAAGAGCACTGAGGTGGTACTCATAAGACAAGCTTGAATTCCATTTTTCTATTTCTTGTACTTATTAGCTATGTAAGATTGACAAGTCAGTTAATTTCCATAGAGAACAATTCTTCATCTGTAAAGTGATAAGAATTGGACTAGATAGCTTCTAAGGCACTTTCCAACTCTCAATCTATGTTCCTATGGACCATTCTTAAATATTTAGCTCAAGCTGCACCTCCTCCAGAATGTCTTCCTTATCCAATAGAATGGAAACAATGTTTCTGAAAAAAAAGGATTGAAATCCACATATTATTATTAATATTATTTTTATTAACTAACATTTACATAGCACTTTAAGATTTGTAATTTGCTCACTTGGAATTTGCTCACACAACAACAAGAAAAAGCTATAATTTTTCTCATTTTGCAGATAAGGAAGCTGAGGTAGACAGGTTAAGGGTCTTGCCTGAGTCATATACCTAAATAAGTGTCTGAGAATGATTTGAACTCAGGTTTTCTCAACTACAAGTCCAGTACCCCATCCATGGCACCACTTACCTGCCAACGTTTTTCACTCATTCTCCTTCCTCAAATTTCTAGAGCACATTTTGTTTCCTTTATCAAATATCTGGGCACTTACTATATATTTCATTTACTTCACTATGTATTTATGTACCTTGTCTAAATTCCTGCATTGTGAATCTATGAGATTTGTAAAACTAGCATAAATATAGTATTTTCCTCAGCCCTTAACATATAAAATAATACTGAATGTTTATTCTGTACACAATACTACTTTTTGAATAAATGAATGAATATAGTTCTGTTTTTTTGAACTATAGTCAATTTTCAGTTAATATTCTCCCTGCTCTTAATTATGTTTTCATCTTGTAGGATCATAGAGTTAGAACTATAATGGACTTAATAAGTTCAATCTAATTTCCTTCTTTTATGGAATTTGAACCCAAGCATTTCTGATGCCACATCCATTAATTTGATCAGCATACCACCCTGAGTACTTATTTGCCAATAGCCATTTTTTTTCCTTCACCAAAATACAGAGTCAGAAAGGACGATAGTGCTAAAGTCTAAAGTGTTCCCAAATCAAGACTTCCTATATGGTGTCTCCAACAAATGATCATCCAGTTTTTTTCTCAAAAACTTAATATTATTTTTATTAACTAACATTTATATAGCACTTTAAGATTTGTAATTTGCTCACTTGATCCTCACAACAACAAGAAAAAGCTATAATTTTTCTCATTTTGCAGATAAGGAAGCTGAGGTAGACAGGTTAAGGGTCTTGCCTGAGTCATATACCTAAATAAGTGTCTGAGAATGATTTGAACTCAGGTTTTCTCAACTACAAGTCCATACCCCATCCATGGCACCACTTATTGAAATTGAAAGGAAAACTGCCCTCTTTAGAGGCAGACAATCTACATTTTATAAGAAAATTTTCTATATATTGAAGAGCTGTCTACTTCTCTATTCTTAACTCCTACTTCTGCCCTTGGGGGGCAAACAGATAAAGTTTAGTTCTTTTTCCATAAGATAGCCTACCTGGTAACCTCCCTCCTTTAATTCTTTGTTCTTTTCCTCTAAATGCTGTAATTCCTTCACCTGAAAATAAGGCTTGGAGAATGATATAAAATCATAGTGAAAGTTATAAATAATTAGAAATGAAAGAAATATGTTAAATACCCCATGTTCTAGAGATAAATTTGAGGAAAGCTTGTAATGACCTGAGTAAGAACACTGAAGAGGGGATGTAGCCAGCAGTAAGGAAGATAAGATGATTGAAGTTGAACTAATAGGTAAAAACTGGAGGCTAGAAGAGCATGGACAATTGAAATCCATGGAATACCCAAAATAAGTATTCTTTTTTTTTAATTTAATATTTTATTTTCCCCAATTACATGTAAAAACAATTTTTAGCCTTCATTTAAAAAATTTAGTTCCAAATTCTCTCTTTCTTTCTCCTTCCTGCTGTCCTCACTGAGAAGGCAAACAATTTGATATAGATTACAAATGCATGGTTATATAGAACAGTTTCATGTTAGTCATGCTGTGAAAGGAAACACAGGCAAAACAAAAGAAAAATAAAGAAAGTAAACACAAAGTATGCTTCAATCTGCATTCAGATACCAGTTCTTTCTCTGGAGATGGATAGGTGGTTTTTGTTTTTTTTTTTTTGTTACCATGAGTCATTCAGAATTGTCTTGGATCACCATATTGCTGAGAATAACTAAGTCTTTCATAATTGATCATCATGTAATATTAGTGTCACTGTGTATAACGTTCTGATTATGCTCATTTCACTTTACGTTGGTTCACATAAAACTTTCCAGGTTTTTCTGAGAGCATCCTTCTTATCATTTCTTATATCACAATAATATTCCATCACAATCACTTATAACAACCTATTAAGTCATTTATCAATTGTTCTGCCATTTACCAATTTTACCAAAAATGTCCGATTTTTTACCTCTACTAAAAGAGTTGCTTAAATATTTTTAAATGTATAGGTCCTTTTCTTTATTTTTAATCTCTTTGGCATATAGGCCTAGGAGTGGTATTGCTTGGTCAAAGGATAAGGTTTTTGGCCCTTTGGAAATGGTTCTAAATTGCCCTGTAGAATTGTTGAATCAGTATATAGTTTCACCAACAAGGCATTGGTGTCTCAATTTTCTCTCATCCCCTCCAACTTTGTCATTTTCCTTTTCTGTCATATTAGTCAATTGAGAGGTATGGGGTGGTAGTTCAGTTATTTTAGTTTGAATTTCTCTGACCAATAGTGATTTAGAGCATTTTTTTCATCTATCTATAGATAGTTTTGATTACTTTGTTTGAAAACTATTTATCAAGGAATGGCTCATTTCTAAACATTTAACTCAGTTCTCTATGTATTTGAGAAATTAGGTCTTATTAGAGAAACTTTCTGTACTTTTTTTCAGTTTTGATTACTAAATGCTTCCTTCCATCATATCCCCTCCCCTGTTTATCCTACTCTCTCTTTCTCCCTTCACCCTATCCATTCTCAAAAATGTTTTGCTTCTGACTTTTACTTCCCCCATCCCTCCCTTCTCTTCTCTTGTCCTCTTCTTCTCCTACTTTCCTGTAGGTTAAGATGCATTTCTATGCTTTGTGTGTGTGTGTGTGTGTGTGTGTGGGTGTGTGTGTGTGTATGTGTGTGTGTCTGTGTTATTTGCTTCTTGAGCCAATTCTGATGAGAGTAATGTTCAAGTGCTTCTGCTCACCACCCCCATATTCTCCTCCATCATAAAAAACTCTTTCCTACCATGTTTTGTGTGAGATAGTTATGCCATTCTACCTTTTCCTTTGTTGTTCTTCCAGTGGAATTCTTTCTCACCACTTCATTTTATTTTTTAGATAATTGTCCCACAATATTCGGTTCATGCCTATGCCCTCTATGTATACTCCTTCTAGTTGCCTTAATAATGAGAATGTTTTTAGGAGTTACAAGTATCATTTTCCCATGTAGGACTGCAAAGTTTCACCTTATCAAATCCCTTATGACTTCTCTTTCCTGTTTACATTTTTATGTTTCTATTGAGTCTTGTATTTGAAAGTTAAATTTTCTATTCAGCTGTGGTCTTTTCATCAGGAATATTTGAAAATCCTCTATTTCATTGAATGTCCATTTTTTCCCCTGAAGGATTATACTCCGTTTTACTGGTTAGGTGATTTTTGGTTGTAATTCAAGCTCTTTTACCCTTCAGAATATCATATTCTAAGACCTCTAGTCCTTTAGTGTAGAAACTGATAAATTTTGTGTTATCTTGACTGTGGCCCCATGATATTTGACTTATTTATTTTAGTTTGCTTACAACATTTTCTTCTCCTGGGAGTTCTGAAATTTGGCTATGATATTCCTGGAAGTTTTCATTTTGGGATATCTTTCAGGAGGTTATCAGGAGATTCATTTAATTTCCATTTTAATTTCTGGTTCTCACACATCAGGATAGTTTTCCTTGATAATTTCTTGAAAGATGATGCCTAGCAGTTCTATTAATTCCTTCATTATTTCTTTGTTATTTCCTTCATAATTCTTTTTTCCTGTTGTATATTTCTGGGAGACCTATGATCGTTAGGTTGCTTTTGCATATCTTGTCTTAAAATTTAGTATGCTATCAGAGTAGATACTCTATGACAAAAAAAAAGGAAAATTTTGGATATTGGAAGGGATGTGGGAAAGCTGGGACCCTAATGCACTGTTGGTAGAGTTTTGAATTGATCTAACTATTCTGGAAAATAATTTGGAAATATGCCCCAAAGGCTATAAAACTGTGCATAACCTTTGATCCAGCAACACCAGTGTTAGGCCTATATGCCAAAGACATCTAAAAAAGGGGAAAGGATTTATTTGAACAAAAATATTTATAGTAGCCCTTTTTGTGGTTGCTAAGAATTGGAAATCAAAGGGATGCTAATTAATTGTGGAATGGCTGAACAAGTTGTAGTATATGATTTTAATGGAATGTTATTGTGCCGTAAGAAATGACAAGTAACATGATTTCAGAAAGACTTCCATGGAATGATGCTTAGTGAAGTAAAGAGATCCAGGAGAATATTGTACACAGTAACAGCAATATTGCTTGAAGAATCATAAATGATGTAATTATTCTTAGCAACACAATGATCCAAGACAATTTCAAAGCATTAATGATGAAGCATACTATACACCTCCAGAAAAATAACTGATGTTAATTGAATACAGAGTGAAGCATGCTATTTTTCTTTTAATTTATTTCTTTTTTAAAAATTTCAAGCCCTTTACAAAATAACTAATAGGTAAATGTTTTACATAATTGCACATTTATAGCCTATATCTGATTGCTTACAGTCTTAGGGAGAGGGGAAGGGAGGGAGGGAAGGAGGAAGAGAATCTAGATGTTAAAACTTTAAATAAAAATGTTTTAAAAAGAAAAATAAAAGGAAGAAAATGCCTAGGCTCTTTTTTTTTCTTTTGATTACAGCTTTCAGGTAGTTCAAAAATTCTTAAATTATTTCACCTGGATGTATTTTCCAGATCACTTGCTCTTCTAATGGAATATTTCATATTTTCTTCTACATTTTGTTCTTTTAATTTGTTTTATTATTTCTTGATGTCTTGTAAAGTCATTAGCTTCCACTTGCCCAATTCTAATTCTTAAGGAATTATTTTCTTTACTATGTTTTTGTACATCCTTTTGTATTTGGCTGATTTTACTTTTTAAGGAGTTCTTCTCTTCATTGGATTTTTGTGACTCTGTTTCCATTTGGCATATTCAGTTCTTTTTTAAATTAATTTATTAATTTTTACTTTTCAACATTCATTTCCACAAAATTTTGAGTTAAAGTTTTTTCTCCCCATATTTCCCCTAACCCCACCCCAAAATAGCAAGACTATTGAATACCCCTTGCCTCGATCTGTTCTTTCTTAAATCCTTGTGCATCACTCCCCCCCCCCCCCCAACTTTCTACTAGGGCAAGATGGATTTCTATATCCCAGTGCCTGTATATCTTATTTTCCCAGATGTATGTTAAAAACAAAACAAATTTTTTTTTAAACATTTGTTTTTTAAAACTTTGAGTTCCAGATTTTTTACCTTCTTCCCTCCTCACCTGGCCCCACTGGGAAGATAAACAATTCAATATAGGTTGTACATGTCTAGTTACACTAATAATTTCCATAATTGTTATATTGTGAAAGACTAAATATATTTCCCTCCATCCTGTCCTACCCCCCACTTATTCTATTTTGTCCTTTGACCCTGTCCCTTTTCAAAAGAGTTTGTTTCTAACTACCCTCTCCCCCAATCTGCCCTCCCTTCTATGATATCCCCTCTTATCCCCTACCCCCCCCCCACCCCCTTCCAGTAGGGGAAGAAACCCAATTGGGTGTGTATGTTATTCCCTCCTTAAGCCAAATTCAGTGAGAGGTAAGATTGTTCCATTCCCTTTCACCTACCTGCTCTTCCATCTTACCTCTTTTATATGAGATAATTTACCCTAATCTATTTCTCCCTTTCTCCTTCTCCCAAAAAATTCTTCTCTCACCTCTTAATTTTATTTTTTAGGTATCATCCCTTCTTATTCAACTCATCCTGTGCCCTTTGTCTGTGTATACATGAACATACATATGCCCACATTCACATATATATTTATATACACATATATCTCCTATATATACATATATGTATATATACATATATATTCCCTTCAACTACACTCATACTGAGAAAAGTCTTTTGAGTTACAATTATCATTTTTCTATCAAGTACTTCAATTTTAATAAGTTCCTTATGATTTCTTTTTCCTGTTTACCTTCTCATGCTTCTTTTGCTTCTTGTATTTGAAAGTCAAATTTTCTGTTCAGCTCTGGTTTTTTCATCAAGAATGCTTGAAAGTCCTCTTTTTCACTGAAAACCATATTTTCCCCTGAAGCATTATACTCAATTTTGCTGGGTAGGTGATTCTTGATTTTAGTCCTAGTTCCTTTGACCTCTGGAATATCATAATCTAAGCCCTTTGATCCCTTAATGTAGAAGCTGCTAGGTTTTGTGTTATCCTGATTGTGTTTCCACAATATTCAAATTGTTTCTTCCTGACTACTTCTAATATTTTCTCCTTGACTTGGCAACTATGGAATTTGGCTATAATATTCCTAGAGTTTTCTTTTTGGGATCTTTTTCAAGAGGTGATTGATGAATTCTTTCAATTTCTGTTTTGCCCTCTGGTTCTCGAATATTAGGGCAATTTTCCTTGAGAATTTCTTGAAAGATGGTGTGTAGACTCTTTTTGATCATGGCTTTCAGGTAGTCCAATAATTTTGAAATGATCTCTCCTGGATCTATTTTCCAGGTCAGTGGTTTTTCCAATGAGATATTTCACATTTCCTTCTTTTTTTTTTCATTTGTTTGAATCTGTTTTATAGTATCTTAATTTCTCATAAAGTCATTAGCTTCCAGTTGTTCCAGTCTAATTTTTAAGGAGTTATTCTCTTCAGTGAACTTTTGAAATTCCTTCTCCATCTGGCAAATTCTGCCTTTTTAAGGAATTCTCCTCCTCATTGGCTTTTTGGGCCTCTTTTGTCATTTGAGTTAGTCTATTTTTAAACGTATTATTTTCTTCAGTGTATTTTTGGGTCTCCTTTAGCATGCTGTTGAGTCACTTTTCATGATTTTCCTGCATTATTCTCATCTCTCTTCCCAACTTTTCCTCTGCTTCTCTTACTTGATTTTCAGTATCCTTGTTGATCTCCTCCATGGCCTGTAGTCAGTCCATATTTTTTGGGAGGCTTTTGATGCAGGCTTCTGACTTAGATGTCTTTTTCCTGTTCTAAGCCTTGATTCTTTTTGTCCCCCAAAAAGGATTGTATTGTCTGTTTGTCCTTCCTGTGCTTACTCATATTGCCAGCCAATTACTTGACCTTTGAGCTCTTTGCCACATTAAAACTCTGCTTCCAGAATGGAGAGAGCTTTGTCCCAAATCTCTGAGATTTTTCCAGCTGCCAGATCTATTAGGAGGGCACCACCTCTATAGCCCTCACAATGTCTGACTCACTGGTCACACACACCAGGACCACCACCCAAGACTGTGATCCAGATCCAAGCAGGTTAAAGCAAGAGCAATGACCCTCTGAAAAGTCACTTGGTCCCCCTACAATCTACATGCCAGGAGCTCCTGAGGAGCCACATGGCACAGCCACTGAGCATCTATGACTTCTTGCCCTGGGGGCAGCAGCCAGACTGTGCTATTCTGTCCACCCCTGTTCCAACAAATTTCCACGGTGACCTTTTACTTTGGCATTTTTGGGTTGAGAACTCTGGAAACCACCACAGCTGCTGGTTCTTCATTATCCTGAAGTCTGCTCTGGGTGCTGCTGGGTGCGGCCTCCCTGGGGCTGGAACCACATGGCTCCAGTGGGACTGTGCTTGGCACCCAGTGTGCTGTGACAGACTTTTCCTATTTGTCTGCCAGCTGTCTTCAGTGGGAGATTTGCTTCTCTTTGTCACTTTGTGGGTTCTGTAGCTTTAAATTTTTTTAGAATAATTTTTTTACAGGTATTGGAATTGTTTGGAGCTGGGGCCAAGCCAAGTTTGTGCTTCTACTCTACCTTCTTGGCTCTACTTCTCTGGCATATTCTGTTTTTCATGCATTGTTTTCTTCAGTATTTTGCTGTGCTTCCTTTACCAGGTTGTTGACTCTTTTTTTTCATGATTTTCTTGCATCACTCTCATTTTTTCCCCCAATTTTCCTTTTTCCTATCTTGATTTTTGAAATCCTTTTTCATCTCTTCCATTTCCTGAGACCAATTAATATTTTTCTTTGAGGCTTTGGATGCAGCAATTTTGAATTTGTTGTCTTTCTTCTGAGTGAGTTATACAATAGAACCTTATTAAAATTCATTTTTGTTAAATAAAATTATGCATTTATTTCTAAACTGGATACTAGTTACATTGCTATCTGTAGTTATTAAAAACTTTCTGTCCCCCTGCCCCCCATAGAATTATTTTCCAAAGTGACACTGAACAATTAACAATTATTTTTATTCTGCTTATCCAACCAATGGGAATGCATATGACTGTATTATCTTATATTTTATACCTCTTCTTCACAAGAATATCATGTGATGCTTTATCAAAACCTTTACTAAAAGCTAGGTAAACCATATCCTTAGAATTGCCTTCATTTACTACTTTAGTAATCCTTTCAAAAGCAGGAAATGAGGAAAGCTTACAGTATTATCACATAGTATGTACTTATTAAATGCTTGCTGACTTGAGTTAACTTGTACTTGATATATCCATGATGGCATTTTTTTAATCACCACTTCCCTTTGGAGATATTCACCTCACTATCTTTTTAATGATCTGTAAAGCCAAGCATGAACAGCTTTTCAGAAGACTGCTGTTATGACCAGCTTCAAGGTTCTAATTACACAGTATAGTGAACTCTCTATTCAGTAACAAACTAAGACAAACCATTCACAGGAATCAAAGCGCAATGTTTATTATGTTATAGCATAACAAGTTATCACTAAAATGGCCACATAGTTTTCACTAAAGTGGTCATCTAGATTTAAACAAAGTACATTCATTTAGTAACTCAATCATTTAGTAAGTCCTTATTTCAGTTATCCTTAAGAGGTGCAGGATACAGTGTATAAAGTTCTCCCACCTGTAGGTCACATTGTCTTAATCTCTTCAATCAAAAAGTCTTCTTTCTTCTTAATTGGAGAAGTCCTTGACTCAATCATCTAAATATAAAGGTCAAAGTTCTCTACCCCTAGGCCACAGTAAATCATGATCTTCTCAGTTTGTATTAAATTCCCAAGGAGAGTTTTTTTTCATCTTGACTTGCAGCAGGCTCTCAGCTTCCATGGTTCCTCTTCCATGGTCCTAGCTCCTGCCCAAATCTATCCAACTGTCACCTGAGTTCAAAGGCAGACAGGTCTCAGTTCCTTGGACAGCTCCTTGTGCAGTTCCTGTTCCATATTGGAGCTCATAGTGTCTAGTCCACCTCAAGTCCTTCACAGTTTCTGTTCCTGGGAAGACAAAGCTTAACAAAGCCACAATAACATTCATCCACATTGCTGGCATCTTCATCAATTCACTTTCTACCTGTGAAGTCAATACAGACCCAACAACAAGGTATGAGAAATCAACACAAATCATCAGTATAGTCTCAGGACCTCTGAAAACATCAATAAGACCCTCCTCCAGGTTTTCTGTGAACATACAAGAAGAAAATCCTCTTTTAGTGCATCTGAATCAGCAGTAAGGTCCCAGGGCTTCTGTAACAACAGCAATGTCCTCTATCAACAGATGAATCTGATGAAGTAACATCAAAACAGACAGATAAAGTACAAGGACCACAGCCATGCTTTCTTTCAGTTCTCTTCTCATTTCTCAGTTCTTCTCAATTCTCTTCTCAGTTCTTCTCAGTTTTCAGTTCAGTTCTCAGTTCTCCATTCTGCCACCACAAGTTCTATTATCCATTCTTTCCTCAATTTGCAGTAGTTCTCAGAAGTTCTCAGGATCCTAGCAGTTCCCTCTCTCAGCAATTCTGGCTCTCTAGCTTGGGCTTTTCCTTATATATGGTATTAGCTCCTCCCTGTTCTTCCCCTTCCTGTTATATCAGCAACTTCCTCCCATTGTGGGATTCACATGTTCTGGATCTTAACACTTGATACAATCATAAACTGAAACAAGGTGCTAAGTACCTGTTTGATTGCCAATACAAGGGGCAGGGAAGATCTTCAATCCCCATTACCATTACATAACCTTTAGAATATTTTCTCAGGAATTCAAGTCAAGTTCACTAGTAAATTGCAGATTTTTTTTCTCTTCCAGTTTTTGAAAATCAGGACATTTGCCTTTCTCCTGTATGGGAAGGTATTGCTATCATTTTCCATGATCTTTAGAAATCACCAGCACTGATTTGGCAATGACCTTTTATAGGACCCATAGATTTGTAGTTGATCTTGGCCAAGTAACAAATTCATCAAAGGCAGCTAAGTTCACTCTTGCTAATTTCTCACTTATCTTGGTTATGAATTCCCTTGTAGTCATTTTTGCTTTATTTACAGAATAATGATCATTTTCTTTGTAAAGAATATGGAAAAATTATTAAACTATGTATAATTAATTTATACATAGAATTATATATAATTTATAATTAATTTTAATTATATGATATAATTAATAATTGTTTTCTGTTGTCAGTTGTCATCATGCCACTCATCCTAAACAAGATTCTATTCTTTCTTTCAACCTCCTTTTGTTTTCTCTCCATATAATTAAAAAGTTTAAAAAAAACCCTAAATAAAAACAAATCTCATAGAAGTTAGGCCTAACAATAGAAGGTACCTTCCAGTCTATCAAGAACAACTCTTTTCTTTTCTTAGTGAGGATACACAGACTGGGAGAGGTGAAATTCCTTGCCCAGAGTCAAATAGCCTCAGTCTGAGGCAGAATTCATACTCAGATCTTCCAGATTTTGATTCCAGCACCTTATCTACTAAGCCACTTATCTGGTTTATGTAATTCTAGAGCTGAGAGGAATGATAAAGGTTATTTCATTCAACTCCTTTCATTTTCAGATGAAGAAATTAAGTTGAGGAGAGCATTCCTTCCGGCTTGACCAAAGAATACCCAAGGAATTCAGAACCTAGATCCTTTGCCTCTAAATCTCCCTTTCTTTCTACCACATCATATTCTTTAGTTCTTCTCATTTCTATCCAGTGCTCACAGTTCACAGCTTCCCATGCTCCCAATGCTGAAAATGCATCTAAAAGCAAATTGACTCTGGGGTCCAAAAATCAGATGCTATTGTCACTTTCAGTGATATGCTTCAATCAAATAGTCACAAAAGCTAGTAAATGATTTGGTCCCTTCATTCTCTTATCCCCAAGAGCACTTTCTTTTAGGAGCAATATTGATTTCTGCAGACAGTTAACCCATATTTCAGTGATAGTAACAGACCACCAAGTAATAAACTGTCAATGATTTCCTTTATTCCATTACTCAGACTACAGTGTGTAAAAGGACTATTTATTTTGAATTTGCTGAATGTATGCCTTCTTAGCACCATTAACAGAGGAGAAAGAAGAGTGTAACCACATAAAGATGAAGCAGGCAATGTGCCTTTCTTCATACCATAAGAAGAGTAAAAGGATTTTTAAATGGTGGTGGTAGTGGTGTTAAGACTGTATCATTTCCCAGTAGGGGTTCCCTTTGCTTAATAGGTAAGATGCATTCTGGTAAACTTGCTACTTCAGAATTGTGACATCTGTGTTGAAATGGGACATTCTTTCTGCTAAAAAAAGAAGTCCCTCCATTGCAATAAAATTATGATGGATCATGATAACTTTATATAAATCCCATATTTGAAACCAAGATGATAGCATTTATATTTAATACCTTTAACAGTAACATTAAAGGTATGAGGGAAAATACTGCGCTGTATTAAAAATGAGCATGGAATGAAAACTTCAACAGCCCAAAACATAGCCCACAGCAAGGGCCATAACACTGCAGGCCCAGATCTCATTCATCAATTCATCTACAGAACCAGTTATTACTAAAGTTTCAGAAATTTGGCATGTTTTTCACCATTCTCAAATGATCTTAACAACATGTACAGCTTTAGACTCAAGACGCCTTTGTCTTCTACTCAAATTTCTAAAGTTCTTTTATAATATTTCAATAAACTTGTAGACATCTGTGATACAACTTAAATAAATGAGGACATTTTTATGGTGTCCAAAGACCCAAGATCTTGTGTCAGTCAGTCAAGGTAGCATAGTGGATAGAGCTCTGGACCTGGAGTCAGGAATTCCTGAGTTCAAATCTGACCTCACATCCTTACTAGTTCTGTGACATTGGCCAAGTCACTTACATCTCTTTTCCTCAGTTTCCTCAGTCATAAAATGTGTATAATAATACATTTACCTCACAAGGTTGCCTTGAGGATCAGATGAAATATCTGTAAAAAGCATTTAGCACAGTGCTAGACACATAGTGGTCACCTTATAAATTCTTATCCCCTTCCTTTCACATTCACTAAGCACTCACTATGTGTCTGGCATTGGACTATACAATGGAAAAGAAAAAAATATGAAAACATCATCCTTACCCTCAAGGACCTTGCATTTTAATGGGAGTAAGGCAACACATAAATGACTATGAACATACAGTATGCATACAGAGTAGGAGGAAGTTAATTTCAGAGGGGAAGGCACTGGGTGGTGGGTGAACTGAGAAAGAAGCCATACAGATTATGGGATTTAAGTTAAGTATTGAAGGAAGCCAGGGAAACTAGGAGGGTAAAGTTAGAAGGGTAAATATTTCAGGCATGGAGCACATTAAGTAGAAAGGAATGAAATTGTGATAGAGCATAATGTTTGAGGATCAATAAATCTGCCTGAATAGCTGGATCACAGAGTGTGTGGAGTATAAAAAGTATGAGAAAACTATGCCTGATATATATCTATATCAATATATATGAGGGGGCACATAATTTGTCTGGTAGCTAGTCAGTGTCTGACAATGATTAGCAACTACATAGATTGTACTTGCATTGGCCATTCCAATCTTCATGCAATCTTATAGCTTGCCCATTATAGCTGTAAGAATTGGGAAAAGTTACCCATAAAAAACATCTGAAATCAACAAATATTGATTAATGTCAACTATATGCCACCGCCCGGTGTTGGAATTAAGTATGTAAACAATAGCAAAATAAGAAACCTAATGATATAGTCCTTTCCCTCAAGGAGTTTAAAAAACCAAATTGAGTAGAATATTGAGCTTATCAAATTTAAAGATTATATAAAGAGAGTATAGGAATATTAAATCTGTGATAGATCTGTTAGGTAAATGCATCAGCAGGCTAGGGCATTAAAAAACTTTGAGAAGATAAAATTTAATCATAATAAAGAAATTTTTGGATCAAGGTTGATAAAAACCCCACCCTACAAGTACAATATGAGAGACACATGACCACATAGCAGTTTGCATAAAGAAAGAATCTGAGATTTTAGTGGATTGTAGATTCAATATGAGTGAACTGTGTGATATAGCCAAGAAAATTAATGCAGATTTTGACTAAATTAAGAAAGGCAGTTGAGAAATCATAATTCATATGGAGAAATAATTTCTGTCCTGTTATGTTCAATTATAAGAAATGTATTTTAGGAAAGCTGTTAATATGCTAGAAAGCATATAGAGCAAGGCAAACACGTTGGTGAAGAGTCATGAGTTTAGGCCATTTGAGGATTATTTATAGAAACTGTTGATGCTTAGCCCGGGGAAAAGAAAACTCAGGAGAGATGTGATAGCTGTCTTTAAGTATTTGAAGAGCTGTCAGGTGGAAGAGATATTAATCATATTCTGTTTGGCCCAAGAGGCAAGAAGTAAGAGCAATGGACTTGAATTACAAAGAGGTAATATAGCCTTGACTTAAAGAAAAACTTCCTTATGATTTGAACTATATGGAAGCAAAATAGATTGCATTGTTAGGTATTCGATTCCTCCTCAGTGGAAGTTTTTAAAGCAAAGACTGGAGGACTCTGGGTAAACTGTAGGATCATCATTTTTATTACTTTAGCTTTTCTTTTATGGCTCAATTGATACCTTTTTTTTCAACATTTGTGTTTCCTTATATACCTTTCCTCCCTATCCATCTAAGAAAATCATCCTACTAAGAAATAATTTTAAACAATGAACAGCAAAATCCATCAACATATATTAATGAAGTTGAACATTAAATGTGGTACTGCATTCCCTATGTTTGGGAAAAAAGAAACATAAGTACATTTTCTTAAGCTCTTATTTGGCACCATATTTGGTCAGTATAATTTCCAAGTATTCAACTTTTATATGTAGTTGTTTTTAATTTACATTTCTACAGTCATTAGATAAATTATTTTCTTGCTTTTTGTTTGCTTTTAATCAGTTCACATCTGTCTTCCTATGATTCTCTATATTCTTTATATTCCTTATTTCTTATGAAAAATTAATATGTCATTATGTCAATGTATCACAGTTTTTAACCATACATCAAATACTGAATAACTGCTTTGTTTCTGTTTCTTTGCTAACAGAAAAATTGCAAATATAAATAATTTGTTGTTTGTGGGACCATTCTTTTTATCATTGATTTCTTTGGAGTACATGGCTAGCAAGGGGAATTTTAGTCACTTTCTTACCAGGATTCCAAAATGCCTTCCAGAATTGTTTGACAAATTTATACCTCAGAGAGTGTTTCAGCATACCTGCTTTTCCATAACCCCTGTAGAATTTACTATTCCCATCTTTCATCATGTTTGCTTATACTTTTTCAACACCATCACAATTTACTACCTTTGAAGTTAAATTGCTCAATTGTTTAGATTTAAAATGTTCTTAGTATTAGTGATTTAGAGCAATCTTTCAAAGAGTTGTTAATAATTTGTATTTCCTCTTTTGAAAATTGTTCATATCCTTTAAACATATATTGATTAAAGGAAGATATTTGACTTTGTATATTTGTGTTGATTTCTTTTGTTTCTTGGATGTCAGAAATTTTTCAGACATATGTAATGCAGAGATATGTAATGGAGAACCAATCTGACTTAATTCAACAAGTGTTTATTCAACACCTACTATTTGCCAGACATTGTCAAGGGTTCTGAGGATACAAAGATAATGAGAAATTCTTGCCCTCAGAGTTTCCCATTATACATGGGAGAAACAATATATGCACAGAAAAAGAAATTCAAAATAATTTTTAAAAGGATTTTTTTTCAGGGGTGTCTAGGTGACACAGTGAATAGAGCACCAGCCCTGGAGTCAGGAGGACCTGAGTTCAAAACCATTTTCAGACACTTAACACTTACTTGCCATGTGACCTTGGGCAAGTAACTTAATCCCAATTGCCTTGCCTTTCCCCTCCAAAAAAATTTATTTTTTTTCATATGATGGACACTAAGAGCCAGATTCAAGGAAGGTCCAATGTAGAAAGTTGTATGTGATCTAAGCCTTTAAAAAAATATTTAAAGTACAAAGCTGATTCAGGAAAACATTCCTGTTATCATATACAGCCTGTTCAGTAATATCAAATTAGGGGAAAGGATGCTGTATATGGGAACCATAAAGTAAGACAGTATGAATGGAACATAAAGTTGGAAATAATGTGTTATTAGCCTTTAAAAATATAGATAGATTGTGAGAGTATTTAAATATCAAATAGGGGAGTTTATATTATTTGTTTTGGGGTAATAGTGAACCAATGCATATCTTTGAACATGAAAGTAGCAAGATTAGACTTCTGTATTATGTTTGTCTTGGTAAGTGTGTGAAGAAAAGAATGTCAAGTAGAGAACATAGGTAATTCAACTAGTTAGAAGGACAATACAATAGTCTAGGTAAGAGTTGGTGAACCTCTAATCCTTGGATTTGGGATGGGAAATAAATAAGAGGGGAAAGGTGATATTTTTTGTAGGAATGTTCAATGTAGTGAGATTAATTTGAATGATGGCTATAACACACACTATATAATGTACATATATATGTAGACACATATACACACACACATATATATGCATATACATACATACATATATATGTATATATATATATGTGTGTGTGTATATATATATATATATATATATATATATATATTCCACAGAAAATAGGGTAGTTTCATCAAGCATGGAAAGGCATAGGGTTGCTTATAAGTTTATTTCAATGATTAGTAGGAAAGAAGATACCCTAATCCATGCCAACAAAAAAGTGGCACGGAGGTATCAGATATACCTGTTTTCAAAGAAGCTAGGGACTTTCTCATACAGCTGACTGGCAGAAAGTCAACTTGGAAAAGACATTTACAGAACATGAAAATTGGAAGAAAGTAGACACAATTTTCTCTTAGTGTACAATAGGTAAAATACACTGCTAGTATTCTCCCAAATCCAAAGGGCAAAAGAGCCCTGTAGTTTATGTCTGACTTTCCCAGGTAAGGAAAGAACATAACAGCACAAACAGATTCCATAGCAGCTTGAAAATGTCTTATACTGAGGTAAGATTAAAGTGTTTTGATGTGCATGAAAATAATGTGTCAGTGTTGCTACAAATGCATGGGCCTGAATGATACCATCCTTAGACATGATTGAAATTGGATGTAACTGAGTAGAAACTATCCTTCCAGCTTGAAAATCACTGAAATTAGTGTCAACAAGTCCATACATGTCAATCATAGGAGAGGCTCTTGGCTCTTGACTCAGAGCCAATTCTTGTATAATATAAAATTTCTGGCTTCCAAGTTCAGGTTGTAACCTGAATTATTCATTCTTTATCCATTTTTTTCCTGTGGAGATGTCTATAGAAATATCCTTTGAGTAGCCATTGATTGTGTTGAAAAGAGAAAGTGTAAATTTCTCATATAAGGAAAAAATAGATGTATGCCTCAAATAAACTAATTAGTGTTAGCCTCATATAAATGAAGACCCTTATTTTCTAACCCTAGTAACATCATGTTGAAAGCTGTTTTTCAAGTTTATTTTCACAATAGTTCCCTGTGGGCAAAATTTTGAAGAATTTATCCCTAGTCTTCTTTGCATTTTATGAAACCTGTGGAACTTTTTCATTGATTGCTTTCTTACTCCTCATCTTCCACCTGCTGATAATGCATTTTGTGATTAATTTTCTGGCATCTTAATCCATTAGTATATTTCAATGAAAAACATTAATGTTGATTTGGGAATCTAAAATTCATGCCTGGGAATTTATTGACCTATGCTTTTTTGGCTTTTTCTTTTAGGATTGTTCAAATATTGAAGAAAATATAGATTTTTAAAAGTATATGTTATTGGACTCAATTCTTCTTTATTCATTTGCATTTAGGGGGAACTATCTTGGCATCATCACAAGATCTCCCCACATCTCCCTCAAACCAAGATAATCTGCAGTAAATGAATTGGCATGGATTGGTATGGTCAGTATCATAAAATGAAATGCAGATTTGGCAATTTTCCATTTAGTTTACTTATTGAAAGTTCCCAGAAGATAGGGATTATATTTTATTTATGTTTTGTTTCTGACAGTACCCAGCATAGTATGTTTGCGTATAGTAAATATTCAATAAATGTCTGCTGAAAAATGAATTAATATATTTAAAATGTTAATGAATTATTGAATTAATGAGTTGGTTGTTTGATGAAAGAATAAGTGAAAGAAAAAAATACAGTTTTCAATATGAATACTCTTTTAATTTATGCTGATTATGTTGACTTTTTTCACATCAGATTACCATTAACTTGGTATAGACATAAGACCTGTTTTTAGAATAGCAAAGCATGAAGATACTGTTGCCCCCATGTTACTTTCTATGTCCTAAATGTATTTGAATACCCAGACATTTGTCATTAATCTGGAAAAGTTATGAACTACATCAAGGTCTACAAGATCAATTTCCATCTCACAAATCAGAATGATTTTTAATACAACTTTATACTGTGTGGTTACTTAAACAACATATTTGCAACAAGACAATAATATCTTGGTCCCTATAACACTTTGAAGTATGTAAATAAGCCACATTAAACCAGATGGCATGACTGTTCCAGTCCTGCTTGATTCAAATCCAGTTAACAAATTTCTCTCTATATATTAGTGGTTCTCAATCTGTGGGTCATGACCCCTTTGGGGGTTGAATGGGGTCACCTAAGACCATCAGAAAATACATATTTCCATTGGTTTTAGGAACCGAGACACTGCTCCTCTATCCATCTCCAGGTGGATCCATACACATGCAGATATGCCCACATACAAGTATTAAAGGGTCATGGCATTAGAAAGGTTGAGAACCACTGCTCTATACACTCTACTGCCATTGCAGTACACTTCATAGGCCACCATAAAATGAATGGAGCCTTTGAGACTTGCAAATATATTAGCCATATTTTCCAGGTCTTATATCCCTTTATGGCCTTAGGAAACTAGGTGATATAATGGAGAGAGTACAGGCCTTGGTACCAGGAAGTCTGTACTCAAATACTGTTTGAGATACCTCCTAGCTCTGTGGTCCTGGGAATGTAACTCTGCCTCAGTTTCATCACTTGTAAAATGGGAAAATTTATAGCACCTGCCTCACGAAGTTTTGTGAGGAACAAATGAAATTACATAAATCATGCACTATATAATTCTGGCTACTGTTAGTATCATTAAGAGGAAGAAGAGTATGAGGAGTAATAAGAGCATCAACAGTAATATTAAGTATACCTTAAATGACTGCATATATGAATCATGCAAAGAAAAGTTACATTCTCTATCCTCATGGAGCATATGCTCTAAGATCCACATTTTGTGCTTGCTGTAGTCAGCATATCTAAAACAGAAACGCAAAAAGGTATCAAATTCATGAAACAGCATCATAGCATGTAACAAAAGAAAAGATGTTTGCCAACACATTTAGAGTCTGAATTTACAAGGCTAGTTCTCCTGAGACTGTTCACTCCCTCTTGGTTATTTGGTTTGCAATAAAAGTGAGCTTATTTCCTGAATTGTACAGTGGAAGTTTGGCTTAATCCTCAAAGTCTAAACAGCTGAATCAGAATAGGAAATTTTTCTTCTTAGTTATGCTGTTCTTATGAAAAGAGAAACCTTTATTTAAATAGCTAGGCACACTCATCTATAACATATTTAAATTCAAGATTAAGTATTTTAATATAAAGTATTCAGTATTTTAAGTATATTTAAGTATATTAAGTATTTTAATGTTAAGTATTTAGAATTTTAAGTATATTATGTATTTTAATAGAAATATTACAGTGACAAAAACTGGAAAGTAAAGGGATGCCCATCAGTTAAGGAATGAATTAATTGTGGCATATGGATTTGATGGTTGTGATGAATATGATGAAAAAGAGGATTGCAAAGAGACATGGAAAGGCTTGTGAACTGAAACAAGGAGATATAAATAGAATCAGAATAAAATTCGGACAAGAATATCAGTATTACAAAAGTGCACAGTTTTGTAGACTTTTATTAATTGATGAAGAATGAAATGAATGGAACCAGAACGATTTATGCTATAATAACATTATAAAACAAACATCTTTGAAAGTTGTAAGAATTATGATCAATACGATGATGAATCATGATTTGAGAAGGACTGATGATGAAACATAATATCTAGTTCCTAACAGAGAAGTGATAGATTTTTGTGGTGTATAATGACACACACATACACACACACACACACACACACACACACACACACACACATGCAAACACACAAATTTGTATACAGTCAATGAAATGCTTGTTTTACAAGACTTTGTTGCTGCTACTGCCATTGTTGAGTCATTTCAGTCAACTGCCATTGTTGAGTCATTTCAGTCATGTCTGACTCTTCATGACCCCATTTAGGGTTCTCTTGGCAAATATACTGGAGTGGTTTGCCATTTCCTTCTCCAGCTCATTTCTCTTATAAAGAACTGAGGCAAACAGGGTTAAGTGGCTTGCCCAGGGTCACACAATGATTATACATATTGAATCCAAGGAATTAGATTTTCTTTTCTCCTTTTTTTTAAGAGTAGAAGTTGTGAGGGAAAGAAAATCAGATGAAAAATAAACAATTTAAAAATCACAGAGGTGGGGCAAGAGGCTATGGCTGTAAAATGCTGTGTGCACTAAGAGCATTAAAACTGTTTGACTTCATTGTTTTGCTTTCTTAAGAAACATCTCACAAAGTGGGAATATTTTGTAAACATTTGTAAGGTAGAAATAAAATATAACAAAACTTTTAATGATTCATAATGTAGAAATCATCTTATATAGATATATTCGCACAAATATATATGTATGCATATATGTATATATATTATGCATAAGTAAGATTAAATATTTTCTCATTGATTTTCAATTGTTAACAATATCTACTTTAACTGGTTTTTTTGTCAGATTTGAGTTGAAGTTGTTTTGTGATTTTGTTTTTTTTAACCCACCTCAGACTTTGTAGTTAGAACTTTTAAGTAATCCTCTGATGTTCTGAGATGTACATTTAACCATCTCTGCATAACAAGCTTGGGTCTTAGTAATAGCCATTATTAGTCTGTGTTGTCTGCTTAGGCTACTCGGCAAACAGAGGAATGGGATTATTTGGCCTTCCTAGCATTCAAATTGACTACAAGAACCCTGTTGTTTCCCCTTAATACAGGACAATTTGATTAAGGCTTTTAATCCAAAGGAGAATGTGGGGCAGTTGGATATACCTATAGTGATTGATTAATATCCATGAGTACAATCCCTGACTCCAAAATGGATTCTATCGACCATGATGTTTCACCATATCAAACCTATTTATGATTGTTGAATTTGTAGCTGCCTCTGGTTCCTTTTATCTACCTCAGTACAAAACTGAACAACTTCTAACATCTTGAGGTCAAGCAGTGGTCAAGCTGTTGGCCATCTGGTGACATAGATCTGTTTAAATAGTACTGATCCTCTGTGAAAAATTTCATATACCTTGTTCTTTCTCTGAGCCAGATTAAGAAGCTCAGGATGAAGTGGCATTCACAAGTTTTGCTGTGCCTTTCTTGTATGAGTATGTCCACTAAATTTACTTGTTTTCTTCTGATAAACCTTTCAGGTACATCATTAGACTGTGAGTCCATCTCTTGAAATCCTGAAATTTATTAAGATACTCCTGAAGCTTTTGAGATTTTTTCTCGTTTGGTAGCAAAGCAAAACTGAAAACAATTAGACAGTGACAATATTATCCTGTGCCTATTTTTGGCTATTCTTCTCTAGTCACTTTTTCCCTGCCAGATAACTTCTATGAGAAGAAATTGGTACACAATGTTCATTTTTTCTCATTAAAGTCCGTTGCTGCATTTTTTTGCAGCTTTTTTTTTATCCTAGCTTCTGAGATGAAATGGCATTTTTTAAAGAGACAATCTCCTCTCCCCACCGCATCCCAATGAAATCCATTTAAATATTCTAGAACAGGTTTCTGAATAAAACTAGAAGGTTTCTGTACAATACCAATCCCTTAGTGTCCTAACATTTAAACAACAGTAATAGGAAGCACCACCAAGAAAGGTGACTTGACTATGGTTTCCCCCCAGAGAATTCTACTACTTGTTGACTACACGGATTTCCTAGAATTGATTTACATGTAGTGGGAATGAGAATGAAGGATTTTTGTGGTCAATTTCATTTTCTTGCACACTAGTTTCAAAGGGAACAGAAATAAATCTTCTTAAAAGTGTAACCTTTCCTCCCTCAACAACAGTGCAACAGTTAAGTGGATCATAAGCAATAATACAACTTCATTCAATTGCTTAAATATTATTTGTGTAGACCCTGACTTGATTAGTATTATAGGTAGAACAATGGATAATGTACAGGTCCTGGAGGTAGAAGAACAGATTTCAAATCCAGCTTCACACACTTAATAGCAATATTTATGACCCTGGAAAAGTCACTTAACTCTGTCTCAGTTTTCTTATCTGTAAAATTTGCTGCAGAAAGAAATGGCAAACCATTCCAATATCTTTGCCAAGAAAACCACAAATGAGGAGTCAAACACAACTGAAACAATTGAACAAGAACAACAGTTCTGCAAAGAAAATACCAAGCCACAAACATTCAAAAAATTTTATACTAATATAAAAAAACCCACAATTTCTACCTGAAAACTGAATTGATCCATAATTCAGAAAGGGGAGAAACATGTAATGCAAATATAAGAGCAACTACTCCCCCCCTTTTTATATTCATAATGCTTAACATCACCTGGCAGTACTAGGTGCTTAATAAACATTTGCTGATTTTATTTGACTTGTGATATCTTGCAATTATGTTTTCCAATAAAGTCTGAATAGTCACTGAGATTTTGGAAATCGAGTCTGGTTGTTTCATTCAATTCTGAAAAGCGTGAAACAGTTTCACCTATTCCAATACACAACACATACACACACATTCATACAGCAAGTGTATTCTTCCATTTTTTCTCATTAATACAGATTTTGTGCTAATTAAAGCAACCAACTGCATTTGGGACATTTATTTATTAAAGATGTGATATGAAGCGCAGTCAACACTGTTTCTCAGTTAATCAGAATATCTCAAAGCACCAATTTTGTGGCCATAGTAGATACTACATTTTTTGGAAAGGTTAAATAATAACAATGTCCCAGAACTTCTCCTAGCAGAGAGAGAATTGGAAAGAACTCTAGTTCCAGCATTGCTACTAGTTGATGGTATAAATCTTAACTAAATTAAAATTGATCATATGTTTTTTATTATGTCTTACTGATCTTTCCTGTACAGTATCTCTCCCATTAGTTCCCTCCTTTTGACTCATGTAGCTACCATTCTGTTCAGTCTTTCATGGAATCATAAACTCATTATAACATTTATGATATAATGGGGAAAACCAACCAACCTACTGTAATGCCATGTATGAGCAGAGCAGCTTCCCAAAAGAATGCTACTGTGAACGGCTTTTAAGTTTCTGATTATACAGTATAGTGAACATTCCATTTATTCTGTGACAAATCAAGGCAAACATTCACAACAAATCACAATATAGTGTTCACAACAACTTAACATTAAAATGGCCACATAGTTTTCACTAAAGTGGTCACAGTATTTAGAACAAAGAACAAAAGAATAATCATCTGGTATCCCTAAGGAGCTTTGCCTCCTTACTTAATCATTCAATCATTTCACAATACAAGTTAGTCTTCCACTCATGGGGCAATTATAGGTTAACTTAATCAGTCACTTATCTAGCTATCAGTCACTAAGTATTGTTAATCACTAAATATGATCATTAGAATATTACACAAACCCTCTATCCCTCAGTGTCTAGTAAACTTCAATTTTATCACATGTTCAATATCCTATGAGAGACCTTTTCTTCATCTTGACTCAGGGTGGTCTCCCAGATTCCCTGGATCCCCTTCCATGGTCCCAGCTCCTATCTGAATCCACCTTACAGTCACCTGGATTCAGAAGCAGACAGCTCCCAGGTTCTCATCCAGTCCTCCCGGCAGTTCTTGTTACACACTGAAGTTCCCAGGGTCCAGCACATCTCAAAACCTTCCCCACCGGGAACTCAAGGATGAAACAAACTACAAACAAACAAAGTCTTATCCTTCTCCAGTCCTCCAGCAGTTCAGCTGGCCCTAGGATCTGTATGTAACACCATGCACCAGCAGATTCCCAAAAGAATGCTACTGTGAACAGCTTTTAAGATTCAGATTACAAGGTATAGTGAACATTCTGTTTATTCCATTACAAATCAAGGCAAACATTCATTACAAATCATAATATAACATTTACAACATTACATCTTATTACAGAAAATCACAATATCATGTTCATAACAACTTAACATTAGAATGACCACACAGTTTTCACTACAGTGGCCACAATATTTAGAACAAAGCATTCAAACAATTCCCAATACAATAATCAGTCTTCCACTCATGGCGCAAATCCATATTTAATCATTCAATTAATATGATAATCAATCTTCTACTCATGGGGCATTCATATATCAACTCAATCAATCATTAAATACAATCACTAGAAAACCACACAAACCCTCTACCCCTCGGTGTCCAGCAGACCTCAATTTCACCCAAGGGGAGGCCTTTTCTTCATCTTGACTGGAAGTGGTCTCTCTGATTCCCTGGATCCCCTTCCATGCTCCCAGCTCCTACCTGAATCCACTAAACAGTCACCTGGATTCAGAAGCAGATAGCTCCTAGGGCCTTGTCTAGTCCTCAGTGGTAGACAGCTTCCAGGTCCTTGTCCAGTCATCCAAGCAGTCTCTGGTACAAACCAAAGTTCACAGGGTCCAGAAAATCTCAAACCCTTCACCACTTCTGTTGCCAGGAACTCAAAGATCAGCCAAGCCACAAACCAACAAAGGCTTATCTTGGTCATGCTTCTTTAGTCCTCCTGGGGAGTAGGACCCAGGAGAAATGGCCTTCCAGGAGGCCTTACAGATGGCCTTCACCAATTTCTGGTCTCATAGAAAACTCCAACTCAGTTATCAGTCTAGCAAGTAGCAGTCCAGCTTCCAGATGCTGTGAAAATTCTACTTTCTCTACCAGGAGCCTGCCAGAAGAAAAAATTCTTGATTCTGACTGTCTGTATCTGAGGTTCTTCTTATATACACACAAACACATTGGCTTCCTGTCTCAGCCAACCCCTTCCTGTTATGTCAGCAACAGGAGACAGAGTTCATATCTTCTGTTTCTTTCACAGAAGTACTTAGACCTTAGTTACTAAGGGCTAAGTATCTGCTTCCTTGACATAACAAAAAAGGGGTCTTCAAATTTAAATTAATTACCATTACACCAACCAACTTTGATCTTAGAGTTAGGAGAAATAGGCTGGTGTAGTGGTTAAAATGCTAGACTTGCAATCAGAAGTCTGAGTTCAAATCCTGTGTCTGACACTTACTACTTTTATGATCATAGGGCAAATCACATGATGTCTTGGAGCTTTAGTTTCATTACCAGAAAAGGGGGGCTTATAACTCCTGTATCTCCCAGGACTGTTGTGAAGAAGGCATGTCTTATAATAGCCTATAAACCTTAAATCTTTAAATTCTACCTGGTTATGCCTTGGTCCTTCCACTTCCTTCTTTTAAAAGAAGTCTTTAAAATGTCATCTACTTTTACCCAAATCACTCCCTGGTTCTCTGGTTCATTGTCTGCAAATTCAGGGGTGTAGTATAAATGATTTCTAAAATAATTTCCAGACTTCCTGACTCTGGGCTCTTTTATCTCCAATTAATCTTTCACATAGTTGTGAAAATAGCCTTTTAATGCACAAGCTTAACTATGTCACTTTTATGATTAATAGATATTGGCCATATTGTAAAATGCAATCTTTGCTTGGCATTTGAGGTTCTCTAATCACAGCTTAATCTTATGTCATAAAACTGTTATTATTTAATCTTCATTCTAGGAAATCTTTACTGATATTTTCCTGTGCTTTACTGTCTCTGCCCATTAATGTATAACAGGGATGTGTCTTTGGCATTGTGGCAGCATTACTGACAGTAGCAATGACCTTTTTCATTTCCCTTGTGGTGTTTCTAGTGTTCTTATTATTTTTTATGTCACAGAACAATTTGGAACTTTTTCAGAATGGCTATAAAAGCATTCATTCCCTTTGACCTGAAACTACCACTGCTAGCTCTGTGCCCCAAAATGATTAAAAAGAAAAAAAGGAATAGGACAAAGAAGTACAAAAATATTTATTGCAGCTCTTTTTATGACAACAAAAAAAATGGAAATTGAGGTGATGTCCATCAATTGGGGAACGGTTGAACAAGTTGTGGTGTATGATCAGATGGGATTGTTCTATAAGAAATGATGAGAAAATCTGGAAAGACTTACATGAACTGCTGCAAAGTGAAGTAGAGAACAGCAATATCATATGGTGATCAGCTATAAATGACTTACCTATTCTTAGATACACAATGACCCAAGACAATTCCGAACGACTTGCGATGAAAAATGCTATCCACCACCAGAGAGAACTGATACAGCCTGAATGGAAATTAAAGCATACTTTTTTAATGTTTATTTTTTGGGGGATCTGTATTTTCTTTTATAACATGACCAACCTGGACACATGCTTTTTATGACTGCATATGTATAACTTCTATCAAATTGCTTGGCTTCTCAAGGGGTAGGAGGGGAAACAGAAAGGGATGGAACTCAACATTTCTGGGAAAAAAATGAACATGTAATTAGAAAAAAATAAAATATTTAAAGAGAAGAAAAGTATTTTTTTTTGTTATGGATAGAGATTGTAGTAGGCTGGGGATAGGGGAATAGAGTGGAAGGGATGTTTTATTCCAGCCTTTACACATTCAAGAGGGATTTCCTGTTAAGATGGTTTCCTGAATAGCAGACAGATCACTAAGATCCTACATACCTACTTCTGCAAAACCCTGTTAACACCAGACTGAATAATGATCACAAAATCAAAAGAGAAACTGTAGTACATAACTTTCCTCCATTCTATAACTGGATAAAAAGTTAGTTAGAAATACAGGGATAATAAAAGAAGGCCTTCCAACAAAGCAACCTCCAGAAGGAGTAGGGATGAGACACATGTAACTGCAAAGTTCTTTGTCTAGAGGAAGGAAAATAGTAAGTATACTTTGAGGAAATCTCTGGGTAGTCATTAATCTGTAAGGCAGAGAACTTGAAAACACTGGAAATGGGAACAGTGGAGCTTAAAAAGCAGCTCAGAACCATAGCACACAGTGACAGAGCTTGTATGACACCACAATATTTAGACCAGGATGGCCCAGGTCCAAAATATTGAAGGTCCTTTATATACTTCCTAAGAAGCTAGAGAGGAACCTGATGATTCATCAGACTGAGCCTCAAATCTGTAAGGAACGACCTCAGGAAGAAGAGGTCAGTGTAAGAACCTGAGAAACTTAAGGTAAAACCAAGAAAGGTTGACTATTCTGTATAGAAGTGCAGCTGGGGGCAGAATCTGATTCTGGCACAAAGAGCCAATTCAGCAGCCAAAGTAGAAGTGATGATTGAACCAAAGAAAATACTGAGCAATATTGAAATTATTGCTAATATGATTTCATAACTGCTTCAAAAAGAAAAATGACATCATTAGACTATAAAGAGAGTAGCTTGGATTTATTTTTAGATAATTGGGAATAGCTGAACAAATTATTATATATGGATGTAACAGAATATTTCTTTACCATAAGAAATAACATGAAATAATTTCAAAGAATCCTGAGTATATAAACTGACTCAAAGTGACTAGAAATAGGAGAACAATTTATAAATGGATCAGAACATTATAAAGAAAAAATATCACAAAGTTTGATTAAAACACTTGTAATCCATATCTCCTAAGTATCTTTGACATAGCATATTACCCACCTATCTTTTGTCAAAGATGATGGACACAGAGTTCAGAAAGAACAAAGTATTTATAGGACATGAAACCCTGTATCTCTAAATTCTATAAGCGCCAATTCTTGAACAGCAGTGATGGTGGAACAACAGAATTCCAAAAGTGTCAGAGGAATTTGGTGTAGCAAGGGGTTTGAGATTTCAAGAGGGACTGGAACTGAAAATGAATGAATGAATGAATGAATGAATAAAAGAATGAAGCATTTACTATGTGCAAAGACTATGCTAAGTGTTGGGGATACACATATGAAAATAAGAATAAATAAATAAGTCCTTGCTCTCAACTAGCCCACATTCTACCAGAGGAAAATCAAGGCCTTGTGCCATGATGTAGAGTATTAATATAGAGCTTCACTGACAGTCATGTGATCAGTATGGAAGGCTTTGATTTTGTAGTTGTAGTAGTAGGCATGGAGCTCAATCCCAGGATGGAACTATAGTAAACAAGGATTTATCAAGAACTTACTATGAGCTTGGCACAGTGCTAAGTGCTAAGGTGATAAATGCAAGGAAAAGGAGATAGTCCCCACCTTCAGGAAGCTTCCACTCTAATAGGGGAAGACAGCCTATGATAAGAACCTGAACACTGTGAGATAAGGGGATGGCTTCTTGGGAACATTGTGGCAAAACCCACAGTGTCAAAAGTTTAGCTCAGAGAGCATATAAAGAATGGTTGGCCTAGGTCCTTCCACAAATTGGACATTTTTGAAAGAGCTCCCCAATTGGAGAAGTGGGGTGGAGGAACAGGAAGATGTTTCACAGTGAGATGGACACAGGCACTGTGGGAACTTCCAGAGTCAGAAGGCAGTTGAGGGATGATAATAAAGCCCAGAGAGTCAGAAGCAAAGACAGGAGAGGAAAAACTATAAGTCTTGAGTGAGCATATGGAATCCTGGAGAAGAAGATGGAACTCATCAGAGACTGGGGGAATTGGAAGGGATTATACTCAATTTGGTGGGGAAATATTATAGATTAGGAATGAATATATGGATCACTTGAGGAATGTGGAATTTGTCATGGGATAAGTTTTCTTAATATTTACAATCCTGATTTTGAGGGCCTTTTTCTTATTCTATATTTTGTGTGTAGGACTTGGGGGTGTATGATGAAGGAATACTTCTCACGTCAAATAACGGGCAGACTTCTTTAGAACATTTTGTTGTAAGAGGACTCATAGTCAAGCACTGAATAGGAAATCTGGGGATTTACTAAAGGTTCAGTCACTGCCCCTCAAGCCTCTGTTTTGTGTGAATCTGGAGGCATAACGACAACTCTATGAGCTCTAGAAGGTTGGAATTTCTGAGAAAGTGAGCTCCCACTCCCTCAACCCCCCATCCCAGAGTCAGGCACCAGGAACACATGATCTGTTAGGCAAGCTTTTGTCTGAAATCTACCCAGCTCCTGCTGATAACTTATTTCCTTTGATACAAGATTTTGTAAAATCATGAAAGGCAGCTGGTATCTCTCCTCTTTCCTGAACAACTAAGCAACAGATTACTCAGAGTTACTGCAGTGGTGATAGTGACAAAGAAAGTGACAGACCAGATAAGAGGAATACAGAAAAATCATTGGGAAAAAAAAAGCTTATTTAACATGGATCTGGGAGTATTCAGTGGAAGGAAAATGTAAAATAGATAGTGAGAAGTGCTGTTGGAAATGTCTCAGGGAGGCTTGCATATTAATCTTTCACGTGATAGTAACATTTCATGGTTCTTCATTGCTTAGCTGTCAATTTTTATCCTGTGTGTGGATAAAAGGGTCTGATCTGAGCCACATTCAGGGTAGCAGTCTGAAAGCATTCCCTTTCCCCATCTACCGCCATTGAGAAAGACTCCTTAGGCTAGAGCCAAAATTGAATTGTTCTTCTGGAGTTGGAATTGAAGCCCTGGGAGCCTATTTCCCCTACTGAAGAGAATGGCAAGCAGTGATCCCTGTGGCAAAAACTTCGAGGACAAAGGAAGGTCAAGGACAGAGACTGGAAGAGAACTGCCAACCTTATGGCCTCAACCTAGAAGCACCTGATTAGTTACTTTGGTAGATGTGGACTAAAATCCTCCCACATCCCAAGTTTGATAACACGGGCTCCTTGAAAGGAAACTCATGGAAAAGAACCAAATGAAGATAATTTCAGGGTCAAAGCTCTGGGTGGAAGGAAAATGAAGCAAAAAGTGTTATATTTCATGTAATTGCATAATATAAAGATATTTATTTATTATAATATAATTGCTGAGAAGTTTCCAAGACTCAACAGATTCTGTCCACTGAGTTTTGATTCTTGGCATACAGTTTACATGGGTCAGTCATTTTCCATTCATTGAGAATGCCTTCCTCCTGTTGAAAACTTATTCTTCCTTCAAGTTCTCGTTCAGGTATTGCCTCCTTTATGAAGACTTCCTTGATATTCCTCTCCCCATCACCACAAAGTGGCCCTCTGAAAGATTCTCTCTCTCTTTCTCTCTATCCCTCTCTTTTTCTGTCTCCTTCTCTCTGAAGGATTTCTCTCCCTCTCCCTCACCCCCTTTCTTCTCTCTCCCTTCCTCCCTCCCTCCCCTTTTTGTCACTCTCCCCTACCCCTCCTTCTCCTTTATATCACACTATATACATGATGCAGTTTGTCTACTAGTATGGAAATTCCTTGGGGGCAAGGAATTTTGTCATTTTGCATCTTTGTATCACTAGTTCCTTGGTGCATTGCTATTAGTACTATGTGCACAGAGCCCATGGTAGTTTTTAATAAAGATTTATTGAAACAGGTTAAAATTGATGTTCTCTACATCAAATGTCTCAATGATTGACAGAAATTGTTTGCTTTTTGTCCCGCTGATTTGGCATCTCATGTATGTACAAACTGACTGTGATATATTCTTAAGCATCAGCAGACAGTTGGGGAAAAACAATGTAGCAGGTGGGAAAGCTCACAGAAGAATCACAAAATGTTTACTGAAGGTGATGCCCAGACTGAAAAAAATATGTGCCATCTAAGTCATCCCCTTGGGAGCAAATGTGAGCTGGAATCACAATTTTCTGTCTTTCCAAAAGAGAATACATTTATGCAAAGAGCCCAAAGAGGGCTGTGAGCCCTTCAAAGACTTCCTTTCCTAAAATAGGGGCAAGGCTGTATGAGAAACCATGGAGAGAGGTGAGTTTATCTGGGGCAGTGCATTGCTGTGCGCTCAGGCAAACCATGTAATAAACCCTGACCTTATGTGCCCTGCTGTAGCGATTCATCTTACCAAGCTTCCTCAGGAGGCATGCCCAGAATGTAGGCCTTGTTGCTGGAGGCCATTAAGGTCCCATCCAAGGAGCCTACTGTTATGGAGAAAATGAGAGAAATATAAAGTTGTTCTAACATTGATCACAAAGTTGTGAGTCTGAAGTTTGCAAGAAAAAGCTTATAAGACAAGGTATGAGGGACTCTGGGAATATGGTATATAGGTACTCTGAGGTTTAATTTTAAAAGTTGGAAAACAGACCTTATATGATGTGCTCTTCTGGTCATTTCATCAAAATATATTCTGTTTCTCAAATAAAACCTGATACTTAGAGCACTGAACTCAGTTTTTCCACACTTTGAGTATTTGTTCCTTCCTTTCCACTTTTAATGACTACCTCAGTCTGTTGTGCTCTTGTTACTTCTTGTCTATGCAATTGCTATTTCTCTGTCTCCTGCCTTTCCTCTCTCCCAGCTGTCCTACATATCACTGCCAAATTTTTTTTCTCTAATGCACATCTCAGATCACGTTACTGACATGCTCAAAAAATTTCAGTGTTTCACCACTGCTTAGAGAGCCAACTCTATACTCAACATGGAAGGTTTTCAATAATTTTGTTCCAATCTGTGTTTACTACCTATTCTCTCTTTACTTCCCTATACATTTTTCTTCCCACACAAACTAGATTACTCACTATCTTTTGACACCACAAATCTGGGCCTGCTATTCTATGTTTCCTCCCATCCATTCCCCTTACCAGATACATGAATTTCTCTCCCTTTTATTATACTTACTTAAATTTTTTAAAGCTATCTACAAGCTCCATTGTCATGATGCTCCCTTTCCTTCCTTACCTATTCAACTCACAAAAATCTTTATTTTTCTTCTCCATAATGTGATGGTGGTAGAAATTTGAAGATTTTTCCTGCCCCTTAAAAGGTCAAAAGTAATCACATGGAGCATGGGGTGTGAGGTTGGGGGAGGGTGTGAGGAGCTTGCTGAAAGAGTGGAAGTTAGAGCAGGAAGGAGCAGGGAAGAACCAGAACAGGGCTGAGAGCAAGCAACATGGAGGCAGAGCAACTAGTATGAGTGAAAGAGGGGCATTTTTGCTTAAGGGAGCCTGTTTCGTTTTGAAGACCTGACAGAGGGAAGGCTTGGGGATGTTGGTGCTCACTGCATTAGTTATGTGTGCCAACTTCTTGGTTGCTATTATGGATTTGGCTTTCTGGTGTTGGAATTTGGCTTTCTGGAGTTTAAATAAATATTTTGGTTCTGTCTTCCATGTGGAGAGTCTGTTACATTTTGTGATTCATAACTATACCATCATATTTATAGCCACCCTGGGTGTTGTGAATATTGCATTGCTTTTATCCATAACCATAACACTTCTAGTTTGTGTTATTCTTTTGACTCCTAATCATAGCCTGCCTTATAATTATCTCCCATATTGTTGTCTTGAATTATTATTTGCATCTCTGAGTAGGTCCGCTTTTACATTCCAATGAACAGAAACCATTTCATGCTACTCAAATTTGACTAAAGAATTTTTTTTTTACAATTTACAATTTTTAATAGTATACAGTATGCGGTTCACAAAATTCAAAAAGGAACAAGGATACACATACTTACCATCTTTATGCGGGCTCCCTAAAGCTAGTTTTAGTCTCTGGAAAGTGATGCAACATTAAGGTGTTTTGAGGAACCCAGTTGTATCCCAGAACTTCAAGTCAGTGCCAGTAAGCCTCAAGAGATTCACCTAGCATTTCTTTAAAATAATATTTATAAGTGTATGGAACTGGAGCATTCATCAAATTGATCAATACAGGTGAAACACCTTTCAAATGCACTGATTATGAAAAGCCAAAATGGAGAATCTGCAGGAATTTATTAAATTCCTTTGTTATCAGTGCAGCAGACTTGAAGCTTTCTACTTGATTATTGTCTACATCTTCCCTTTCTTCCTTCAGGGCAAAGGAATTAGTCTGGGCAGAGTGCATTGATCTTTTGTTTCTCCCTTAGCATTCTAACTACTTTATGATTTGCATGTTGACAGAGACCTTGTATGCATCCTTGTATCTCATCCCCTCACTTTCCAATGCACATTTGAGTGTTTTTCAAGAATTAGGGTTACTACAAATATCTTTTGAACGAATATACCTAATTGGACCTCTGTCTCCATAAGCAAACATTATTAGAGAGGAATAGACTGGTGTAGATCGCTTAGGAAATTCACTTTTTGATTTCCTTAAATGCAGATTTTGATCCTGATCTGTTTTATTTTGTATTTTTTTTCATATTGTTTTTTATTTTGCTTGAAAACTCAAAGTGTTCAATATACATGGGACTTTAGATTCAGAACAAGAAGGGGCACCAAAGGTTTTTCATTTGATATATGAGGAAACCAAGACCTAGGGAGTGAAGAGGTTTTCCCAGCTTCATGGAGTCATAGAGATAATAATTTGAACCCAGGTCCTCTGATCACATAGCCATTGCTTATTCCACTACATTGGTCTGCTTCCCCATGAATGAATAACTGAAAACAAAAACATTTATTCAGGCCTTGGTATGTATTAAGTGCTAAGGATACTGGTAGAAAAGTAAGATAGCCTCTATTCTTATGGAACTCACATTCTAACAGTAAAAGGCAACATACAGGAGGGTCTCAATCACAGGAAAGCTGGAAAGGCCCATTTGGTCCTCAAAGTAGAGTGGTAGGGCAGATAATAAAGCTCAGTGGTCTGGATGGGAAGCAATTCAGTTTAGGTGAAATGTAATGGGGAGAAATGAAAAATGTCAACTAGTCAGTCAGTCAATAGACATGTATTAAGTGCCTAATATATATCAGCCATTAGTCTTAGCACGGGGTTGCAAAGATAGTCCATTTTCTCAAGTAGCTCACAGCATAAGAGTAGAGATAACATGAAAACAAACAAGCTATGAACCAGCTAAATTTGAAACAATTATTGGAGACACTAAAGTTCTAGAGGCACTAGAACTAAGGGAAAGAGGGTTGGAAGAGGCTTTCTGAAAGTGAGATTTTAACTGAGACTTCAAGAAAAGCAGAGGAATCAGAGGTAGGGAACAAGAGGGAGAAGATTCCAGGCATGGGTAATAGCCAGTGAAAATATCTAGAGTCAGATTTTAAAGGCTCTCGTTTAAGGAGTAAGATGCAGTTAGGTGATGTAGTTGATAGAGCATTGGGCCTTGGGTCAAGACTTATTTCCCTGAATTCAAAACTGGCATAAGACACTTCTAGCTGTGTGACCCTGGGCAAGTCAATTAACCGTGTTTGCCTCAGTTTTCTCATATGCAAATGGGCTAGAGAAGGAAATGGCAAATCACTCCAATATCTCTGTCAAGAAAACTCTAAATGAGGTCATGAAGAGATGGACATGATTGAAATGGGTAGAAAACAATAAAGGTGCCCATTGTCAGGAGACCAGATTACATGGTTGCAGAGTGAAAAGTATAAGAAGACTAGAATGATGGTGGAGGAGGAGATCAATGAAGGATCCTGGACATCAAACAGAGAATTTTGTTTTTGATGATAGGGAACCACTGGACTTTATTGAGTAGGGGAATAATATGGATAGTCCTGTGCTTTAGCAAGATCATTTGATAGCTAAGTTAACATAAAGATTGTTGATAGTATTACCAGATAAAATAGTACAGAAGAAGATAAGTGGGTCCAGGACAGAGCTCTTTAGAACATTCAGTTAGTGAGTCTCACCTAGATTCAGAATGAATAGAGGAGACTTAGAAGGTGCACAGAGACAGTTAGGAGGAGAAAAACCCAGAAAGAAGAAAGTATAAAGAAGAACAGGGTGATAGTGTCAAAGGCTCCAGAAAGGTCAAGAAGCATGCAAATTGAGAATTGGCTATTAGAACTGGCAATTAAGAAGTTGTTAGTAACTTTGGAAAGAACAATTTTGTTTGAATGATGATGTTGGAAGCCAGATTTCAGAGAATGAAGAAGAAAATTAGAAGAAAGGAAGTGGAGGTGCTTATTGTAAATAGCCTTCTCAGGGAGTTTAGCCATAAAAAGTAAGAGAGATATAGCACAAGAAGTAGTGAAGATAGATTTTTTTTCTTTTTTAGTATGGAGGAGATATGGGCATGTTTGTGGGTGCCTGTAGATAGGGAGTGACTGAAGAAAAGTGAAAGAGTATTTATACAGTATAGCATTTTAAAATCTGTGCAACTTGACACACATTATCTAATTTGACCTTTACAGCAATTGTTTTTGTTAGATTGTATTATTATTCTAATTTTACAGGGAAGGAAACTGAGGTAAATTCCTTTGCCTTGGGTCACAAATCTAGTAAGTGACTGAGGATTCAAACTCAAGTCTTCCTGATTCCAAGTGCAAGGCCATTTAACTGCTTGCTGTGTAGATATCTGACAAATCCATCTACCTGGAAGATTTTTCCAAGTTGATGCAGCTTTGATTTTAGATTCAAGATCAGTTATAATGTGTTATTCAAGGATCAATCTAGTGTAATCCTTAGATCTAGCAGGAAAGACAAGGGCTCTGCACATTTAAATAAAGGTTCGTTTATTGTGGTTCCTGAGAAGTAGCATTTTTACAATCAAGTGAAGCCTATGGAGTGCTGCCCCAACAATGTTTCTAATTGCATGAAGTAAAATCCAAAGGATACAGAAGAAGCCAATTATGTTGAAATAGTTATTAATGTTTCATTGTTGACAGTTTAAGAACTTCTGTAATAGGGGAGACAATACTTGCAGGAGAGTAGTAGTCAAGGAAGGAGATTTTTGTATGGAGAGGAACAGGTATAGAGGCTTAATTCTTTTGGCAGTCAACTGACATGCCTTTTCCAAAAGCAATGGTTGATGACTATCCCAAAACAAGAGGTTGGAAAGGGTGACA
Source organism: Pseudochirops cupreus (assembly GCA_028627135.1). NCBI lineage: Eukaryota > Metazoa > Chordata > Mammalia > Diprotodontia > Pseudocheiridae > Pseudochirops > Pseudochirops cupreus. The sequence goes on along the minus strand of CM053583.1, from coordinate 366,661,820 downwards.
GTGATGATGCAATGCAGATTGCAAGATACCATGATTATGGAGGGCTGAATGGAATGTGAAGCATTTTGCTGTGGTTTGGTGCTGGCTAAATACGGTGGAATAGACTAATTTGCACCTTCAGTCAAAGTCTTGAGAAAATCCATATTAAGTCAAAGTATATTCAGATTTACCCTTATCTGACTTTGCTTGATGAAATAGCTCTTACTATGAAAAGGTCTTTGTGTCTAATGATTGATAGCTTTGATCTTAAAAGAATCCGTAAAAATCTAAGGACCATTACACCTTCAGGCATTGTTCTCAAATGATTAAAAACAATATTGTTTCTGTTGTTATTTTAGTTCAATAGAAAGAGGAAAAAATACTGAAAGGGAAAGCATGGTGTATACAGGAATTGTGAGCTCTGCATCAGAAGGCCTGGATTGGACTACAAACTCTGATATTTACTAGCTGTATAACCCTGTGAAAACTACAGTCTCAGTTTTGGAATTAGTGAAAGAACAACAATGAACCACCTTATGATGTTGATGTTTTGTAAACTTCTAACCCCTATATAAAGAGGTGAGTTAACCTTATTGCACAGGTACTATGCCAATGATGAAGTATAAAACCTATATATTTAAATCAATACAGACAGTAATAATACATAGACTGTATTTCCATGACCAGGTATAAATCCTGCAAAAAATGGATGGTTATTAGATCATTGATTAGCCTGACAAAGTGGGTAGAGAGTCAGCCTCAGAGTCAGGAAGACCTGGGTTCAAGCCCCTTCTCTAACAGGTTTTAGTTGTATGACCCTAGGTGAATTACTCAATTTCTACAATCTCTAAAATTTTAAGTTATACAATTTGCAAATGGAAGTAATTACCTCATCTACTGAGGTAATTCCTCAGGACAAAAATTGCAGATTTCCTCTTCTCCCCTCCCAATACATTCCATACACACGACGTATAGAAAAACCTAAAAGGCAAATACTTGCCACTTTTAAGGAAAGTAATCATTTTGGAGTCTACTTTCAATTCAGTGATACTGATATAGATGCTAGGTTAAAAATGCCATATAGTCATATATAAAATGAGAATTTTAAAGTGATGATCTATGTGGCAGGGAGTCCGTGAACATGGGTGGATAAAAAAATACATCTTTATTTTCTATAAGCTCTAACTGAATTTTACTATTGCTTTCAATTATGAATGTAGGCAACAAAACAATATTCTGAGAAGGGGTGCATATAGACTTAACTGGCCTGCTGAAGGTGTCCATGTTGCAAAAAAGGTTAAGAATCTCTGTAGTACTAGATCAAAAAACATGTGCCCTAGGGCTCAGTTTCCTCCTCTATACAATGAGAGAATGGGATTTTTTGACTTGGCAGACCTCTTTCAGTTTCAACATTTTTGGATCTTGCGATTCATAATCTCATAACATAATGTGAAGATTCCTTCCCCCAAGAGCAGGGAAGATGCTCACTCATTGGCTTTTAGGAGCCACTTAGGAACCAATTAGCAGGACAGAAGGGAAAGAGCCCTGGTTGGCAGGGTGGTGTAGTATAATCATGATTGAAACAATAGGCATGATGTTCAGGCCTGTCAAGCCAGATTTCACGAGTCAATGTAACCAAGGGGTGAAGCAGGCAGCAGACAAAGGAATTCACAGCAGTGTTTACAAACCTAGGATTTTAGCATGGAATCAGGGAGAAAGTGTTGTGACGGAAAGCAGCCTGCACTGAGAAGGTAAAGCTTAATATGCGACCTCCTCTCCTCTGAAAGTAATATTCTTTTATGGAATATGCCACCAAAAGTATCTTTCTTGCTCCAGTGAGTCAATGTTTTCTTACTCCCAGGCATAATATATCTGAAAGCACTGGGTAAGAAATTAATATCTTCATCATTATTGTTACATTGTTCCTCATTTTATTACATATCATCATTATTATTATAATAGAGATATTTTGGCACTAGCTGATGGATGACTGGACTCAGTGTCAGGAAGAACTGGTTTCAACTGCTATAGAGCTAAGAATTAGGCATTTATATAGCACCTTAAGGTTTGCAAAGTGTTTTACAAATATTTCATTTTATCTCCACAACACACAATAAAGGTTGATGCTGTTATTATCATTTTTATAGGTGAGGAAACTGAGAAAGACAAAAGTGAAGAGAATCACAAAGCTAGTGTCTTAGTTAATAACACTCTATGGGCCGCAGCCATTTTTTTAGGACCTATGTACCCCATTATTACTATATTGAGATTTTCTTAGCAGAAGGAATTCATTGCATTCCTTGAGGTTAATGCAATGCAGTTCAATTCAATAAACACTTTTTAATTGCCTAATATGTTCATGCAGGGAGCCTAGCCAGTGGGTAAAGAGCTAGCTTCTGAACTAGGAAGATCTCAGTTCAATTATTGCTGCTTACATATATGTACTTTGTGAGCAAAAGGAAAATCATTCCACCTCTTAATGCTCTAGTATAGGCAACTCTCCAAGACTCAAAAGTTTCAGAGAAAAGACAGTTTCTTTGTAAGAAGGTCCATATATCAAGGAAACTTCAGGTTCATTCACTATCATTATTATGTGATAGGCACTGGTGATAACGATATGCAAGGGAAATGGTCCCTAAACTCACAATTCTTATATTATAAGGCGGAAATGAAATCAAATCACTGATCCTTCCAGCCAACTGTTTCTCCAGACTCATTTTTAAGAGAGTGATATGTGGTAAAAGGAAAAGAATTATGGATTTGGGCTATAAAGGGTATAGGTTTGAATCTTTATTGTGCCATTCACTTTTTCTACCCCTGAAGTCCCTTCTCCCAGTGGTGAGTGCTTCCTGGATCCCCCATCTGGGGGATGGTCTCTGGCTAGTCATACCTCATTCTATAGACTTCACCATTATGACTCAGCTTTCTTCCAAGTTAGCCCCGGGCCTTGCTTTTCAGATTGGCAACTTCTTTCTGAATCCTTTATGTTGGGGAAGGGTCCACACCATCCATACCTCATTGTTTATATTTTGCAACCATGACTCAACTCACTTCACCTTCTTCCCGATGACTCCTCATCTCATTAATAGATTCTTCCTAGAATCTCCATTTTGGGCAAGAGCCAGATCAATCATCTCTTCTTCTCCTTGTGTAACCACCAAGGATATCTCACCTACCCTTTTCTGGTCCCATTTTATACATTGATTTCCTCTATTATAATACAAGTACTTTGAGGGAAGGGACTGTTTTTCTTTTTGCCCATAATTGTATCCCCAGCACTTAACATAGTGCCTGGTACATAGTAAGTACTTGATAAATACTTGTTGACTCATTTATTTGACTTTGGCCAAATCCTTCTAAGTGCCACCTCCTCCCCACCCTCCAGTGCTAAGTCTATTATCCAATGAGGGAATGTTCCTTTTTTCCACCAATCTTTCAAGGTGTATGTTTTCCTCAGGGAAATTTTCCAATTAGTCTGAATTCTAGCTGTCACTAACTTTGATGACCACCTTACCTTTTTTTTTAAGGTAGAAAACAAGAACAGAAAATATTGCCTATGATATTTTACTTTGTGGGGCATTCTATTTTTTAAAAAAGAAATCTTTCACACATTATTAGTTGATGTAACCTTTACAAAATTTCTCTGAGTTAAGGAAGGAAGAGATCATTGTTTTTTAATAAGCAAGATATGTCTCAGAGAAAAGAAGGCAATTACCCTAATCCTACACAAACTGAAAGTGAGAGTGATTGTACTGTGACCTTGGTCTTTTGGTTTGAATGACATGGTCCAAATGAGGTATGCGTGTTCTTGACTAAATTGCTTTAGCCTAGTACAATTTAGAAACATAAAAAACCTATACAGAAATGATAATAGTACTTCATTTTTTTCTTTGTATTTTTCTTTATTAATTTTAGTTTACTTCATTCATTTACACAAGATTTCGAGTTACAAATTTTCTCTCCATCTTTCCCCTACCCCCCCGCTCAAAACAGCCATCCCCTTGTATGATCCCTCCCCTAATCTAATCTCTCCTATGTCCTTCCCCATCAGTCCTCTAACTTTCTCATATGACAGGATGGATCTCCCTTCCACAGTGCCTGTGAATCTTAAGTTCCAGTTGGATGTAGTTAATAATAATAGTAATAATAATTGTATATATATGTATATATACATATATACATATATATTTTTAACATTTGATTATAGAACTTTAAA
>CM053583.1:366644984-366657125 GCA_028627135.1 Pseudochirops cupreus | reverse complement strand
GAGGCTAACGCTGGGATTCTGGTGAATTAATTCATAATAAAGTAGAAAGGAAGATCTGATAACAGCTTAATGTAATAAATTCAGAGAGGTTAATGGACTTGCCCAAGGTTACACAGGTAGCAGGCTTCAGAGGCAAAATTAAATGTATATCCCTTAATCCAGTACTCTTTCTACCTTAAACAAAAATGAATCAGTCAACTAGGTGTGTGACACAGTGGATGCAGTGCTAGACCAGGAGGCAGAAAACACAAAGTTCAAATGTGACCTCAGGCACTTATTAACTGCATAACTTTAGGCATGTCACCTAAACTAGCTGCCTCAGTTTCCTCCTTTGTAAAATTCTACTCCCCAAGGATTGTTGTGATGATCACAATGAGATAATATTTGTAAAGTCCTTTTCCAATCTTAAAGCACTATATAAAGGCTAACTATTAGTTTTATTAATAGTAGAAATTCCTACATTGAGAGACATTCAAGTGAAATATGTTATTGTGCAGTGGTCATTGGGTATATTCCAACCTTCTCTGCATTGTCTATGAATTAGGTTAGCCCCATCCTTACCACCATATGATGAAGGCAGACAGCCTTTTTCTTACTCCTTCTGGAGACAGAGGAGGCAAGTGAAAATTTTTAATTTATGATGTAAGGTCATTCAGGGCAAACATAGTAATTCATACTCTATAACTGATCAATTGACATTACCCTACAGTACTTCACTGGCTAAGGAATATTTATTAAATATTTTAAAAATAATTTTTCCCACCACTAACCTTTTCATGTTCCTAACAATGATAGTATTTGATTCAAGTAACACTTAGTGTCTACAATGTGAAAGGTTCTTTTCTGGATAGTACAAAAAATAGCACATTATTCACTAGAAGCTTACAATGCAACAAAAGATAGTTACAAAAAGCCAGCATGCAAATTACAATGTAATAAATGCACAGGAAAGGTATAAGTAATACTAGGAGACTTCCTTGGAGAGAGATATTGGGCCTGAGGAATCAGGGTAGGTTTTAGGAAGAAATTTATACCAAAGTTGGGCCTTAAAATGTGTAGGAGGAAAAGTAGAGTCAGGATGGCAGAGTAGAGGCAGTAATCCAGATAAACTCTCATAATATTCCCTTCCAAACAACTTTAATGTGACATTCCAAATTGAATTCTGAACAAGCACAATCAACAAAATGTCAGGGTGAGATACTTTTCCAGCACAATATAATGTAGGAGGTCAGAGAGAGGTTTCTGTGACTTTAGGGTTGGGGCCAGTGATGGGGCTTGGAGGTAGCTACAACAGTAGCAGGAGAAGAGGTTCAGAAGCTTTCAAATCAGAGGTGGTAAAAGGATAGAAAAATTGGTGAGAGAGAGATTATAGGGGAACTCGATGGTAACATTGAGTGTAGGACCAGGTGCTGTTTGGCAACTACATAACCCACAAGCACTTTCAGGCTGCAGTTCCAGGGCGGAGAGGAGCAATTGTGGTTGCAGGACAGCAGGAGACCTGGTTATAGTTTCAGGGAATAGACTATACAAATTTTTTTTAATTAAGGCTATAAATAGAATTTTAGAAAAGTTAGATATGATAGGCTTCTGGAGAAAATTGAATGATAATAGAAAAGAGTTACATAAAAGAGGATATCTCAAGCAATTAGTGGAGCAAGGAAAATTTGACCTGTCAAATCTATGGATAAGGTAAGAGATAGAAAACATCACAATATGTATAATAGATAACTTAGATTACTCAAAATTAAAAAAAAAAGTTTATGTACAAGAAAATAAAATATAGAAAAAATTACAAGAAAAGCAGGAACCTTGGGGGGAAATCAACAGCATGTTTTTTTTTGTTTTTTTTAATATGGGACTCATTTCTCTAACATATAGGAAATTATGTCAAATTTATAAAAATAAGAGTCATTGTCTAATAGATAAATGGTCAAAGGGTGTGGATGGGCAGTTTCTTAAAGAAAAATCAAAGCAATCTATAGTCATACTTTTTTGAAATGGTCTAAATCACTATTGACTAGAGAAATTAAAATTAAAACTACTCTGAGGTACCATCTCACATGTATCAGATTGGCTAATGTTACCAAAAAGAAAAAAGAAAACTAGCAAACACTGCAAGTAGAAAAAAGGGACATTAACATGTTGTTGGAGCTGCAAACTGGTCTAACCATTCCAGAGAACAATTTGTAACAATGCTGAAAAACACTATGAAATTCTGCATAACATTTGACCAAGAAACAAGTCTATACCCCAAAGAACTCAAAGAGAAATGAAAAGGACCTATAAAAACAAAAATATTTATGACTTCTCTTTTTTATGGCAAAGAATTTAAAATTGAGGATATGGCCACCAATTGGGAATGCCTTTATGTTGTGGTATATGAATGTAATTGAGTACTATCATACTATAAGAAATAATGAGGGAGATGGTTTCAAAAACACATGGTAAGATCTATATGAACTGATTTAAAGTGAAGTGAGCAGAACCAGGAGATCATTGGACATAGTAATATCAATATTGTTATGATGATCACCTGTACAAGATTTACTTACTCTAATCAGTACAATGATCTAAGACAATTCTAAAAGACTTATGGTGAAAAAATGTTATGAGAAAGAACTGATGAACTCTGTGTGCAGACTGAAGTATGCCTTTTTTTGCAATATGACATACAGGAATATTTTCTGCATTATTTCATATGTATAATTGATATTATATTGGTTTTCTTCTCAATGAGTGAGGGAAGAGCTGGAGGAAATAAAGAAAATTTGGAACAAAAGATATAAAAATATTAAATAGGTAAATGATAAATTAAAAATAAAATGTAATGCTGCTCATAATATTCTTGGAATGCCTCTAGTATAATATTTTTACATACTTAGTTCCTTTACATGGTGTTGTCAGCACATGAACAAGAAGGCCTTCACCATCCTGATCATCACCCTCCGAGTTTTGGCCAACTCACTAGTTTATTAATACTCTGACTAAAATATGTAACCAAAAATGAACAGCATACTACAGTTGTGGCTTGGACAGAGAAGAGTGTAAAGGAACTATCTTTTAGTTATTTTTTCTGGAATCTATGTCTCTCTAAAAGCAGACTAAGATAGCATAGTCATCTCATAACCAGTGTTCTGAGGGAGAAGTTGTATGGATGTAGAAATATGCCACATTGTGCCTTATCTACATCCCATCATGGAGTTCAGACTTTTTTATAGTATGAGACAATCTGAGAGAGCATGTGCATCCCTGGCAAATCACACAGCCCAGGGTCAAGTCAGCTGCTTTACAAGGGATCTGGAGATGACCTTAGTACAATGAACACATAGTCATTGTAGGGAAGAATCGGATCTGATCAACATAAAAGGAAATGCAAAATATTATGTAAGGTTCTATTGAAGGAAATACAATTGCTGGAAATTTCATGAAAATCTGAATGTGTTGACAGTATATCTTTGCTCCAAAACCAGCTCTAGTCTTGACTATGTGGTACATCACTTCTCTTCTCTGAACTCCATTTCTTCCTCTGTAATATGGGTATAATAATACTGTACTACCTACCTTAGGAAAGTGTTAAGGAAAAAGTGTTCTATAATAATTCTCTATGAGTGATTACAAATGAAGTGATATTTGAGATGAGTGTGGAAATATGGGTAGGATTTCAATTGGTGGAACTAGGGAAACAGCATAACATGGAACATAAAGGCAGAGGTGTCCTTTATGCATGAAATTCATCCTGTTAAAAAGTTTGGATGGAGTGTACACAATATCGAGGAGAATAGTGGGGCATAAGGCAAGGAAGATGCGAAACCACCAAAGTATGGAAGATTGTATGAGCCTGGATAATGGAATGAATAATCATTAAAGATTTAGATAACAGAAATAGCATGATCATAATGTATGGTTGACAGGTATAAAGGAAGAAAAGAAGGAAAAGGAGAGGAATTTATTCTAATAGTCTATATCATGAAGACTGCAATTTTTTTTATTTTTAGAGAAGGAAGAGAAGGAAAGACGACGCATGGCAAGGTAAAACAGGTAAAAGAAGGCAAGGGAATGGAAGGCAAGGGAAAGAATGGAGAGGGGAGGAGTCAAGGATAACTGTAAGGTTTTCTGATAGAGGTATGGCTTGATCAGTGACAAGATATAGGTTTGGGGAAATATGTTGCATTTTCTTAGGGACACCTGTATGAGTCATTTCACAAATAAGAAAACCTATATCATTTCCTTCTATTTTGATCAAAATTATACATTGCCAATCTAAACTGAGGTCTAAATGACGATTATATCTTTTTTAAAAATTTCCTGTTTAGGATATGCAAATATAAATGATGATTTCAGCACTACTAAACTCAAAATAATACCTCAAAGTGTCTTCTTTAGAGGTGATAATGCTTCTTTTCATCATATTTCACCAAATATAAAGGGAAAGAATTGATAACATCACCTTCTCAATTTGATCAGTTTTAAGCAATGTTTCTTCTCCTATGTATTTAATATTACCTATATTGTCTCCAAAAATCAGTTTTTAATTGACTATTAAATTGACTTCAAGTTAGGAAAAGGTCCATAAATTTGCTAATGTTCTTGAAACCAGAAACAGCTGCTTGAATCGTATGCAGCTCGTTAGCCCAGTTCATCGACTGAAAAATCTAAATATTATAATCGGTACCAGAACTAAAAGCATAATAAATGTTTCTGGAAGGAATCCTGGCAAAATCTAAACTTAAAATGGAATAAACAAACCATAACTTAGAACCTACTTTTTGTCTTTAAACTTTTTTTTTATTATTATCTACAAAATTAATATAAGCAGAATGTGTTGGGAATGAATTCAAACTTAGCAATCAGGCAAAATGCTGGGAAAAGAGGAGTGAAGTAGGGCCAAATATAAAGTTGGTGCAATTGATCAGTGGAGAAATGATATAGACAGAGGCAGATAAAAATAGTGATATTTATAAGTACTTGTGACATGCAAAGACTTTGTGTGCCAGTTTTTCTCTGGCATCTACCTCTTGTACGCTACCCCCACCCTTTCCCTATCCATGGTCCTTAACATAGCTGTTCACCATTCTTGGAAGGCACATTCTCCTCACCTTGGCCTATTTAAAATCCCTGGTTTCACTTAAGATTAAATTCAAGTGCCACCTTCTACAGGAAACTTTTCCTTATCCCACTCCCTGCCCAGATGCTAGTGTCATCCCTCCCAAATCTTCATTATGTTCATTTTGTATGTATGCTATGTATTTGTATGTGTGTATAAATGAAATGTACACATATACATGCATATGAATACACATGTGTGCAGGTGTGGAGCATTTCTATATACTTACACATGTGTATATGCACACTTATACATTATTTATATTGTGTGTGCATATACATATGTATACACGTGTGCATATACATATACATGTGTGCATGTAAGTATACATAATCAGCCTGCAGCAGATGATGAGACATTCCAAAATTAGTTAGATTTCTCCTTAGATGACAGATATATAACCTGTTATCTTCCTACTCAACAATAATTTCTTACTTAGTAAAACCTTTGGCAGAGTTCTTTAGGCCATTTAAATGTCTAGAACAGTCATGCAGAGAAGCATATTTCTACCCTGAACCTCAGTTCAATAGATAACCATTGTGTAAATTGTGTGTAATTTGTGGTATTAGATTCAGAGGAAACAAGGAAAAGAAACAGTCCCTGCCCGCAAAGACTTTACCTTCCCCTGGTGGGATAGAGTATGCCCACAGATAAGAAACTAAAAGATAATTTAGAAAAGTTGAATATATTGAAAATACAACAAAACAAAGAATCCATTGATATTTGAGTTGAGGCTTACAGAATGAAAATTATTCTAATTTCATTTTGGAGGGACAAACAACATTGAATCCTAGGTAAGTGGAAGGCTGTATAGTCATGGAATAAAATACATTGAGTTGAAGTCTATAACTCTATAACTTCTAACTGTCAATTCATATCATGTCCTCTACAGTCAAACAGTATAATATGTGTATTCTTCCAATATATGACATTATAAAAATTTCTACTGGATTAGAAGTTAGGAGACCCAGAAAATAATATTGTATCTGCCACACCTAAATTCAGAAATGCCTTAGTTCAAATCCTGCCTCTGACATTGTGTGACTATATGACCTCTTTTTAACTCAGTTTCCTTAACTGTAATAATGATATTCATGTAGCAATTTAAAATTTTGTAATTGATTTATGTATATTATCTCACAAGATTGTCTTGACAAATACGGAAGTTGCTATTCTGTTTTAAGATGGGGGAAATTAGTTTAAATGAAGTCCATTATCATAAAAAGAAGTAAGTGTTAGAGGAAGGATCTGAACTCAAATCTTCTTGATTTGAAAGGAAGCATTTTATTTACTATATCACACAGTTACATTGATCTAGTTACTGAATAGTTCCTTGGTTATACACATTGTGGTACTATGTGATTGGCCTTTAGTCCATCCCTTCTTTTTTTTTTTTTACCACTTTCCACAGTATCCCTAGAGCCCTGATTCACTGTCAAAGTAAGACCTACAGACATTAATTTTTCCCTACCCTTGGGATTCCTGTCAAATTATAAACCATAGTAATCTTTAAAAAATACTATGGAAATATGGTAAAATAATGAGCATACACATAAACTTTATTTACATCCCTATGTTAGGATATATGCATACTTTCTCCATAGGATTATTTGTTCCATACGTTGGAAATATAATTTGTCATTAATCTGTCCAAATAAATTGTTTTCCCAGGTATATGTCTTCAAACATGTACATGTGTTATTTTGTGTATACATACGTACATACACACACATACGTGTGTGTATGTGTGTGTGTGTAAGCACTTTCCAGTTGTAAACTACTCAGGAGCACAAGAGTACTGATTTTTACAGGAAGATAGCTTATCACTCAGCCCCTTACACAGGCATCCCTGGGATGTCTCTACAGGGAATCATTAGCACCCTCAAAAATAATTCCCTCGAGGAAAGAGGATATTCCATATGGCATCCCAGCAAAATTCCTTATTTATTTCCTTAGCAGATTTTGTAGCAAGACAGAATGACTGCTTCTGGTGGTATTTCTTTCTCAAGGCATAATCCCTGAAGGTGAATGGATTTTATTTATTATTGTGATACTCAATAGAAGTAGAAACAACAATGATCTTGTATTTATGGCAGCAGCAACCCCCTAATGCAGCCTAATGTGAGTTTCAAATATTACCAGGTCTTTTTTCTTATCCTTGTATGATTTAATGCTACTAGAAGCCATCTATCCTGAAAAAATTACTCTATGTCTGAACAAAATCTTTAGTGAGTCTTTCACATTCTGCCAAATGACTGACAGAAATGACAGGTAAGTGTCATTAAACCCAGGATTGAAGACAGGTTGGAAGAAACTGATCAGCCTACAAACATTTTTATACACCCACAAAATTTCCACCAATCTATTCCAGTATCATTGGAATGATTCATTTGATAATACTGAACAGTCATCCTACTGAAGAAAGTGAAATTATGGGCTACATTCTCATATGCTGGTAGTCATATACATGGGTCAAATAATTCATTAGGGAAGTGAACACTGCCTTCTCTTCCCTTCCTTCTCCTTACAATCACGTATGTACTTGATATTCCATCATTTATCTCTGTTGACCCTTTCCTTTAACATGGGGATGAGGAAAACAGCCAGGCCAGTAATGAGCAAAATAACTTTATATTATATACATTCCAAAGGAGAACAATAGGATCGTGGATTTGAGAGTTGCAAAGGAACTCCATAATTATCTCCTCCCACTGTCTTATATTAAAGAGACAAGATGGTAACGAGGAAAAGGGTCTGGATTTGGTCTAAGACACTGGGTTTGAACCCTGCTTCTATTACTTTCTACCTGTGTGCCAGTCCACAAGTACTTTACCTCTCTGGGTCTCAATTTCTTCATTTGTGAAATGTCTTGGGGGTGGGAGAGACTGTTTACTAGATCTTCTCTCAAATCCCTCCTGATCTAAATTTATGTAACTGAGGCCTAAAGAGGTTGTCTAAAGCTTTACATGTATAAGTCATCTCCAAGTTCTCTAGTGGTGTCAAACTCAAACAGATCCCTATAAGCCACATATTGATTCAGAAAATCACAAATTAACACTATGTTGCATTGAATTTTTTGTTGTTGTTGTCATTAAACATTTTCCAGTTAAATTTTATCTAGTTTGGGTCCTACTAGGGACTATTGTAGGTCTATTTTGGCCTTTTGCCTTCCAAATTGACACTTCTGCATGACAACTGGTGTCAAAGTCTAATAGAAACGTGGCCACTACACATAAAGATACCTGTTGTCACATATTGATTTAGAAAACACATTTTAACATTAATCACATGCTATTATATTTTCATTCATTTTGTTAAGTATTTCCCAATTATATTTTAATATGAATCTCTCCACACTTAGTGTTGCAAGCCAATGAAACAGGCAGCATGTTTGATACCTCTGTTCCAGACCACACAAAGTTCAAGTTTGGAGATTGGATGGAATAATGAAAAAATTTCTGGATCCTCTGAAATTAAGGCATAGGTTCAAATACTGGCACTGCTTACCTTCTGCTTTTTTTCGTCTTTATAACAATGTACTAGATACTAGAACATTTAACTTTCACAGGAATATTATCTTCATAAACTATAGATAGATCTACAGAGAGACTGTATGTATATATGTATACTTACATATATACATATAAATTATATATAGTGTGTATGGATATATATACATAGAAACATATTTCATATTCATTCATTCATACATATTTCATATTCAGGGGTTAAAAAGAAGAAAAGACAAAGATAAAGAAGGAAAGAAGAACAAAATTGATGAATATGAATGTTATAATCATATTTGCTGTTTCCTTCATAATATTTTATAGGTCTTAACCAGGCACATTTTAATTATCACCAAAACAAGGTCACTTTTTTGATCATGTGAAGATGGAGCCAAAGAAAATGCTACTAAGAAGAGTACAGTTGACTTTTGAGTCAACTACTAGGCTTGGAGTAGTCCAGGAACACATGAACCTGGAAAAAGTAGTGAATATAGGAAAGAAAAAAAAAAATAGTTGGGGAGGTGGACTCATCAAGGAATCTTTCAATTTCACTTAAGTGGACAGATTTTGGATGGCAGAAAATGATAATGAATAATTTATTACAAATTGAATTTAGGGTAAGAGCAATTTTTAGCAAATGGAGAGATATTGAAGCTGAATTGAATGGGAGGAATTCAAACTGAAGAAGGAGAAGGGGTCAAGTTGAAAAAAGACTATTTGAATAAAGGAAAGAATTAAGAAGGATATAAAATGATGAACTCTAGGAACAAAAAAAGTTAAAAGTTATTGGCGAGCAAGATAAGTTAGGAAAAGTAAACAAGACACACTAGTAAGTAAAATAAATTAGTGAAAGGAATAAAAAAGTAACGAGAAAAGGGGAAGTAGGGAAGGGCTATAAAGTTGATCAGATAAAGCAAAGAAAATTGAGTGTGGATATAAAGTTGTTAAGAGGTAATAAAATGCTATGTAGTCTAAGAAGTGGATTTTTTTTTAAAGGCTGAGACTCTTCACTACTATGGAAAGCAGGGGGAAATTTGTGAAGACTTGCATTGGATGTGCTATTTTTTTCTAGGATATCTGAAGTGTTGAAGTGAGTTGAAATACATTCTTCCATACCTTAGCTTACAAAGATGAAAGAATAATGAATGGGAGAAAGAGAGGAGATGGAGAGAGAGACAGAGGGAGAGAGAGACTTAGACTGAGAGACAAAGAGGAAAAGGAGAAAGAAAGAGAGAGACAGAGACAGAGACAGAGACAGAGAGAGAGAGAGAAAGAGAGGAGAAAAAAGAAAGAAGAGAGAGAAAGAGGGAGAGACTCCTCAATGGTAAGAAAAGGATATTGAGACTGAGGAAACTTGATGTCTGTCAGATGGATGGAAAGTGGGAAAATATCATGTGGAGAAGTATGGGGAGGAATAAGAATAACTCTACATAGAGGTAGCCAGCTACTCAAAGGGGAAAGTAGATGCTTATCCCTTAAGAATGAGAAACCAAAACTGCAGATGATATCAGATGAGATGGTTAGTGAACGTCTACAATAGGAGTTCTGAACCTTTTTATGTGACCATTTTTGGAAGACAGATAAACACTATACATCCCATCTAGAAAAATACATTTGAACTCATGTGACAAAATACATAGACTTACAAAGGAAATAAATTATATTGAAATATAGTTATCAAAATATTTTAAAATTATTTTGTAATAAAGAATATATGACTTTTATTAGTGTATTAAATGACACAATATATTTAAAATATAAATTAGTTAAAGTTTTGTTTTTTAAAGACATTGTTAAGTTCTGTTGTTGCTTATCAAGAATAAATCGTGAACTGTGGGATGGTCACACACCATGTTAGATACCAATCATTTTCATTTTTTTTTTTGTTTTGATTGTACTCAGTGCTGAAAATGCTGATTCATGAAGATACATTGTTAAAATTAAATTAAAGCTGCCCTACCTTGCCTTACATGTAGACAGGCTTTCCTCAGGAATACCTGAAATATCCACGGCTCTTTTGAAAGATACTCCAAATGTAGTAAGGTTTTCATTCCAAGTTAAATGAATTGATATTTTTCTAGATGATCATTTTCAATACATCTTATATGAGAAAGAAAAGGAATGTGATTCTATCATGGTTCAGCTTTTAATACCATAATGATAAAAATAGCACTTAGAAGTGTTCTGAAGTATTTTCAGGTGTTCAAGGATTTTTCATTTCAAAATGACAGAGAATTTGATCTCAGCTCCATTTTGTCAAAGCATTACCAATATGTGAAACTGAAAGAATACAATCCTCAACTTTTTTCTCCCACATTAGCAGTTTAGTCAAGCAAGATTGTAATTTTTCATTAACATTTGTAACAGTGACTCTGAGTCCTTGAAATAAAAGATTTATCACATTCACATGATTAAGAGTATCTTACAGGAAAGCCAAACAATGGATAAAAATTATTTCTTTAATCATATTCCAAGATTGTTTTTTTCTTTTTAGAAAAAAAAAACTTCTGCCCTTAATTGGAAAAAAAAATACTTCAAGATGTGCCTTCTTGAAAAACCAATGAAATATTTTTTATTATTAACTTTTGTTTATTTTTAGTTTACATCATTCATTTCCACAAGATTGTGAGTTGCAAATATTCTCCCCATCTTTCCCCAACCCACACCCCAAAACAGCAATCCCCCTGTATACCCCCTCCCTCAATCTGTTCTCTCCTATGTCCTCTCCCATAACACCTCTGACTTTCCAGTATGGAAAGGTGGATCTCCCTACCCCAGTGCCTGTATATCTTAATTCCCAGTTGCATGTAATTAATAATTATATGCATATATATATACATACACACACATACATATATACATATATACATACATACATATAGATTTTGTTAACATTTGATTATAGAACTTTAAATTCTAGATTCTTTCCCTTCTTTCCTTGTCATTCACCCACACTGGAAAGACAAGCAATTCAATACAGGATGTATATGTGTAGTTACATAGAACATCCCTACAATGGATATATTGTGAAAGACTGACTGTATTTCCCTCCTTCCTATCCCACCCTTCTCTCTTGTTCTATTCTCTAATTTGTCCCTGTCCCTTTACAGAAGTGTGTGCTTCTAACAACCTTTCCCCCCACCCTGCCCTCCCCTCCATCATACTCCCTCTCATGCCCATCCCCCCTACTCTCCTGTAGGGCAAGATACACAATTTAGAGTGTATGTCATTCCTTCCCTAAGCCAAATTCAATGAGAGTAAGGTTAGCCCATTCCCTTTTGCCTTCTTGTTCTTCCCCTCCATTGTAACAGTTATCACTTGCCTCTTCTATATGAGATGATTAACCCCATTCTGTCTCTCCCTGTCTCCTCTCATTCTATTCCACTCCCACATCTCAATTTCACCTTTTAAAATATCATCCTTTCCTATTCAACTGATCCTCTGCCTCCTGTCTATGTACACATATACATACACTCAGATATGTATTCATACACATATATACCCTCCTATATAGACATATGTGTATGTATA
>CM053583.1:366633849-366644884 GCA_028627135.1 Pseudochirops cupreus | reverse complement strand
TATTTATTTACTGAATAATTTATTTATTTATTCATTTATTAATTTATATTTCCTTCACCTATTCTCATACTGAAAACATTTCATAAGTTACAAATATCATTTTTCCATGTTGGCATGTAAATAGTTCAACTTTGATAAGTTCCTTATGATTTCTTTTCCATGTTTACCTTCTCATGCTTCTTGTATTTGAATGTCAAATTTTCTATTCAGTTCTGTTTTTTTTTCCCTAAGAATGCTTGAAAGTCCTCCACCTCATTGATGACCACATTTTCCCTTGCAACATTGCATGAAGTTTTGCTGGGTAGGTGATTCTTGGTTTTAATCCTAGCTCCCTTTATCTTCAGAATATCATATTCCAGGTCCTTTGATCTCTTAAAGAAGAAGCTGTCAGATCCTGGGTTATCCTGATTCTCTTTCCACAGTATTGAAATTATTTCTTTTTGGCAGCTTGTAATATTTGCTCCTTGATCTGGGAACTCTGAAACATGGCTATAACACTCCTAGGAGTTTTCTTTTGGGGATCTTTTTCAAAAGGTGATTGGTGAATTCGTTCAAGTTCTATTTTGCCCTCTGGTTCTAAAATATCAGGGCAGTTTTCCTTGAGCATTTCTTGAAGCATGATTTCTAGGTTCTTCTTCTTATCATGGATTTCAAGGTAGTCCAGTAATATTTAAATTGTCTCTCCTGGATCTATTTTCCAGGTCAGTGGTTTTTTATATTTCACATTGCCTTCTATTTTTTCTTTTTTTTGGATCTGTTTAATAGTATCTTGATTTCTCATAAAGTCATTTGCTTCCATTTGCTTCACTCTAATTCTAAAGGAATTATTCTCTTCAGAAAGCTTTTGAGATTCTTTTTCCACCTGGAAAATTCAGCTGTGTAAGGTATTCTTCTCCTCATTGCCTTTTTGAGCCTCTTTTGACATTTGAGTTAATATATTTTTTAAGGTGTTATTTTCTTCAGTCAGGTTGTTGACTCTCTTTTCATGATTTTCTTGCATCGTTCTCATTTCTCTTCCCAATTTTTCCTCCACTTCTCTTATTTGATTTTCAAAATCCTTCTTAAGCTCCTCTATAGCTTTTAATAAGTTTTCATTTTTCTTGGAAACTTTTGGCGCCAGAGTTCTGACTTTTTTGTCCTCCTCCTGATCCATGATTTGATCCTTTTTGTCCCCCCCAAAAGGAACCTAAAGTTGAGTTGCTGTGTTTACTTTGCTTCCTTTGTCTGCTCATGTTGCCAGCCAATTACTTGACTTTTTAGCTCTGTGTTACTCTGCTTCCAGAGGGGAGAGCTTTATCCCAAATTGCTGGGGTTTTCACAGCTGCTGGAGCTATTAGGAGGCTGCAGTCTCTACAGCCTCCACTAGCTTTGGCTCACTTGTCACGTGCCTCAGGACCACCACCCAAGACCACAATCCCAATTCAGGAAGGTTAAGGCAAGAGCACTTAGTCTCTGAATGATCACTTGGCCCCCCTGCAATCTGCAGGCCGTGAGCTCTGAAGCAGCCATGTGGAGGTGGCTGCAGAGCTGCTGCCTCTGCTGCTTTCTTGCCCTGTGGGTAGCTGGCCAGACTGCTTTTCTCCCCAAAATTTAGCTGAGTTCCTCTGACCTTTCACTTTGTCCTTGGTTCTTATGGGTTAATAATTCTGGAAACTGCCACAGAAGCTGGTGATCCAGTCTCCCAAGTACTCCAGCTGCAGCTTGTCCTGGCCACCCTGGGGCTACTAGTATGACTGGTCTCAGCTCCCAGTGGGCTGTGATGAGCCTTTCCCATTCCACCTGCTGGGCTGCCTTCAGTGGGAGCTTTGTTTCTCTATACTTTTGTGGGTTCTGGAGCTCTAAAATTTGTTTAGAGTCATATTTTATAGGTATTTGAGGTATTTATGGGGGAGCTTCAGAGTTCTCTAGCTTTTATGCCCTCATCTTGACTCCGCCCCACCAATGAAAATGAGGTTGGTAAAAAAGCACCTCATATCTTGCTCCATTTCTTTACAAAACCTTTTTTTTTAAGATGTGAAGATTTGGAAACTGATACTAATAAATGATACTAACAAATACTTTATAGCTGTTAAAAGACTTCATTCAGGGTTGTTGCATGGGTCTTTATTGCCATTAAAAGTCCATGTAGAAAAGCAATAAGTGACAATGAGGTGAGGGGCTTGCTTTAACAAAAGATAATAATAATGTTTAGTTGAGTTATTTCAGTCATGTTCAACCCTTCATGACCTCAGTTGGGGTTTTCTTGGCAAAGATACTAGAGAAGTTTATCATTTTTTTCTTCAGTTTATTTTACTTGTGAGGAAACTGAGGAAACAGGGATTTATCCAGGTCACACAGCTATTATATATCTCAGACAGGATGTAAATTTGGGTCTTCTTGACTATGAGTCCAAGGTTCATAGCCAACTAGCAGTCCCTTTATCAGTAAAGTAGCAAAATCTGATATATTACACTAACTATAGTTTTCAAAAGAAACTCATAATTTTTACTTCTTCTTTGATGGCATCAGCATGTAGTTAGCACAAAAAATAAGGAGCTATATATATGGGGAAAATGTCATTTCATCCAGTCACATATTGAAAGTGAATGGTGAGCCAATTCATTCATGACCTGTTTCAAAATGTCAAAAGAAATATCAAATATTCTAGAACATATTTCATAACAATTTTTTGACAATTGAACTCTTTCCAGTATTTTTCCTCCATTCCAATCAGCAAAGCAGCTCAACCATTTCAAATAGATATGACTTTTTTGTACACTTTCCAATATTAAAGGACTGCTTTTGTTTAGCAATCCAGCAGGCAAATAGGTAGACTGCTTCAAGAAGCATGTATATATCTATATATCTATATCTATAGATATAGATATAGATATAGATATAGATATAGATATAGATATATACATGTATGTATGTATAGATGGATGAATGAATGGATATATATGTGTGTGTAATGGAAATTCCAAGCTTTGTAAGTGGCCTACATTTTAGTAATTGAGCTTTCTTTGCCATGAATGAAACTACACCTTTAGGATGTGAGGTGATCTTTCTATCATGTTGTCTTCATACTTCTATTCACAAGAATTTTTCTTCATATACATACATACAAAACATTGTGACTTTTATGTCCCAACACATTTCCTAATACAAGGGAAACCATGTATAATATACCCTTCAATACAATGCCTTTTATTAATATTCAATTTAAATTAGGTCTATAAAAAATGTATAAAAAAATAAAATACTTGATTCACTGAATATTTCTGAAACAATATTTTTATGTGATTTAAAGTATTTTGTTTGATGTGTCTGCGTAGAAATAAATAATTTATAAGGGAAGTACATGATAATACAGAAATTTATGTGACAAGTAAAATAAGGCAGGTTTTTATAATATGTCCAAGTTTTAACACTTTAAATGACTTTTTTTTGAACTTTTGTTTATTTTTTAATTTTTTGGTTTACATCATTGATTTCTACAACATTTTGAATTACAAATTTTCTCCCCATCTTTCCCCTACCCACAGCCCCAAAATAGCGATCCCACTATATACCCCCTCCCCCAGTCAGCTCTCTCCTATATCCTCTTCCATCACCCCTCTAATTTTCTGGTAGGGTGAGATGGATCTCCCTATCCCAGCGCCTGTATCTTATTCCTCAGTTGCATGTAAATAATAATAATAATTATTATTATTATTATTATACATATATGTATATATACATATAGATGTATATATAGATGTATATTGATTTTAGAAATTTCAATTCTGGATTCTTTCCATTAATCCTTCGTCACCCACCCCCACTGGAAAGTCAGGTCATTCAATACAGGCCACGCATGTGTAGTTATGCAGAACATCTCCACAATGAACATATTGTGTAACACTGACTATATTTTGTTCCTTCCTATCCCACCGCTCCACCTTATTCTGTTCTCTACTTTGTCCCTGTCCCTTTACTGAAGTGTGTGCTTTTAACATCCCTCTAACCCCTCCCTACCCTCACCTCCATACTCCCCCCTCTCATTCCCATCCCTTCTACTCTCCTGTAGGGCAAGATACCCACTTTAGAGTGTATGTCATTCCTTCCCTAAGTCAAATTCAATGAGAGTAAGGGTGACCCATTCCCTTTTGCCTCCCTATTCTTCTCCTTCATTGTAACAGTTATCCCTTGCCTCTTCTATATAAGAGGATTAACCCCATTCTGTGTCTCCCTGTCTCTTCTCATTCTATTCCTCTCTGAACTCTTAATTACACCTTTTAAAATACCATTCCATCTTATTCAATTGATCTTGTGCCCTCTGCCTACATACACACAAATACCTGCACTTACATATGTATTCATATGCATATATACCCACCTATATAGACATATATGTATGTATACATATATATATGCATATATTTATATTCCCTTCACCTATCTTCATACTGAGAAAAGTTTCACAAGTTACCGTTCTCATTTTTCCATGTTAGCATATAAATATTTCAACTTTGATAGGTTCCTTATGATTTCTTTTCTATGTTTACCTTCTCATATTTCTTGGGTTTGAATGTCAGATTTTCTGTTCAGTTCTGGTTTTTCCCTCAAGATTGCTTGGAAGTCCTCCACCTCATTGAACGCCCATATTTTCCCTGGAAACATTATAATCAGTTTTGCTGGGTGGGTGATTCTTGGTTTTTATCCTAGTTCCCTTGATCTCCAGAATATCATATTCCAGGCCCTTTGGTCTCTTAATGTAGAAGCTGCTAGATCCTGGGTTATCCTTATTGTCTTTCCACAGTATTCAAATTGTTTCTTCTTGGCAGCTTGTAATATTTGCTCCTTGATCTGGGAACTCCAGAACCTGGCTATAACATTCCTAGGAGTTTTCTTTTCGGGATCTTTTTCAAGAGGTGATCAGTGAATTCCTTCAAGTTCTATTTTGCCCTCTGGTTCTAAAACATCTGGGCAGTTTTCCTTGAGAATTTCTTAAAGGATGCTTTCTAGGTTCTTTCTTTGGTCATGGCTTTCAGGTAATCCAGTAATTTTCAAATTGTCTCTCCTGGACCTATTTTCCAGATCAGTGGTTTTTTCAAAGAGATATTTCACATTGCCTTCTGTTTTTTTTAATTTTTTTGGATCTGTTTAATAGTATCTTGATTTCTCATAAAGTTGTTTGCTTCCATTTGCTCCACTCTAATTCTGAAGGAATTATTCTCTTCAGAAAACTTTTGAGATTCTTTTTCCATCTGGCACATTCGACTTTTTAAGGCATTCTTCTCCTCATTGGCTTTTTGGGCCTCCTTTGCCATTTGAGTTAGTCTATTTTTTAAGGTGTTATTTTCTTCAGTCGGGTTGTTGACTCTCTTTTCATGATTTTCTTGCATCATGCTCATTTCTCTCCCCAGTTTTTCCTCCACTTCTCTTATTTGGTTTTTAAAATCCTTTTTAAGCTCCTCTATGCCCTCTATCAACTTCATATTTTTCTTGGAAGCTTTTGGTGCAGGAGTTCTGACCATGTTTTCTTCTTCTCATTCCATACTTTTGTCGTTTTTGTCCCCTAAAAAGGAATCCAAGGTTTGATTGCTGGGCTTGCTTTGCTTCCTTTGCCTGCTCATATTGCCAGTCAGTTACTTGCCTTTTGGGCTCAGTAGTAAAACTCTGCTTTCAGAGGGGAGAGCTCTGTCCCAAATTGCTAGGGTTTTCGCAGCTGCCAGAGCTATTAGGAGGTCACAGTCTCTGCAGGCCCCACAAGCTTTGGCTCAATGAAAACATACCTCAGGACCAGCACTCTAGACCACAATCCGATCCAGGCAGCTCAAGGAAAGAGCACTTATCCTCTGAATGATCACTTTGCCCTACTGCAATCTGCTGGCTGAGAGCTTCTGAAGCAGCCACATGGAGGTGGCTGCAGGGCCACCACTTCAGACTGCTGCTATCCCTGGAGGCAGTTTGGCCGGACCATCTCCCCCAAATTTAGCCAAGTTCCACTGACTTTTTCCCTTTGTCCTTGGCTCTTGTGGTTGGTGATTCTGGAAATCACCTCAGCTGCTGATGATCCACTCTCCTGAAAGCTACAGTCAGAGCTTCTCCTGGATGCCCTGGGGCTGAAATCACATGGGGCTGGGTTCTGCTTCCAGCCTGCTGCGATGACCACCTGCCAGGCTGCCTTCAGCGGGAGCTTTGTTACTCTGTCATTTTTGTGGAGTCTGGAGCTCTAAAATTTGTTTAGGGTCATATTTCATAGGTATTTGGGGTGGTATGGGGGGAGCTCATTGAGTTCCCCTGTTTCTATGCTGCCATCTTGACTTTGTCCCCTTAAATGACTTTTAATGTAGCAATACACAGGCAGATTATAGCAGTTGCACATGAGTCCTTTCTTTCCTGGAATTCAGCTACTGACAGACGTGGATTCCCATAGCTTTCTGTGCTATTCTAAAATATTTTTTTTCATTTATTTTATTGTTTGCAGTTTTTTCATGAAGCTATTTTTTAAATGTATATTTTTGTAGAATAATAATGCATGAACTCCACTTGGACAATATTCTATGTGTGCTCACTTTTATTTTATAAAATAGATAATGTATAAATAGGCAATAGGAAGACAAAAAAAATAAACAAATAAGAAGTTACTTTAAATAATACAGTTGTAACATTTATATTAACCATCAGATTAGTTTGAACTTAGCAGACCTAAACTCATACATAGCCCATGTGCTGGTCTTAATGAGTGAAAATAAAGCGTGTGTGTGTGTGTGTGCGCGTGTGTGTGTGTGTACACATATTTGTGTATATACATATGCACGTACATATGTGTATATGTATGTACATATGTATACATATATATTATGTATATTGTGTGTATGCATATATTTTTTTCTTTTTTCATTTACGTTCATGGATTCCTTTGAAATATCGCCACAAATCCTAAAAAAGGTACTTGTGACTTTGCCACTGCTGATATCTCAAAATATCACTTACAGTTTCGCTACTTAAAATAACTTTATTTATTAGATGCACTACTACATTGTGTATGATCACAATCTCCATGTTCATAGGTTCATGTATAACATACCTTCAATAACTATGTGACAAGAGTATACCTGTAATTTCTATTGGTAACAAAGTGATAGATACTGCTAATACTACTGTGTTGTGTTGCCTGAATTCATAATTGAAGGAAATGCTAAATTTAATTTAGACATCGGTCAAAATAAACATGTATTTTTTCCCATCAACGATCATAGTTCCCCTGATGTATTTCCACAGATCCCTCAAGGGGTTCACAGAATAAAAATTAGGAACCTCAGATCATTATCTAAAAGTATGATATGATTACAAAGAGTCCAGATAAGTTCACTGAGAACAGTTTGTTCTAGAATAACATTAATTGCTTTTTTTTAAATTAAAGCATTACTGAAATGGTTAACTAGATTAGGAAAAATGATGCAGGTAGGGTTTACCTAGATTTTGGCAGAATATTTGACGAGGTATTTCATGCCATATTTATGAAAAAGGTGGAGATATGTGGACTAAATAATGATAAAACTAGATGGATTTGGAAATGGCTTAATGTGTTGACTTAAGGACTAGAAATTAAGGGTTCAATGTCACATTAGCAAGAATTCTATGTTCGATTGCCAGTGATTCGTATTCATCCCTGTTTTACTTAACTTTTTTTTTATTTCAATAGAGGTATAATTTGGAAGTCCATCAGATTGTAGAGAACATAAAACTGGAAGGAATAGCTAATGTACAGAATGAAAGACTAAGGATGCAAAAAGAAAAAATTCCATCTTGTTAGAGTAGAGTGGTGGTCTGACATGAAATTCAGAAGAGAAGTATACCATCTCACACAGAGAAAGATAAACATCACAAGTTAGAATTGGAAGCATATGGTTGGATAAGTTTGAAAACAATCTGGAGTTTTAAGTGGATCAGTACTAAATATTGCCAGATCAATAAGTGTAAATACTGTGATATAGCAGCCAAAACAGAAATGCTATCTTGGGTTGCATTGAGAGGCACAGCTTTCAGGAATAAAGGGCTCATAGTCTCCCTGAACAATAAGGTGTTTAGACTACTGTATCTGTGCTATCTTTACTTCAGAGCACCCCCTTTAAAAAAAAAGTTATTGATTGTTGCTGTTGATCATCCTTCATCTTCAAAAATGACTAATTATATCATGAGGTGTATCAGTAATGCAGTATTTACAACATCTATGGTAACCATAAATATGCTGATATGGTTATTAATCACAAAATATAACAGGCTCTCTACATGGGGGACAAAGCTAGAGCATTTATTCAAATATCAGAAAACTGAGTCCCCAAACCAGAAAGTCAAAGCCATCACAGTAGCTATAGAGTTGGCACGCATAGTTAATGCAATAAATACTCACATTCTCAAGCCTTCAAAACAGAACAGGCTACCTCCTCTCCTCACTCACAGCAACTGCTCAGCATCCACGCAGCTTGCTCCCAGAAGCTCCAGCCCCCCGCAGTTCCCGTCCCCAGCAGTTCTCAGCAGAAATCCTTAGCAGAAATTCTGGCTGGCTAAAAAAAAGGAGTTCACACTGCTGCCACCACCGCTGCTGTCATGTTTCCAGTCACTGTGCTGGCTCCAACTGGGCTCTGGCTTCCTCCTGCCCCACCCCTTCCTTCTACATCAGCAAGTTCAAGGGGCATGGAAGATCTTCAAATCCCATAACCATTACATGAGGGTAATGTCTTGACTTGCACATGAATTAGATTAAAGTGAGGCTTGGCTATGAAAAGTCATCAACCTCTCTGTCTCCTCCAGAGTCAACAGAGTTCAGTGGTAATACAAAAGTCAAGATGACTGGTGATGGCCCAGGATACAGTAGGTGAATTTGACCTTTTTAAACTAAGATCTTTCCCAGGTCTCATTTGATCTGAGTCAAAGCCTGTGTAGTTAATAAGGGCTAGATGAGAATTGAGACAAAAGATGGCCTGGTTTGCCATCACAAAGGAATCAATATTGGGAGAGGAAGAACCTCTGAGTTTCTGATCAGAATAGAAAACAATTGCTATTTATGCTCGTGTGTGTGTGTGTGTATACACACACAGATATATACATATACACACACATATATGTATATACGGATGTAAGTCTATGTCTATTATATAGATATATACATTATATATACATGCACAAATATGTATACATGGAAATCTATAACTATGTCAGGAAAACTAAAACAGAAAAACAAAAACTTGAACATTTAGATTTAATAATCACCTACTTACTAGACTATAAGGTCTGGGAGGACAGGCACAGGTTTGGGGTTTGTTTGTTTTTTTGTCTCTTAATGTCTCCCAACATGCAATTAAGGGGCCGTAAACATAGTAAGTTTTCAAAAACTGTTTATTAAATTAATGTTGAATATATGAACTACAAAACTAGTTCATAACTACTATTTACCTTACTGGAGATAAAATATTTCCTCTAACATTCAATAAAGCCTCCCATCAAGAAGCACATTGCCGTTATCCAAACACAATGATCACTTTGTCAGTTATATATTGCAACATGACAGAGCATGTGTCATACTCAACTCTCACGATGCCTCAGGTATCTGTAGAAATAGAAGACTGAAAATAAATTTGTTTTTCTCACCAGTGATGCTCCAGCTTCCGCAAAGGGTCATTATGAACTAAAAACTTTTTATAAAACTGTAAATGGAAAACAGTGAAATGACGTGATATTAAGCAAATTCTTGTATATTATTATTTTTGTAATAATAATCTATGCCATTCTATACAATTGAAATTATTGCTAAATGTGATCTTGTTCCTACTTTTCATTGCAGTGGTTTTTCACACTAAAACTGCTTAATTTCACTGATTTAAACCATACATTTTACTCAAGTTCCCTTCTCATAGCATACTTTTGTCACTCTGAGTCTTGGATCATTTATTCACCTACATCATCCTTTTCCTTCCATACCCACAGTTTACAACCCCTGAAATTCCCATTGAATGCCACCCCATTATTAAGTCCTGCTCACATTCTACCTTTTCCATGATGTTTCCCAGTTTCTCCCTCCAGGTAACTTATAACATTGTGCCTCTCCTAGATGCCCATCTCATTTAATTTCTATTATCATAAGGAAGAGACTGGAAAGTTGGCATAGAAGACAGAGAATCAGAGAGGGCTTCTGAACCAAGAACACCTATGACCCATACTAGTCATGTCACCCTAAGACTTAGAATACTCTCAGTGCACCTTGCATGTTACAAAGAAAGTACTAACCTACACTGATAGAGAGAGTTTTCTCACCTGGGAGTTCAGTATCTCTATTAAATCATAGCTCCCATTGCTATAAATAATAAAAATGATTTTAAAAGCTAACATTTAACCAGCATCTACCAAGTGCCATACACTTCACTAGGGACTTTGCAAATATTAATTTCTTTGACCTTTACATTGACCTGGCCTGGGAGGTAGTAGGCACTATTATTCCCATATTACAAATGAGGAACCTGAGGCAAACAGGGTTAAGTGACTTGCCCAGGATCACACAGCTAGTATCTGAGGTCAGATTTGAAAGCAGATTTTTATGACTCAGTCATCTCCCTGTGCTACATGGCTTCCTCGATATCTCTTTAACTAGATATCTTTATCTGTAATTATATATGTTTATATGAGCTATGCGTGTACACACACACACACACATATATATCTATATATATACATATACATATATACGTATATGTACGTGTGTGTGTGTATAAATATATATACACACACACACACATACATGAACTATCTAACTGCACATCTCTATGTAGCTCAGACAACAAATAAGACCAATTTTCTGTGTTTAGCTCACTAGACTAATAATTCCTTGAGGACAGGGAATGTTTCTTCTTCATTTTTATATCTAGCCCTCACACAACATGGATCCTGGCCCTTTGTAAGTGATTAATAAATGTCAGCTGAATTTGACTTTGAATATGTGGTAAAGAGTATCCATATCTATGAAATTATAGATATACCAAAATATCAAAGTATGCCCAAGGACCCTAAATTA
>CM053583.1:366615050-366633349 GCA_028627135.1 Pseudochirops cupreus | reverse complement strand
AGGGTTGGCATTGGAAAGAAAGATTTGATTTTCTTTTCTGCTTGGTCCTAGAGTGTAGAGCTAACAATTACACGTAGAAATTACAAGGAGGAAGATATGAGAAATTACAAAGAGGATGTGAGGTATATGTAAGGAAAACATAACAAACAGTTGTGTAAAAGTGGAATGAACTGCCTCAAGTGTTGGATTCTCAATATTGATAGCGTTTAGGCTACAATTGGATGATCTCTTCTCAGGGATATTGTAGAAATGATTATTTTCCATTTTGGGTTGGACTTATGAGCACTTTGGGGTTCCATCTAACTCTGTCTTTGCTAAATTATCATAGGTAATATAGGTTACTTTACTTTTCCTTTTACTTTACCCATTTTAACTAGATGCCAAGTTAAGAAAACAAACACATGGAACAATGACATAACCAATTCAAACAAGTGATATTTCCCTGTTTTCAAAACAGTTCCACAGATACTTATTAACAATCTGAAATAGACTTTTGTTGAACACTTAATATGTGCAAGATATGATCCTAGAACCATGGATTCATGTAAGAACTCAATAATTATAATATGATATTTTTATGATTGGGAATGAGAAAAGCAGTAAGAAGAATTTAATAAATATGATGGACTCCAGAGTTTCTTTGCTTCACTTTCTAGCAATTTCAAATTCTTTCCTCTTAGTGGGAGGAGATAGAAAGCCAGACTGATCTTATAAAATTTCAAGACTGTAGTCTCTGGAAGTGAGACTCAGAAGAGAGGAGGTTTATTTCACCTATTTGCTTTCCTTGGCTGAGGTATTAATTAGGGCCAAGCAGATTAGTAGCATTTTAAGGAAGGCAGGTATCCATTGATTACCCAGCCCCACTTAAAAGCAATTATCCTTGTTAGGTAAGAATGTGTGAATCAATGAATCAGACCTATGTATGAAGAATTATTGGACACCTCTGTAAATCAAGCAAAAATATTAAATTTTGTTGCAATATAAGTCTATTCTGATTGGGTGAGGGGCTTGGTCATGCCCTGAGGAGTTTAAACAAAGGAATCAGTTCAAAATCAGAGAGAGAATCTGAATGTCTTTAAACTGCAAAGAAAGAGTAGTAATATCAAAATCTGACTGAGAAAACAGGACCAATGGGTGAAAAGAGAAAAAAAAAGTTTATTATAGCTGCAACAGAGAAAGGAAAGATTGAGGAGTACTACTGACCCTGCAGTCGTTTCTGGGGAGAACAACCAGGCTGATGTCATTAGTTGCATCAACCCTTTTAAAGACTGAAGAAAGTTCTAGAAAAGATATTTTGGTTCCCCTGTGTCCCCTCCTGTTACCTATCTATTAACGGAGACAATAATGTACTCCCTAGCTATTTTACCCAAATGTTTATATACCTTTTATTTTACCTCAAACACAAAAAGACTGGAGGTCAGTTAGAAATAAATATAAATTAAGGCAGAGAGTCAAGCCTCTGCCTAAATAATACGGATTTTTCAAATTAGTGGATCAGAATGTTTGCTATTGTATTTCTAACTCTTTTTTTAAAATATGAAATCCCTAAAACTGTCAGTGAAGGAACTGCTTGGATCTGAAGAGTGATTGGGTGATAGCATAGCGCATAAGCACAAAAGAAGTTAATTATTGTAAAAGGGTTTTATATGATTAATTATGATGATAATATAGTTCCCTTGGGAGATGAGTTCCATTAGAGAAGGAAAGAGAATCATTTTAGCTTTTTATGGGCTTTGGTTAAAATCTCTTTGAAGTTTTGCTCAGGTTATGTAAAGAGTATATCATAGCTGTTATTTTGTTAGCCTGAGGAAGATCAGGACCTTTATTTTTTTAGTGGTGATTTAGATATGAAACACATTCTGATAGCCCTAGAAAAACATGGAAATATTGGTAAAAAAAAAAAATAAAGTGTGATTATTTAAAAAAGCCCTTAAGATTGAACTTGGTCTACATCAACCCAGATCTTTGATTGAAAGCCATGGTTACACCCTGCATTCCCTGAGAATATAAATAAGCTTTTTGTACAAGAAGGCATCTCAGTGAAGATCTATACAAGTCTATATCACAAAAATAACCTTCATACCAACAGAGCCTAGTCACCAATCTTTGCTTGAAGACTTTCTATAAGAGGAATCCTTCTCTCAGCATTCCTCTTTTGCATACCTCTAATTAATTGTTAAGAATTTTTTCTTTACATCAATTCTAAACTTCCCTTTTCACAGCTTCAAATCATTGTTCCTAATCTTGCTCTTTGGGTCCAAAAAGAACAAATCTAATAATTCTCCTACAAAACAATCTAATACTTGAAGATAGTCACCATTCACTTCTCACACTCACAAGAGACTTCTATTCTCTACTATACATTCCCAGTTCCTTAAGCTATTTCTTTTATTGTATTTACTTAAGGACATTCACCATTCTACCTACCCTCTTCTAAATATTCTCCAGAAATAAAGGTTTAATTTTTGATATCCCCATGTAGTTGGTTTCTCGGCTTCTCCTAACAGAGGAATTAGTTTTATGCCACAGAAAGAGCCTGAAAGCTACAGATTGATTATAGACAGTAACTTAGTCAATTGAGTTATTTACAATAGGTACAAGTCTGGGGTGGCTGTCTGACAAAACAGTCTTAATAGTGGATCAATCTGGTGGAGACCCAGGAAAGCC
This sequence comes from Pseudochirops cupreus, assembly GCA_028627135.1. Classification (NCBI taxonomy): domain Eukaryota; kingdom Metazoa; phylum Chordata; class Mammalia; order Diprotodontia; family Pseudocheiridae; genus Pseudochirops; species Pseudochirops cupreus. The sequence continues at coordinate 366,630,682 of CM053583.1, read as the reverse complement.
CCATAGAAATTATAGAAATCAGAAAAAAAGGAAGAGGAATTATGGAGTCCTTCACTGTGGCTTTTTGGGTGTTTTGGGCTTTCTGCTTAGTAATGAGATCATTTCTGAGCTTGGGGATTAAGTCAGGACTGCTAGGTAAATGCCCAAACACAGGGTTGTGTCCTGGTCATGAACTGGTCACTGTGTTCATGTTATGGTTCTTACCAGTAACATTATATGAGTTATGACTCAGTATCTAAGTTATGGTTTTAACTGGTCACAGAGTCTGATTTTCCACAGGTCACAGTGTTTAAGTTATGGCTTTCACTGCCTTCTGTGTTTTATGTCTTTTCCTCAATATGAATCTCACAAAGGACTTTAAAATATCCAAAGCACTTTACAACACTGCCTTATATTATCCTCACAGCAATATGGAAATAAGGTATTGACATCATTATGATATAGTGTTCAGAAGTGAATGCATTTTCTATATCTTCCAATATGAGCATAGTACAACTGTGCTTATCTTCCTTATGCCAGGAGGATATCTTAATATTGTCCAAAATCACATTAATTTGAGGGCTGCCATATCACACCTTTAACTAATATTTAAGGTTCAATTCAATAAAATTCCCAGGTCATTTTATTCCCAAACTGTTAATAACGCTTCCCACATCTTGAATGTATTTGAGATTGAAAAAAAAAATCGTTGTTCCCTATTAAATTGAATATCATTGCCTTTGATCCTTGTTCTATCTTTTTGTCTCTTGACTCTATCATCTAGGACTTTTAGTTATCTTTCCTAGCTTTGTGTCCTCTAAAAATTTAATAAAGACGCCATCTGTCTCTTATCTAAGAAATGTTAAGCAGCATATAGTTAAGCACAGATCCCTGGGTCATTCTGCAATGACCACTTTCTAAGCTGAAATTGAGTATTTCATAACTACTCTAAATCTAGCCATTCAACCAGATCCAAATCCACCAATTATGAAGTCACCTAGTCAAAATCTCAAATTTTTTTTTTACTAAAATATGTATCACGTGCAACTTCATAAAATATTTCCTTAAGGCAAAGGAAACCATAGGCATAGAATTCTCATGAGCTAATTTAATAACTTAAACCAAAATAATGGAATGAGTTTAGTCTTACATGAAGTACTCTTAATGAAATCATGATGGCTCTTTGTTATCATCATTTCCATTTCCATATAGTCTCTAACAATCTCATGAAGCAAGATCATTGAAGAGGCTTTAGCAGCAGTTCAGGAAATAGGCAATAAGAGTCTAAACTATGATGGTGGTCATATGATCAAAGAGAAGACAGATAGATAGCTAGATAGCTAGATAGCTAGATACATAGAAAGATAAATAGATACATAGATAGATACATAGATATATAAATTCAAAGATATAAATAAATATATGTATATTTTCTCTCTGCATATGTATGTGGGTATGTGTGTGTGTGTGTGTGTATGTGTGCACGAAAGATGTTGCAGAAGTAGAATTGACATAATCATGCAACTGATTGGTTGTGAAGAATAGAGAGAATGAAAGTTGAGATTGATTCCAAAGTTGTAAACTTAGATAACTAGAAAATGCCTTGGAAAAATAGCTAAACATTAAAATGTAGAAATAATTAAACATAATTTTCAGTCATCGTGTTTACAAATATCATGCTCTCAAGTCTCTTTCAATTTCCCTTGGCCAAAATGATTAATAATTAATTGGTTTCACTTTGATACTTTCACATTTAAATTATACTTATCTTACTTTTTCATTACAAAAAGAGGCATGTGAGCAGTGGGTGCTGACAATTTGAAGTTTTGATAAAGAGGTTCTAAGCAAACTAATTTTAACTTCATGCATTCATTTTTTCACTTTGAATGAAATAAAGAGGAAAAATGTAAAGAAGGTAACAATACCACATTTCTGACTATACTTCTAAAATACATTACCAAATCATTGGCATGTCATGGTGTCAGTTAAGATATTGTGATATCTATGACTTGAAGAGATTAGGTATATAACATACAAAATGAATGTAGCATACTATTAAATAAATTCTTATATGTCAAAAGTGGGGCAAGGATTCATTACTTGGCAAAAGCTACAAGGTAAACTAAATTCAATATGTCAGAAATTAGATATAGACCAGTATCTGACACTGTATATCAGAATAGGCTCCATGTGCGTATATGACTTAGATAAAAAGGGTGACATTATAACAAGTTAGAAGAACAAGGAAGAAATGAATTTTCATGTACATATTTATAGTTATGGGTATGTATATATGGCATAGAGACAGAAGATAAAATTGATCATCTTAATTATAAAAATAATTAGTACAAACAAAAATATAGTTAAAATTAGAAGAGAAACAGATAACTGTGAAAAAATATAGGTATCAAATTTCTATGATAGAGGTCTCATATCTAAGATATATAAGGAAATGATTCAAATTTAAAGAATCAAGAATCATTCCTTAACATAAAAAGGTCAAAGGATATGACCAAGCAATTTTTGTAGAAATAAACTCTTTTTATTAGAAAACATGAAAAAAAAAACAATTGTTAGGGGGCAAATTAAAGCAATTATGACCCTGTAAGTCATGCTTATCACATTGGTAAACATGACAAAAAAGAAAAATGACTATTATTAGAGGGGTAGTTGAAAAACAGAAACATTAATGTCCTGTCGGTAAATGAATTCCTATAGTGATTCTGTAACTCTATTTGGAAAGATTCTGTAACTCTGGAAAGATTCCAAAAATGTCACAAAGCTGTGAATATTACCTTTACCCCAACTGTATACTATTAATATACTGGCAGTACAAATAAATTTTTTTAAAGGGAAAACGATCTATATATGCAAAATATTTAAATATCTCTTTTTATCATAGCAAAGAACTAGAAACGAAGGGACTGCCCAAATTTTGGAGAACAACTAATAAAATTAGGCAATTTAAAAGCAATGCAATATTATTGAACCAAAATAATTGATAATAATAGCTAACAACTGTATAGTGCAGTAAGGTTTTCAAAGGTTTTCCAGGTAGTATCTTATTTTATCCTCACAAAGCCCTTGGGGGCTAGGGTCTTTCAGTAATTTCATTTTACAGGTGAGGAAAATTAGGCAAACAGACTGTTGAGTCACTTTCCCAAGGACACACAAATAGTAAATGTTTGTGGTAGGATCACAAATTCATGTCTTCCTGACTCCAGCTTCAGTTAACTTCCACTGTGCCACCTCGCTATGTTGTGAAATGGATGACGTCAGGTAAAGCTGGGAAGATCTGTATAAAATAATGTAACACGAAGTTAACAAGACCAAGAGAACAATTTATGTCTTTTAGAGATAAAATACTTAGAAATACTTGAGATCTTTTTCCAGTGCAATGATCAGTCCCAGTTTCTCAGTTCTGATGACACAGCATGCGATCTTGAAAGAGAGGCTATTAACTCCAGATACCAAATATGTATATTTTTTGTTGTTATTTGCTTGTTTCAATCATGTCTGACTCTTCATGACCCCATTTCAGTTTTCTCGGCAAAGATATTGGGGTTGTTTGCCACTTCCTCTTCCAACCTATTTTACAGATTAGAAACAGAAAAAGTGGTTAGATGACTTACCCAGCATCACGCAGGTAGTAAGTGCCTGAGGCCAGATTTGAACTCAAGGAGATGAGTCTTCCTGAATCCAGGCCTGGAACTCTATCCAATGTTCCATGTAAATGCCCCAAAGTAGTTGAAAACAAGTTTAAGCAAAAAGATAAATAGTATCTAGTTACTGTAACCACGTGGCAGCCTGCTGCCATTTTTTGGAAACAGACAATAGAGTATTTTGTTAGGCTTGGCTATGCAGCTTGTTCACCAGGGCTTTAACATTTTCCCCTCAATGTGTGTGGGATAATCATTTGGGGGGAAGTGAGGATGGAGTATTTAAGGGGGAAAAGGTATAAGGATAAGGTTGAAAAAAAGTAAAGAAATAAAAGTTATTTAACCATCCTTTAAAAATATGCAGAGAAAAAAAAAAGGCTAGGAACAAGCACAGAGATGCAGGACAGATTTGCAATTTTTAATTTAATATAACTCAAAACGAAAAAAACAAAAGCTTCCATAATAGGGATCATCAGTTTCATTTACAATCTTCTTTTTTCCATACTATTCTTTACGTAGGAATATTGGTTTAGTAAAGAATAAAAAAAATGCAATCACACATTTATAGAATAAATTCACCCCCTTTATTGCAATTTTATTGGTAATATGTTATAACGTAATCAAGTCCACCAAAAGTTCCATTATTGTCCTTTGTGTGCCCCTTAGCATGAAATTCTATGATTTATGCTCTGAACTCTTTGACGGCAGATTTTTTTTTGCCTTTCCCTAGCACTTAGTACAGTACCTAGTATCTAGTAGGTGCTTAATAAACGTTTGCTAACTTGACCATACTATGAGGATATTAAAAAAACACTAATTCCATAGCTTTTGATTTCCTAGATTGTCTCTTGTATAGATGGAACCTTCCTGGGAATAAGCAGGAAAAGTAGAGAGGAGAGTTTTTGTTTTTGTCTGTTATATTGATCTGCCTAGTACAATGCTGCAATGGATTAGCAAACTCTGTGAAAACAGAATGTGTTTGTCACATTCTGACATGTTTCTGCCTCCAATGCCACTCAGCCCTATCCCTAGCTATATCTACTTACTGTCTTTTCCACTATGCTTACATCTACCATAGCATCTGTTATAAGAGGTTCAAAAAATACTTACTCCACTTCACATAATCTTCAAATGCACACATGTGTATGTGTATGTGCATATATACTCTTGTACTTATCCATATACATTTACATCTATACACACACATATATAATATGCCTATAACACACATACATATATGCAAACTTATATGTGTATTTAATTCAATTCCAGCTACAGACATATTTATGTATATAATTATGAATATACATGCAAATATATGATATACAAATATAGTATATATTACTATTTGAATTCAAGCTTAATCAACTGATTAATTCAGCCAGAAAGTAACAATGATGGATACTCAATACACATTTGTCAACCGATTGATTGAAAACACTCTACTGTGTCTTCAATATTCAAAATCATTGTAAAATTGGATTACATCATTTTACTAGGTAGAGTAAAATGCTTGTACCTACAAAAAGAATAAAACAAGCCTTTTATATCTTTCCCCAAGATAAGTTAAAGAGAGAAAATTGTCATTTCCTCTTTCCATTTGGTTAATGAAATGCAAATGTTCATTATACTCTTCTTTCTAGGTGAATTTTTTTTTCTTTTTAAAGAGGTACTTGAAGGAGTTAAACCTTTGAAGTCAGGAAAGAATTGGGTCCATTTTAAGGACCTCAACAAAAAGTAATCTACTTGAGAGGCCTAATCAATTCTCATTTTGAATGTGCCTACCTCTAAGATTGTCTTGGTATCCATGCAGCATTTTAATAGCAGAATATAGAAAATACATTACAAGGTCATTTCCAAATATACTATAATATACACTACACTATTCCTCATTTTCAGCATCATTAGCCTGATATGCAGTATTTTGATATAAGGAGAATCCCAATTTCAAGTTATCTATGAAATCCCTTTTCATTTTGCTTTGTGCCCAGAATTTATATAAAATTAAAACAGTAATCAAGCTCCCCAAATACATTCCCTTTCCTTAGTTAAGAAAAGTAAATTTTACTAAAACTTCTAAAGCCTCTGCAAATTCTTCTATGATGCTACTTTCTCCATGAAGTCTTCTCTGCCCTTCAAACTCAAAGGGAAATGATTTTCTCCCTCCTGAAATTTCTCCTAGAACTTTACATGAATTACCCTTTTGTACTTATACCTTTTTTTCCCTTTGATCATAATTATTTGTATATTACCTATAACCCTGTGAGATTGTAAACTTTTAAGAATAGATCTTGTGTGTTATCTGTTTTTGCATCAATGGTACCTAACAGTGTTTGGCACACTGTAGACACTTAAAAATTGCTTGCAGAAATTACTTAAATATAAAGATGATTTATTTTGGTTTATTTGCCTTAAAACCTATTTGTCCTTTGAGGATAATACTTACTGAATGCTATAGGACACCAGCAGGGAAACTTCAGGTGCCATTGAATTGAGAATGTAGTGCTTCTATGAGACAGCCTTGTTTGTTGTTTCTGTGCCCTTACACTTTACCACTTCTTGATTGAGGTGTCCAGAGGTCAGTGCTGGAGAGGAGATTTTTACCCTGGGACCATTATGAGGGAAGAAATAACATCAAGAAGGAATCCCAAGTGTGGAGAACTTCATTTTTTGTGAATCCAGTTGGGTTGAGCTGAGTTGAGAAGCAGAGAAATATTTTCAATGTACTTTCACCTCCTCCTCCTTCTAGTCCTCCTCTTCCTCATCCTCATTCTCATCCTCATCCTCATCCTCATCCTCCTTGTCCTCCTTCTCCTCCTCCTTCTTCTCTGTCTCTCTCTGTCTTCCTCCCTCCCTTGCTTTTCATTTCTGTAGTATGTGACTAGAGATATACTCTGTGCTGAACACCTCAACTCTTTCCCTTTACTTCTTTCCATGAACTGTGGAAATGAGTGGTTAGGACTTTTCTCCTGCTAACTATGGAAATACGGGAAGAAAAGTATCAGATTCATGAGATGATTGATGGCACACGGATCTATATTGGTTGGTGTTGACCAATTGTCTTTCCTTTTTGTTGTCATAGTTATATTGAATAAAATATTGTTATTAAAATAATATTAGCTAAATATAATGAAAAAAGGAAAATAGTAAATGTTGGAAGGGATATGGAAAAACTGTGATACTAATGCACTATTGATGGAGTTGTGAACTGGTCCAACCATTCTGGAGATCAATTTGGAACTATATGAAAAAGTTTATAAAACTGTGCAAACTCTTTGATTCAGCAATACTACTACTAAATCTATGTCTCAAAGAGATTTTTTAAAAAAGGGTTGGGGTGAATAAGAACTTATTTGTACAAAAATATTTATAGCAGTTCTTTTTGTAGTGACTAAGAACTGGAAATTGAGGGGATGCCCAGCAGTTGTGGAATGTTTGAAGAAGTTGTGGTATATGATTATAATGGAATATTGTTGTGCTATAAGAAATGAAGAGCAGGATGATTTCAGGGGGAAAATGCTGGAAAGATTAACATAAACTAATACATAGTGAAGTGAGCAAAACTGGGATTTCATTGAACACAGTAACAACAAAATTGTATGATGAAGAATTGTGAACGATGTAGACTATTGTATTCTGAAGAATACAATGATCCAAGACAATTCTAAAGAACTTTCTTTGTTTCTTTGTTTCTTTGTTTCTTTGTTTCTTTCTTCCTTCCTTCCTTCCTTCCTACAAAATGACTAGTATGAAAATTGACCATGAATAATCTATATCAGATTACTTACTGTCTCAGCGAGAAAGAAGAGAAGGGAAGGAGGGATAGAATTTAGAACTCCAACTTTAAAAAAAAATGTTAAATATTGTTTTGCATGTAATTGTGGAAAAGATATCAAATATAAAAAAACAAATAGCTAGTATTTTTATAGTGCTTTAAAGTTTACAAAATATTTTCTACGTGTTACATCTTTTGAGCCTCACAATAACTCTTCAAGGTAGGGGTGATTATTTTTTCTTTTAAAAAAATCTTTATCTTTGTTTAAAGTTATTTTTGATCCCTTCAGATACAAATATGAAATCCTCACTTCCAAGACAAGAATACAAAGATTCAAAGAATGCTTCAAGAAGCCACCACAGTTCTCTTTGATAGAAATCATCTACCTCTGTAAGGCCTGTTCTCACGCCTGTTGTTTTCATACACAAAAACGGTAGTTCATACCATTCTGTATTTACAATTCACAGCTCTTTTTGCAAATGTCACACCCCAAAGACAATGATACAGTGTAAGGTAAATTATCATATGTTTCTTAAACAAAAGTACAATAATGAAATTTGTCACAGAATCAATTTTTAATGATATTTAGGAAGTATTTAGACAGCAAAGGATGCCTAAAATTAGTCTTCATTAATTTCTCAAAGTTGTTCAATATCCCTTTTCAAATAAAAAGGACACAAAATATTGACTGAAACTGGCTAGCAGGAAATATATCAGCAACTCAATGACTGTAGAGTTTTTATTATGATGCTTCCCAAGAAGTCACCAATAAGACAGCATCTTCCCTACTGCACTTCTGGTCTGTAGCTGTTTGTCTAAGGTTATAACAGACCACACATACATACATGACTAAAAGCCCACTAACGGAGAACACTTGGAATGCAAATTCCTGCCTAGTTGAATTTCATTTTCCTACCATCAGTGCTCCAAATGAGAGCTTACTAGCTCTATGAAACTAGGCCTTAGAAGACTTTTTTGGAAGTAAATGTGTACAGCACGATAGTATGATGCTTTAATGTATATCTTATCTTCTTTAAGGAGCTCTGACAGTCCTTCATAATCATCATCTCATTGAGCCTGACAACACCTTTGTGAGATACTTATAGTATGTGGGAAGGATCATGACTGTACAGTCTGAATAAACCAGTACTGGTTTGGGAGTGATGGGTCCTGTTCCCGTGCCAATAAAAAACTTTGTGAAGCTTTAAAAAATATAGCTCCTTTTTATTACTATTTATAGACAGTGGGCCCTCTCTCCCCTTACCCTTACTCCCATTGCAGGCTGCACTCCCACCACTCTTTAAATTTCAAAGTTCAGACCTGCTGGAGGTCTGCTTAACTCAGAGCTGGCATTGAGACTCACAGAATCTTGAGTTCCTAGAGTTCTTTGCACAAAAGATCAATGTTGATAATTGGGTTAAAGTACAAGGCTCAGTAGAATAAACAGCTACAAATAAACTAAGGAATAGGCCAAAAGAAGGGTCACAAAAAGTGCCTGCATAGATGCTTTCCTAAAATGGCTCCATATTACATGAGGAAGTTTTCGATTCATTATTTGACTAAATCCTCCAAAAAGAAAATAAATCCAGAACAGTGAACAACATGGCATTGACAATAAGAAATCGATATCCAAAAGTACACATCCAGCTAATCAGTAAGGTTAATTATTATTTCCATTTTATACACAATGAAACTATGGAGGAAAGAAATTAAGTTCAGGGTCACATAACTCTAATGTTTCTAAGGTAGGATTTGAACTCAGTCCTCCTGACCCCAAGTCTAGGACATAATATAATACTTACCTTCCTCTTATATTTCTCTGTTCTGAGGTTATGGTGGAAACAGCCACCAGAGAAAAGGGGACACAGATACATATTCGTCTAGACCTGTATATGAACTATAGATTGCATGTTTTTTCTATCATGATTAATATTCTGTTTAGTTTCCTGTGTCAGAGGTGCCAAACATGCTTCCCACAAAACCTCTAAGTATAGCCCAAACCAGATTAAACTGTAATTGGGAAATATTTAACAAAATAAATGAAACCATCATAAAACATAGAAAATATTACATTTTAAAATTAAGACAACATGCGGTCTATAGAGATCTTTATGTACAAATTAGTGGTCGCTGTTTCTGTTTAAGTTTGACACCAATGCTCTAAATTATATTCCCAGACTGACTTGTGACAACTCTTGAAGCCAGATACTTAATGGCAGTGTGTGTGTGCAATAGACTAGGTAACTAGACTGAGTATCCTCAAGTAATTAGTGGAGACACTGAAGACTTCTAAAAAGCTTTTCCTGCACATGTTCCAGAGAGACTCTGATGAGACCACTGGACTGTTGGCTTAGGTAGAGTGTTACCTGGTAGGCAACACAAATACTGCATTCCTTTGTTGATTGATTAATTACATGTGATATTTTGTTGTTTTTGTTGGTGTTTTTCACAGACTTAAGGTAGAACTTGAGATAATTTGAACTTCTCAGAGTATCACAAGTACCACAGGAGTAACAAAGGTAATAGTTAGTGTTAGCTAACAGGTTATAAATCAAGTTTTAGTTTAATTACACATCAGTTCCTTGAATATTTTTCAAATCTAAAATTTTCTTAATATGGTTGCTCCCTCTATGGAATGTAAATGAGTTCAGGGGAAATGTTACATTTTCAATATTACAGGGAAATTACAAGGAAGCCTATCTACCCAGAGATAGCTACAACAAACTTTCTTACTACTCAGGAGGGGAACTACCCGAAAGAACAGTCTTGGTTTTTGGCCTCCATCTGGGAGGTGAGATGGGGTAGAGAGGGGGTAATCCATGCCCTGGTCAAAGTCCCAGAGCTCCTCAGCGCTCAAACATAAATTGTTTGAGATCAAGAATTAGTATATTACCAATGTGGGACTGATAACAATTTATAGGGGAGTAAAGTGAAGATATTTTCTACATTACCTTATAAGGAGTGAGGGATGAGGATCAGGAAAGTCGAGAATTTAACTCTAACTGATCCATTCCAGAAAGAAGCCGAAAGGGGAGGAGGAAGAGAGGTAATGACCAGTCTCTGGGTTTGTTAGCCTTGGTATACTTGCATTCTGGGGAGATAGGATCATACCATTCAAACCAGTGAAAACCCAAGTAGTTAATAGACTACTAATGCTGATTATTTCTCTCATTGCTCCTTGAAGGAGTCCATTCTGATTCTGCTTTTGTTGTTATTTTTGGTGTACACACACACAGACACACACAGACACACACCCTTAAGACACACACACATATACATATGTACACATAGACATACATATATAGTGATGATGTGTTTATACACACACACACACACAAATACACACAAATGCATTTCATGTATTTATTTCTATCATTTGGTTTTACATCACTTACATTTCTAAAGAAATCCCTTCCTACTACCACAAGCATTTAGCCATATCTTATAACAAGAATAATGAAATAATTTTAAAAAATTTCAGCAGATCCAATCAACACTTTAACTCTATCTAATAGTACACTCAGCATTCCACAGTCATTTCCTATGCTCTATTTTCAGCTGCAAAAAGTGCAGACATTTTTCTCTTCTGGGGCCAAGATTTTTTATTAAAACTATGTATCTTTCATTTCCTTCCTTCCTTCCTTCTGAATTATATTTACCTTGTTATACTCATTGCATATGTTTTCCTTCTGTTTCTTTATTTGCATTTAGAATCTGTTCATTTAAGTCTATCTCTACTTCTCCTAGTCCTTAATATTTGATTTTTTAAAAAATAGAACAGTAAGAATATTCTATTACATTAATGTACCATGGTTTGCTTAGTCATTTGTCAATGAATAAACATCTGCATTATCTCTAATTCTTGGCTACTACAAAAGGTATAAGTAGGAATATTTTATAATGTATGACACTTTCATGCCTTTGACTTCCTTGACTTCCTATATCACAGTGAAATCTGTGAGTCAAAAGAAATGGCAATTTGATTCACTTCCTTCCCCCAAGTATGATTCCAAATTTCAAAGCATTTGAATCAATTTAGATCTTCAACAGTGTATTATTTTGTTTGACTTCTTCCATTTTTTTCGTCTTTATAATTTTTTTGGAGCATAACGTAAAATTCCACACTTTTGATTTTCAGTTCTCTTAATATTGGTGGACTTGGATTAATCTTTTATATGATTATTATTGTCTACAAATCTTTTCATTTCTGTCCCTCCCCCATCTATCAAATCATGACTCTTATTCTAATATATTTATATATCCCTATATAACTTGTTCATTAGACTCTTAGTAGAGGTTTAACAATCATAAGTCTTGATTGTTTTCTATTGAGAGTGATTAATCAAGAAATTCCATGACTGCTTGCAGGGGTCTTTTGTGTGTTGGTCAGGAGTGAGGTCTGAAGTTAAAAGACTGAGAATAAGTTATCCTGTTTCACAGCACATTGGAGGCCTTACTCCTAACAACAATGGCTCTTCCCAGAACAATAGCAGACATACTAATAGTGATAGTGTCAGTGGTAGTGGAAGCAAAATGGAACTTCAGTGGATAAAAATCTGCAATGTGATGATGGAGAAGCAGTGAGTTTAACCTTAGGATACAGAGAAAAGGAGAAGACAGCAGATCCTCAACGGATATCAGCTGTGAGAACAGCATAGCAGTGGCAAGGGAGGTTTGGATCCTCAAGAAGTATCAATGTGACATGTATTTGCAGGCAGTACTAAGGCACAGTTATCTACTGAGATGAGAACTTAAATCAAAAAGAGGTTTTTCTGTCTATGATTTAAGGCAGGTGGCACTATGGCCTTTCTGACCTTTGAAATTGAATATAACTTAATAAAGTGAATGCCATGTGGCCTAGAACACCTTGGAGTTTAGCATTACCATCAGCCCCTTCCTCTGATAAGCATAGGGAATCAACCAGTTACTAAATAGATTTTTTTTTCTGTGTTTCTACTTTATTATTCTATTCCAATGAAATACTTTGCTCTTTCATTTAGGATTCATATTTTATTCTCTTATAGATTAGATCCTGGAGGTCCTCAAGGCTCCAAAATAAATCTTTATTATGTGATATTCTACAGTTGACTAGAATATTTATTCCAATTGTCATTCCAAATACTATTTTTCTTTTAATTTCTTTTTTCTTTCTAATGTAATATACTAATATTTGCTATTATATACTAATTACCATAATGTACTATTATATACTAATATAGTATATATGCAAATTTTTGTATAAAAATTGATTTAAAACATTACCTTATCATATACAGTTAGATGCAACTTTAAAAATAGTGTCTGAAAATATGTTTTCAAACTTTTTTCCCAGACCATCATTCATATCCTGCCTTCTAACTGTGATTATACTCTAAGGCTCTGTCCTGAGTTCTCTTACTGGAATATACTCTCTTGATGACCTCAGCAGCTCCCATGGGCTTAATGATCATGTTGACACAGATGACTTCACATGTACATATATATTCTTAGTCCTGCCTTACCAACTACCTGTGAGATATGCCGTGTTGAATTATAAACAAGACTTATCTGATAAAGACCTTATTAACTTTCCTCCCAAACTCTCCTCTCTTTCAAACTTTGTTATGATTATTCAGAGAACCATTATCCTTTTATGTATATATCTCTGAGTTTGAGTTAAATTTTCAGTTATCTTCAACACACAAAAAGAGTTGAACCATTTGAACACAGCAGGTAAAAAACTGTTTGGTGTTTTCTATTCAAACCTCTTTCCCAAAGAGTTGGGGGGGGGGGGGAAGAAGAAGAAAGTATTCCCTATTGAAGTGATTCTATTGGCATCTTAAGCACATGAACAAGGCATTTTCCAATTGCATTTTAGTTTTTTCACACCCCATCACATTTCACTACAGAAATCAGCAAGACAGTGTTGAATTATTTTGGGTCGAATAATAGATTAATGCTGGCAAGTTGTAAAACACTGTCATTCAGAGCCTCCTGCTGACCTATAGTTAACAGTTTGATTGCTCCATACTTGATACTTTGAATGATCCATGGCTTCATCTCTGTGGGTACTCTTTCCAAATTTAGATCATCAGCCTCCCTCCCATACCTTCTGCTCCTGTTTGATTCATATCTAAGTTTTACCACAAATCCTCCATAGAAGATCTACCCAACACACTGGTACTTCTTCCTTCATCTTTTTTTAATGTTTCACTCAGAAATTCAAAGTAATTTGTGCAAGGTCATCGAGTCAGTTCATGTCAGTGATAGGACACAGATTCATTGAATCAATCTTAGATGTAGAATCACACTATTCAAAATTTAGTGTTCTTCTCCTGTTCCCAATTAAAAGAGAAATGCTATGTTAGTAGAGACTCAGATTGAGAGATAGTCAGGGATTCCAGACCAGGTTTGGATTGAGACTAGATGACTTTGGAGGAATCTTTCAGTTTTGTGAAATGCTATCAAATGCATGAGAAGAAAAAGAGGAATGGGAAGAATTATATCATCTTTCCACTCTGCCCCCTCCCATCTCACACTATTTTTTTCCAAATAGGTGTTTTGTTTCTAATAGCCAATTCCATTGTCTTTTATACATGATGAAGGGTCTTTACCACATGTATAATCTTGAAAATACTTTCCCACTTCCAAAGATAATTCCCTTATCTCAATTTTCAATCACATCATTTTCTAAGGTGATAGATTACTTACACCCTTGAGATATTTAAATGGTGCCTCATTTCTCATTGTAGTTGGGTTGGATAAGGCTCTCTTCCCTTTCTCTTGTTATAATACCTTCATTGCTTTTTCTTGTACTGTACAGCCATCATTGTAAGCATTATTTCTTTATATCAAAAGCAGAAACAGTGCTCAAGTGTTACTGGAGACAGAACTATAGAAATCATGAAGTTGTTCACTTTAATCCAATAAGAATCTGTGAAAAAAAAAGGAATCTGGAATCTTTTAGGCATTTTTTAGGGCGGTTACAAGGATTTTTGTTGACTGTGCTCTTCAAAGTGTTTTATCAATGGCTTGGATAAAGGCATAAATGGCATGTCGCTCATATAAAAATTACATATATCACAAAGTTGAGGGGTAGCTAACATGTATAGAATTAGAATCTAAAATGATTTTGTCAGGCTAAAACCTAATACAGGCTGGATTTAATTAGGTTAAATGTAGTATAAATACATTTAAAATTTTGCAAATTCAAAATCTTACATTTGGTTAAAAAATTAACTTCACCAGAATAAAAGGAGGTGCATGGTGAAGTAGAGTGTGTGTGTGTGTGTGTGTGTGTGTGTGTGTGTGTGTGTGTGTGTGTGTAGACATACCCATATACACATACATATGCATGTATATGTATACACAGAATATACATATATACATGTGTTTATATGTATGTGTGTGCATATATGTGTGTATATATGTGTTTTGTTAAAAAGAACTGCGATCTTTTGTGGGTTTTAAATTCAAAGTGAGTAAAATATGTGATATGGTTTATGCATATTGCTTCTCATTCAGAGAGATACAGCTTTCAGCAATAAGGATGTGATTGTTCCAATGTACTTTCTCTTAGACTATGTGTATTATGCTTAGTTCTGAGCACCTCAGTTGAAGAAGGTAATGAAGGGAAGCAATAAGCATTTATTTAGCACTTATGTGCCAGGAACTAAGCCAATGTAATGCCATGCAAAGGCAACTTCCAAGGTTCAGATTACCAGCATAGCAAACCCCATTTATTCAGCAAATATTCACAGAACAGAGAAAGTCAAAATAAAGTATAACTCATTCATTTAGCAAGTAAATTCTTAATTCAATTACGAAGTACCAAGGTCCAAGTATCCCACCCCTGGATCAATAGTCAAAGTAGCCCACTCCTGGGCAGTACATTCATTTAGTCTCTTCTCAAATGGAGAATAGTTTCCAATCATAAACAAAGTACATTCATTTAGGAGTTAGGAGAAAGGTTAAAAAAATGTTTTGAGAGACAGGAATTTCCATTAGAAGTTATCTCTGAAACATTTTACATCTGGATTCTTGTGTGCCTTTCCTGTTAGTCATTGTGTTTTGTTTTCAGCTCTCTTATTCCTCTGCTCTTTCATCTCTCATCGCAAAAATAATGAATAGACAAAATTCTTTATTCCCTGGAAGAAAATATATAAATGATTCCGTGGTTCTGTGATGCCAAGCAAAGGCAACTTCCAAGGTTCAGATTACCAGCATAGTGAACCCCATTT
>CM053583.1:366597265-366614550 GCA_028627135.1 Pseudochirops cupreus | reverse complement strand
TGAAAATACAGAAAATATGCAAGGAAATGTATCTGGGAGTTCTTTTACTTCTTAATGACCAAACCCAGGAACGATTTTCATTCTTAAAAATATTGTGAACCTAATTAGAAAATAGATGCTTGTGAGGAATTGAGAAATATTATGTCTCACAATGAGTTTTTAGAATACTCTTGGTATATATCTATATTTCTAACAGGGTATCTGATTTTGCCCATACTTCCACAGCTCCCACTGAAGACACTAAAAACAAGTTGGAAATATACAAAGTCTGGTTATATGGCATGACTGTTCAAAACTCATTACTTCAAACTATTCCCCTTGGGAGATTGTGAGTCAACTAGGAATAACCAGAAGACAATAGCATAGCCAGCATGTGGCATTGATATACGTGTGTGTGTGTTTGTATGTGTGTGTGTGTGTGTGTGTGTGTGTGTGTGTGTGTGTGTGTGTGTGTAAAGAAACATTACTGCAGAAGGAGGACCATTGCCTCTAAAGAACAGAAATTGTCTATGGCTACAGTGCTTGTGCAAAAGTTCAAGGATGGAACCCTAGAAATAGGATGGCCTAAGAGAGGTTTAGTTGCTTTTCTTAGCTCATATTACAGAGACAAGATGACTTCTGTATTCTTTCCAAATAATTCAGAACTGGTCAAATGACTGAATGTTACCCTCTTTTTAATTAGATTAGTGAAAGATTCATTATTTTTTTAAGTCTTGTCAAAGAACTAGGATTTTTTCGGCTTATGCTATCATATTTAAACTTTTTTTTTCCCCTAATTTTTCTCTAACTTTCAAAGTCTATCTGGGGGCTTATTTTATGAGTTTTCTTTGCTTTCTATTTTTTTAAATTCATAGTCAGGTCATTAATCCTTTCCTTTTCTGGCAGTTTTTTAGATGTGCATATTTAGGGATTCATTTTTTTTTCTCTGAGGAATATTTTAGTCATATCCAGAAATCTGGGTATGCTATTTCACAATTATCATTTTCTTTTGTATAAATATTATTTCAACAGGCCCCAAGGCCCTTAAATTATAATACATCATCTTTAAGATAGCACTGCCATGCAAACTACCAGGTTTTATACAACAATCATTATTGATTATTCGTGAATATGAAGTTCTTCTGTTATTATTTTTCCCGTATAATCTCCCTGGGCAATATTACAAAATCAGTTCATCATTTTCAGCCCACCTGGGAAAGACTGTTAATTATAAAGGTATTTCTGGACAGCTTTGATTTCTGCAAAATGTAAATACTGTTACAACAGTGTCTATTTTTAAAACAAATTATGTGTTCTTATTCCAATTAATAGCATTAATTAAGAATTTAATTACTTCCTGCTTTACTTCCTAAACATTTAGTTGAGCAGGAACCAAAGTGATGTCTTTTAAATTTCCAGTGATTAGAGAAGTTAATTTGAGTTCCTGTTTTAAAAGAATTATTTCTTTTTAGAGTCATAAATTGTAACAGCTCTGGACAAATTGCTTAATTTAAAAGTTTATTCTCACATTTGATTCTTTGTGTTCTTAATTTTCCAGGGGCTACTAATACATGTTGATTTCTATGGGATTATGCACCTGCCTTATCAAACTCTCTCCTATTTGTTACATTTTGAATATGGCCCGATTTTATCCCACCTTTACTAAGTATTCAGTAAAGTATGGAAAAGCAAGCTAACCCCAAATCACTCATGACATTTACTAATCTGTGGCTTTAAAAACTTCGGCCAAAAAGAGTAGATGAAACACAGGCATGATTTTTCCCCCTCAAAGATCCATTAGTTTCCTTTCATCCCACTAACATCTTTGTCACAAGCAGAGATAACAGAGGTGTATATACATGTTTCTTTTTAACATTTTGAAAGGAAAAAAAACACTAAAATCTCAAAGAAGCCTTGAAGATTAATGACTTAGCATGAGATTTAAAACTCTAGAATGTTTAGAACTAAATCTGATTATTTCAGGGACTTGCTCAGTGAAACAAGTCATTTTTTTTCAGATATTTTGGGGAAACACTGTCTTATATGTATCATCTTTATGTAAATTTATCTTTGCTTTAACTATTAATTCTACATAGACATGATCCTACTAATGCTGGTCTTTTTGTCTGCTTCAGCAATTCCTGTTACCCATCTCCCCTTTTATATCTTGCTAGTACCTTAGCCCCAAGAAGTGAAAACCAGATCTCCATTTTGACTCCCCTATTTCTGTTAGTGCAGCTTCCATTCTTCTAGACTTCCTCTCTCAAGACTTTTAGCTCCTCCCTCTAATACCTTTCATTCTGTCTTCTTCACTTCTGTCAGGTTAACTTACCTGTAATATCACTTTTATCAGCCCTAAAAGTCTTCAACTTCAATGATAAAATCCAAACTCATTAGCCTTCACTTCAATGACATTCACAATCTGCTGACTTCAACCTCTACCCAATCTTATCTTCTATCACACTTGAAACACATAATCCATATTCCTACCTCCATATTTTTACCTCAGCATAGCCCTCTTATCTGAAACACGCTCTTTTCTTTTCTATGTATGTTCAAATCCTAGTCACTATGCAGAGAATTCTAAAATTTATAAAGCAACTTGTTCAGAACTCCTCTGAATTGGATTCTCTATGCACTCCTAGCCCAAATTTGAAAATGAGCAAACTCAAGCCAAGAGAACTTAAGGTGCTAGGTGTTATAAGAATTGAAAAAGGAGATGGTTACAAAGAAACATTAGAAGACTTGCATGAAACGATTAGTAGTGAACAGAACTAGGAGAATAATTTATACAATGAAGACAATAGCAAAAAAGGAAATAATTTAAATGACTTAAGAACTTTCTTAAGCACAATGACCACGTATATTTCCAAAGTGTCACTATTGATAATAGCTAACATCTATGTAGCACTTTAAGCTTTCTAATCTATTTTACAAGTATTGTAATTTATGATAATATTTAACAATGATACTAACAAGAGGTGATGAACTGAAGTTGAAGAATGAAACATACTTCTGGATACAGCCAATATGGGAATTTGTTTTGCTTAATTATGCATGTTTTTTCCAGGAGTTTTTTTAATGGATATGTTGGAAAGAAAACATATTTTCATAAAGAAAAATGTTGAGGGATTAACAAATAAGATAAGTTTGAACCAGCATGTCATGGTAGCAAAAGAGCATGATCTATATAACAGGAAAGCAGAAGATAGGCTATGAGAGTGGAATTGAACATTGAAAAATTTGGTATTTTGTGGTATATGCATATAAGCATGTGTGTATGCATGTATATATACATTTGTTTGTGTATATGTGTGCATATATGTGTGTATATGTGTGCATGTGTGTGTATGCATATATGTACATACACATATCAGACAGTAGTTTTTACAAAGCAGGTTCTATAGTCCTAGTAAATACATGCCTGTTCAAAAATAACCTGCAATAAATTATAATTAGCGCAACATGACATAGTGATTTTTTATATTCCTGAAAATGTCTACAAGTTCAATCAGACAAAGATGCTTAGTGGATTCTTGTTAACTTTGTCCAGAGAACAAAGTATTGAACTCTGCAGGGGACATAAGAGATATAGAAAATGTGGTTTCTGTCCCAGATTCCCTACTACATGTCACACTTTTTTAAACAGACAACTTCCATTATACTTGAATAGTGTTTTTCGCCTAGTGTATGTTTAATAAATGTTCAAATGAACGTTGAATGATGTATCTTCAATTTTCTCATCTTAAAAAATTGAGAAGGAGCTGAGTCAAGATGGTGTAGCAAAAGCAGGAACATATCTGAGTGATAGCTCCAGCCATCTACAATACCTGAAAAAATATGACACTAAACAAATTTTAGAGATACAAAACCCACAAAGTGACAGAGAGAAACAAATTTTCCACTGAAAGCAGCCTGGCAGGCCAATAGAAAGGGTACATCACACGGGGCTAGGAGTTGAGCACAGTACCAACTGAGCCACATCAACCCAGACCCTGGTGGCCCCAACCAGCAGCACAGACTGGCAAGAGCAGACTTCAGGAGAGTGAATCAGCAGCAGGTGTGGCAGTTTCCAGACTTTTCAACCCATAAATGCCAAAGAGGAAGTAAACATTCAGTAGGAAACTTGTCTGGAACTGGATGACAGAAGATCATGGACCAGCACCAACCCCAGGGCAAGAGGTGGGCAACCAGCAGGCTGCCTCCTGGGCTGCAGATCTTAGGGGGACCAAGTGACCATTAAGAGGGTGATTGCTCTTGCTTTGACATGCTTGGATCAGGGTCACTGTCTTGGGTTGTGCTCCTGGGATGAGTGTGCCAGAGCTCATGGTGGCTGTTGAGAGGGTGCCTTCCTCAGTTCTGACAACCACAGAAGTCTCAGTGGTTTCAAACACAGCTCTCTCCACTCTGGAAGCAGAGTTCTACTGTGGCAAAGAGCTTAACAATCAAGTAATTGGCTGGTAGGATGAGCAAGGAGAGGAAGCACAATCAGACAATAGAACCATTTTCAGGGAACAAAAAGGATCAAAACATGAAACCAGAAGAAGACAATAAAGTCAAAACTCATGCATCAAAAGCCTCCAAGAAAAAAAATATGAACTGGTTACAGACCGTGGAAGGGCTCAAGAAGGATTTTGAAAATCAAGTAAGAGAATTGGAGGAAAAATTGGGAAGAGAAATGAGAGTGATGCAAGAAAATCATGAAAAGCAAATCAACAGTAGACTAAAAGAGACCCTCCCCCCCAAAAAAAAAACTGAAGAAAATAAAATCTTAAAAAATAGACTAACTCAAATGGCAAAACAGGTCTAAAAGGAGGAGAAGACTGCCTTTAAACTGAATTTGCCAGGTGGAAAAGGCATTTCAAAAACTCACTAAAGAGAATAATTACTTCAAAATTAGATTGGAACAAATGGAAGCTAATGACTTTATGACAAATCAAGATACAAAAACAGAACCAAACAAATGAAAAAAAAATAGAAGGCAATGTGAAATATCTCATTGGAAAAATCACTGTCCTGGAAAATAAATCCAGGAGAGATCATTTAAGAATTATTAGACAATCTGAAAGCCATAATCAAAAAAAGAGCCTACAAATCATACTTCAAGAAATACTCAAGGAAAATTGACATGACATTTTTAGAATCAGATGGCAAAATAGAAATTGAAAGAATTCACCAATCACCTCTTGAAAAAGATCCCAAAGAGAAAACTCCTAGGAATATTATATCTGCATTACAGATTTCCCAGTTCAAGGAGAAAATATTACAAGCTGTCAGGAAGAAACAACTTGAGTATTGTGGTAACACAATCAGGATAACACAGGACCTAGCAGCTTCCACATTAAGGGATCAAAAGACTTGGAATATGATATTCTGGAGGTCAAAGGAGCTAGGATTAAAACCAAGAATCACCCAAGCAGCAAAACTGAGTATAATGCTTCAGGGGAAAATATGGTCATTCAATCAAATAGAGGACTTTCAGGCACTCTTGATGAAAAAAAAAAAAACAAACAGAACTGAACAGAAAATTCGACTTTCAAAGGAAGAGAAGCATGAAAAGGTAAATAGGAAAAAGAAATCATGAGAACCTTATTAAAGTTGAACTGTTTACATTATTACATGGAAAAACAATAATTGTAACTCATGAAACTTTTCTCACTATGAGGATATTTAAAGGGAATGTGTGTGTATGTGTGTGTATACACACACACACCTATACATATACATATGTGTGTGTATGTGTGTATAGGAGGGTGTGTGTATAAATGCATATGTGAGTGTGTGTATATGTGTGTACATGTATACATAGACAGAAGTCACAGGATCAGTTGAAAAGGAAGGGATGATATTTAAGAAATAAAATTAAGAGGAGAGAGAAATATAATGAGAGAAGAAGAAAGGGGGGGATAGAATAGGTTAAATTATCTCATATAAAAAAGTCAAGAGAAAATGTTACAATGGAGAGAAAGAGGAGGAAGGTGAATGGTAATGGATCAATCTTACTCTCACTGAATTTGGCTTAAGGAGTGAATAACACACACTCAATTGTGTATCTTACTCTACAGAAAAATAGAGGGGAAGGGGATAAAAGAGGAGATAATAGAATAGAAGGCAGATTGGGGGAGAGGATAGTTAGAAGCACACACTTTTGAAAAGGGACAGGGTCAAAGCAGAAAATAGAATAGCTGGTGGCAGGATAGGATGGAGGAAAATATAGCTAGTCTTTCACAATATAACTACTATGAAAATGTTTTGTATAATTACAGATGTACAAGCTATAATGAATTGCTTATCTTTCTGTTGGGGGTGGGTGAGGAGGGAAGAAGGGAAAGAATCTTGAAATGAAAGTTTTTAAAACAATTTTTTTAAAAAAATTGATTTTTACATGCAACTGGGAAATAAGATATATAGGCACTGGGGTATAGAAATCCATCTTTCCCTACTAGAAAGTTAGAGGGGAAATGGGGGAGGATATAAGAGAGAGCAGATTGGGGGAAGGGGTATTCAGCAGGCTCACTATCTTGGGGTAGGGATGGGGAGAAAATTTGTAACTCCAAATCTTGTGGAAATGAACGTTCTAAACTATAAATAAGTAAAAGATTTAAAAATAAGAAGACGAATAAATGATCTGTAGTGTCCCTTCTCATTCTAATATTTGTATGATACATGTAGTCATCTGTTCCTAATTGACCTCATTTTAGAAAATCAGGAACTTAGCCCCAAATCTTGTGCAGCATGGTGGTCTTGGGGTAAAAAAAAAGCTTTTGTTCATATCTAATCTCGGATGCTGCCTACCTGTGTGACTAAGCTCAGCGACTTAGCTTGCTAAGCCCCAGCTCCCTAATCTGAAAAAATGGGATAGTAATACAATGACAGGACAACTAGGTGGTGAAGTGGATAGAGCAATGGCTGTGGACACAGGAAGATTCATCTTTATGAGTTCAATTCTGAACTCAGACAGTTATTAGCTATGTGACCCTGGACAAGTCACTTAACTGTTCGCCTTCATTTTCTCATCTGGAAAATGATGTAGGGAAAGAAATGGCAAATCATGCCAGTATCTCTGCCAAGAAAACACCAAATGGGGTCATGGAGAGGGGAAAATGACTGTAATGACTGAGTCACAATAAAACAGCAATAGTATATGTCCCAAAAAGTTGTTGTAAAGTTCCAATGAGGTAGATATTGATATAATCACATGTAGATATATGATTATGTATATTGATATCTATCTATAATAATATGTCTTCATTGATAGATGTCAATATGGTTAGATACATATTCATATGCAAGCATGTACATGCATATTCATGCATGTAAATATATAAAACATTTTGTAAACTTTAAAAGTAAATAATTGTAACAGTTTTAAAAATATTAATTCAATGAATTAATGAAATCAACACACTTTTATTAATGCCAACTATGTGCTGGATGCTGTTCTGAGGTACTGGGGAATACAAAGATCAAGATCAAAGGATCCTGAAAGAACTTACATTATATGGGGGGAGATAATATGTACAAATATAAATAAATACAAGATTAAATCATACTCATGCAATATAAAGGTAATGTGAAAAATGCTCCATATTCACATTCCCATTTTCTAGATTGAGGACAAGAAAAGTTCCCAAGTAGAAGATAGCACTTGAGATGAACTTTGAATAAATTAGAATATAAACTAATATGTAAACATTAACCAAAATTTAATTTCCCAAACAACAGGAAAGTATGTAATGAAGAAGAAGTCCACTGTTATCTGCTTGCTCTCACTTTACATTTCCAACATTTAATAGCTGCTCCCTCCTATCCTTTCTTCCAAGGTTTATCACATTTCCACTCTCTCTAAGTTGTCTAAGTCCCCAGAGTTGCTCCTTTCCTTATCCCATTAAAAAATAAATGAAAACTATCAAACATCTCAGCTCCATGGAAGACGCATAAAGCCCATGGGAGACACAGTTTAAATTAACACCTTTTCTTCCATAGGATTGAATTTAACACATTTCAGTACCCATTAGGTGGCCTGTCAGCTTAACTTTTTTTTTAAACCTAAAAACCATTTACGCTCCTTAAAGTTCACCACAAGACCTAATTATGCCCTGATTTCTTTTTATTATATCTCCTGATGCTTTTTAATTAGGGTAGTTATTTTTTTAAATAACATAAACACCATTTACTACAAGCACTCTCGCAAATTGTAACTGATAATACCACTTTTTAAAAAGAAGAATTCACTAATTTTACTGTGATTAAGGTCATGCCTGCATGAAATATTCAAACCATACTATGTTATTTGACCCCAAACGTTTATTTTTCCTTTCACCTTGCCAGCCTATGCCATTGAGATTACAAAGTAACAGGAAAACACTTCAGGAACAAATAATATGTTATCTTTTATAGTTATTCTTTGCTTAAAGTAAAACAATTAAACTGGACTTAGATTACTTTCAAGGTTCTTTCCAGCTTAATCCATTTGTGGATTTTTCAAGTCTTTGAATTTAAAGAGTAACTTATAATTATGACATATTGAGTCCAGTAACAACCTTGCTTGTCCCTATCATATGCCTTAAAGGAGCTTTCCAAACAGTACTGCTAGAATTTAGTTCATCCAGGATTGTGGGGGGGGTGTGTGTGTGTGGGTGTGGGTGTGTGTGTGTGGGTGTCCGTGTGTACATGTGTGAGGATGTGAGCATATAGATGCAAACATGTAGGTATATGTGCAAAAATGAAGCCTATGAGAAAAGGTCATCAAGGATCATGGGTCATAAACTGGCAATGATATAGCACAGAAATTTCATTGGGCTAATGCCTAGAGCTAATATTTCTAAATATAAACTGTGATAGTCATGGATCATCTGACCTACCACTATATCTGTTCTGAAGGTTCAGATATTATGTGCCAATGAATGACTGATTCAAGGCTGAGTTCAGAAAATACAGATCTTAAGATCGTAGATTTAGAGGTAGAAAGGAACTTTAAAGTAATGCAAGTCTTAAAGGTAATCTAGTCCAGTTTCCTTATTTTACAAATGAGAAAAGTGAGGCTCAGAGACTTTAAGTGATTTATTTGAGGTAATACAGTAGTAAGTGGCAGAGGCAAAAATCAATCCCAGATCTAACTGATACAAACTTGCGGATTTTTCCAATCTAGTTTCTTTTTATTCTATACAAAAGTGTTTTGTTTTGTTTTGTTTTACATTTTGAATTTCAAGTCTAAATTAAGAACAAGACCTTGTTGTTCTTTTCATTTCATTTTTTACACTTATGAAAGAGAGGAAGCATCTCAAATTTAACATATCTAAAATGGAAGTCATTTGTTCCCTTACTCAACCATACTCCCAAACTAAACTTATTCTGCCAAAAATACTCCCATCATTTCACCCATGAAGGGTTGCAGTTTTGGTGTCATCTTTGACTCTTCATTTCCCTTCACTTCTATATCTAATCATTTGCCAACTTTCAAGATCTTATTGATGATGCTCATTTTTAAAAGGAATTTAAATATATCTATAAAAATGTTCAATTTTACAAGGTAGTAGCACAAAGTTCTATGTAGATTTGTCTCATTTTAGTTTTTTTCTTTTATTTTTGTTTTATTTGGGGGCATTAAAATACTTCATGTCCTGCTTGCCTTTCTAGATTTGCTTCCAACTATTTACCTTAATATACTCTATGACTCTATTTAAGGTAAACTTTTTCCAGGTCTCTAAGCTCATCATCCTATCATCAGCCTTCTATCTTTTCAGACTGTCTGTTAAGTCTGGAATGTACTCCCTCTTCATCTTTGCTTCTTAGCATCCCTTAGCTCCCTTTTTAAGGATCCAATCAGTTTCCAACTCCTAAACAAAATCTTTCCTGGTTGCCTTATTTGATAGCGATCCTTCTCTTCTCATACATCACATGCTAATTTACCTCTATTCATGTTCTAACTTTTCCTATCCTCTCACTGAAGAATGTAAGCTCTTTGATGGCAAGGAATCATTTTCAATTTGTCTTTTTTCCCCCACAACCCTAGCTATCTGTCTTTTTTATAATATTTGAAAAGTGGGTATTTTTGCATGAATTGAAGACAAAGGAGATATTATAAATCTGGCCTTAGTTCTGTCTGGTGATTCCCATTTGCTTCAGTGACAGGAGAGAGAAGTAACACGTTATTATGTCAATGACAAATAGAGAAAGGATCTGTAAAGTCCATGTATAGCTATGGTGACAGAAGTCCAAGAAAGGCCTCTGGAGATGGGTCAGGAGCCATGTGTTACCATGGTAATGGATGAAGGAAACAAACTTGGAAGCTTTCACTGATAGGGAATGGGAGGAAGAACCAGTTTTCTGAGACAGTATATGGGATAATTCCATATCTACAGAATTTAGATGGTAGGGCATGCTGCTGGACCAGTGCCGTACTGCCTGAAACATATTCCAAGTAAAGTGGAGATGCAGAAATTATCAGAATAGATCAAGCCCCATGAAAAATATCTATTGGCTCAATTCACTGAATATTTTAGATGGAAAATTGGATGCATCACCAGATTGATAATTACTTGAATTCTCTATTAAGGCACACTCCATAGAATCTCAGATTTGCTTAACTGAAATCAATATGTTATTCTCTAAGTTCTTAAATTATAATTTAATGTGAGCTATAGGAAAAAGAACTCCCAAGCAGAGATCAGACTCAGATTGAGGGAGGTGGTATAAAAAAGGCAAAACAGAATCATGAAATTTCAGAATTGTAAGATATATCAGCAACCACCTTCTCACACTAAAAGAATCCCTTCTACAACATACCTGGGTTATCTTCCACATTTGCTTGAAGATCTTCAGTGAAAGGAAACCTACCCTTTCCTAAAGCAGAGGATCCCATTAATTATTAGGATATTTCCCCCCATACATCAAGCATAAATTTGACTCTTTGCAGTTTCTGCTTCTGATTTTTGGGTCAATGAACTCAATAAATGTTTGTTAAACATCTGCTATGTGTCAGGCACTGAGTTCTGCACTGGACATACAGATACAAAAAAGACAGTCCCTGCCTTCAAGGAGCTTACACTCTAGGAGAAAAAGTAAGACAATACACAAAATGAAGACAAAAAAGGAGAGGAGGAGGAAGACGTACTCAATCATCTGATGCACTGGGGAGAAGTCAGTCAGAGAAGTCCCAAAGGAGTGCAGGCAGGTGAGGAAAGAAATGTCTGAGCTGAGTTCTTTCTCAAATAGAAGTTGAAAGTAGATAATCCTACTCTCTAATCAAAGAAGCAGAGAAGAGTAATGAGGTGGCGTACCAAGGCTGAGGAGATCTTACAAAATGATGAGGTTATCCCAATAATGAAATTCCTGGTGAAGTCAGTGACAGAATTCCTAATGTAATTTGTGGTGGGGCAAGGCAGGGAGCTCTGCCATCCTGCAGCAGGGCTGAGAGAGAATTGGGAGTCCTGCCATCACCCAGCAGGACTGAGAGTGCTATCTTATCCAGAGGCTGTGAGTTAAAAGAGAGACAGGGACTCAGAGAGTAGTGGAAAATAGAGGCTCATTTATTGTTCTAAGTGCAAGCCCTTTATAGGATGCATCTTAATGGCTTTCCCCTGTGGGCAACGTGCACTACAGTGTTCCTAGGCTGGGGGTGAAAAGGCCAGGCTGAGCCAATCCTCACACCTGCATACTAGAACTCTTCCCTGGGAGATGGGGAACCAATCCAGGCCTGCAACAAACCCTTCACCTGAGGGGGCTCATTCAGCCATCAGGGTCAGAGTCTCACTGGCCTGTGGTCCTCAACATCTCCACCGTTTTTTCTGTTGGAAGAGTGGGCAGTGTGGGTCAGTGGTGACTTCACACAAAGCGTGAGTCCAACACGGGCAACATAGGGAACAATGCAAAGTGCAAAGAGATGCAATGTAATCAGGTGAAAGTGATGTGTATAACCATGTACAAATCCAGCAGTCTTGGTCTCTATCTACAGAGGTAATGGATATTGCAAGAACCATGGAAGACATAATAGTAGGTACAAGAAATACACAAAATACCTTCTTTCACTGACCCTTCTCTCCAATAGCATAAGCATTCAATCATAAGAACTACCAAACCAACACTACTTGAAGGGTAAAAGGAGTTTGAATTACAATATTATTCCCAACAATAGTGTGGTTTATAGATTGTGTAAGTTAACACAGAACACAAGTGACATTCCATGGTGTTCTCTGTGGTGAAGTGAGCAAATTGGTGGAAAAGACAAACAGCCAAATGGGTGTAAATGGTATTGTTCATACATGTATGTCCTTGATGATTATTTATAACTGTCATTGGTTGCAACAGCTTTTCATAAGTCCCATTATGTTTATTGTTGTTCTTGATCACCTTCTGCTGTGCTTATTGTGGTGTTGGCTCATTCAGGGTGAGTGATGTTAACAGAACTATGCAGCTCTTCACTCAGGTGGGTCATTCTGTTGCGGGGGGTGTCTTCCTGGAAAGATGTCAGTGGTGTGTTTGTTGTGTCGGATGCATTCTTTGAAAGTTCTGTAAATACTCAGACACACCATTGTAGAATCCAGATTAAAGCATCTCCATCACCTGGAGAAATACAAACATACCCTTTCCCTAAGAAATTATTATCCCAAGCCCCTTCCAGGTGTTTGTGGCCAGGTCTTTCCACATTTGGATCTGTGTAGGTTCTTCCTATGGAATTGTTGAGTTCCAGAAACAAAGAATGACCTTCACTATGAGTTAGATACGTGTAAGTTGTGACCTCTTTCCTATGAGGGTTTGTAATTTTTAGGAAAATTTTGTATTCTGTATGTGTTCAAGCTTAGTAGTATCAATATGTTGGCATATATACACTAAATTTTTGCTGTCTGACTAAGTATCAAGGGGTACAATTTGAACAGAAGTAGAATGAGTATTAATAACTTTAGAATTAGTGTAGTAGCTTGCATTTCTAGGAAGCTGATATGCACAAGAAGTTCCTAATAGTAAACATGTATTCCTGTTCCACAAAGCCCTTTGCTGTAGTGAGGCAGAAGGATAAACAGGTGTAATGTAAAACCTTGATTTGCAGCCTCAGGGGGTACTAAGAGGATGCCCACAGCAAAATGGTGTGCTCTGCTTTAGGACAATGATATGACAAATTGAAGTACTGTGACTTTCTGATCAGAAAAAAATAGGAACAGCTACCACATGAAGGGAGGGTTGACTAATATCAACCACCTAAAATGGATTTGCTATTTAGTTTTCAACTGAACTGCCTAAGTGCAGCAAGCATATATACCTTTACTTTTCACCAATCAAATATGTGAGGAGTGGGGGGCAGGAAGGGCCAATACAAATGTGCTAATATTTTCAAGTTACTCTCAATTTCCAGTTTAACCAATTTCTCATATTTATTTGTCCTGGTGTTTTTGTGATGACTTTTTGTTTGTGTGTGTGCGGGCTCTTCAGTATACATCTTTAGCCAGCTGGGGAAATCCCAATGTAACAAGATTAGTGTATTGCAAAACCCAAACTAAATAAAGTTTGCTAAGTTATTCTGTCAGTCCCAGTTTGTCTCAGCCTTCAGTATGTGGCCCATTTAACTTGCAGTGCTGCTGATGCACACAAGAATTCATTCATACTGCACAAGAGCTTTCAAGGAGGCAACATTTGTAAGAACATTCTCCGTAGGCCTCCTTTTTATGTGCTTCGAGACAGGCTGCTATATCCTATTTCTTAAAAATGAAGGAAGGCCTTGAATTTATGCAATTAGACTATTATTAGCAGTAGTGGAGTTTATTAGTTAGAATTCTAAATTTGTTTCTGCATACATTGCCACCCAGGAGCTTTGATCCCCAGTGGTTTTGTCCCTCTGGGTTGGTTGTTGGATCTACTGCTGCTGTAAACTTGGAGGGTTGCTCAAGGCTGCGACTATTCCTTATTGTTGTTGACTGGGGAGAAATGACCCGTCCAGCCATTTTCCTGAACTATATTCTGATGGCCAATGAAAAACCTTTTTTACATTTTGGGCAAGGGGTGTTAGGCCTGGAGGGCCTAGCTCTAGCAGGTTCCTTTTTGTTATTCCCCTTATACCTACACTGGGCTTGTAAATGATCTGGTTTCCCACAATTAAAACACTTGCGATCTTCCTTTCTCCAAGCTCTCTCATGTTCTTCACTAAAGTCTATTGACCCCAATTTTTTCCCAAGAAGGTTCACATAAAAGGTCTGAGTGCCCACTGTGGTACACTTGTGAATCATCTCTTCCATAATGACATCCTTTTTACAACCTTCAAGAGCTCTCTTGCAGTCCTGGTTGTAGTTCTCTCTCACTAGCTGTTTTATTAGAATGTCAGCTGCCAAGCCTTCCCCAACTGTTCTAATGATAGCCTGCCTGTATAAGGTGGGCTAGAAAATCTGTGAATATTTCTTGGGGCCCCTGAGTTATCTTTGTGAATGACTGACCCTTGCTTCCTTTTTCTGGGAGGGCTTCCCAAGCTCTAGTGGCACATATAACTATTTGATGATATGCCCCTATATCATAATGTAACTGCCTCCCTACTGCCTGATATAGGCTGGTACCTGAAAGCTGTTCATAATTAAAGGGCGCCTGTTGTTGCTCATTACAGGTTGCCTGCACTGCTCAAGAAACTCAGAGCATCAAATCAAATATTCTCTGGGTTCCAGGCATGTGCGAGCCCCCTGTTTCCAATCATGAGGGGGTAGGACGGTATAGGCTACTTGGTCCAAAAGTATTTTAACATACACTCAAATTGAACCAAATTTGCTAGAGGCAGTTTTAATTCCTCTGAGCAGTCTGATATCAAGGGGCTCATAAACACAGAGGATTTGTCTGGGATTATTAGGGCCAGGTCTCTCCAATATAGGGAATGTTTGCAATCCTAGGGGTCTCGGCAATCTTCCCCCCACTGCTTAGCTTGCTGCATAGCTTTTTCAAGAGGGGAGAACATACTATACTCTTTTCACTCAGCTATGTCCCCAGCAGGAATACATAGCCTTTGATAAGAGGGGCATCGAGACAGAGGCGCAGCAGATGGCTGTGTAGGGCTCTCCACCTTAATTGGGTAACAGCCCTTCACTCCCTGTATACACCCCTGCTCTTCTTCTTCTTCCTCCCCTTCTTGTACCTGAGTCTCTGCATTAAACCTCCAAATTTCTTGGTAATGATTTGGCTCAACTAGGCAGAACTTGAGAACGTTATATAGATGGAAGTAATATATTGGGAAATTCTCTGGTTCTACTGTGGAATAATACTCTGTTCCCTAACTATTTCCCACTTTTTAGAGTCTAGTTTACCCTCTCTTAGTAGCTACAGGCATGCAATTTCTAACAAATCCAGAAACTCCTTTATCTGGTTCTGTGTGACAAAAAGTCCTTTCTCCTTCATTGTGGTTAAGAGGACATTTTTGTATGTCTCTTGGCTAAGCTGCTTAATCTTCAATTGCCCCATAACCCTTACTTGCTTGGGAAAAAAGTGAATGTATCAGTGTGATTCTTCTAAGCCTTCCACTTCCTTACCTCATTCTAGGATCCTGTGTTGCCCAAGGGGGACCTCCTGGGTGAAACCAACATGGGATCATACAACACTTCACGAGGTCTGTCTTTCCTTTGCCTGTGTCTGCTTTCCCTGTGCCTTGGTCCCAGGTTGGGCCTATCACTGCTATGTTTTACATAGGCCCCATGTTGTGGTGCCAGTTGTGGTGGGCCAAGGCAATCCCGCAACAGGGCTGAGAGAGAATTGGGAGTCCTGCTATCACCCAGCAGGACTGAGAGTGCTATCTTACCTAGAGTCTGTGAGTTAAAAGAGAGACAGGGACTCAAGGAGTGGTGGAAAATAGAGTCTCATTTACTGTTCTCAGTGCAAGCCTTTTATAGGACACATCCTAATGGCTTTCCCCTGTGGACATTGTGCACTACAGTGTTCCTGGGCTGGGGGTGAAAACATCATGCTTATCTCGAGGATCCAACACTCACACCTGCATGTTAGAACTCTTCCCTGGGTGATTGGGAACCGATCCAGGCCTGGCAACAAGCCCTTCACCTGAGGGAGCTTATTCAGCCATCATGGTCACAATCTCACTGGACCGTGGTCCTCAATAGTAGTTCAGTCAGATGAGATAAAGAAGAAGTCAGATCCCTCTTCCAGTTACAGTTTGTGAAATAATTCAATACAGCTAGCATGTTTCCCTGATTCTTCACTTCTTCTAGCTAAAAATCCCCAATTCCTTCAACAGGCTCTCATATAACAATGCCCTTCTCCTCTCTGGCTGCTATCCTCTAGAGATTAATTCTAACTTATTTATTCCCTTCAATCAGGTAGAACAGTGGATAGAGTAATGGGCCTGGAGTCAGGAAGACTTGAATTAAAATCTAGTCTTAAATATTTACTAGATATGTGACTGTACAAGTCACTTATTTTCTCTATAAATCAGTTTCCTCATCTGTAAAATGGGATAATAATAGCACCTACCTCACAGGACTATTGTAAGAATCAAATTATATAAATTGGCTGTAATGGCAATGGAATTTGGAGATGCCCCAGTATTGGCTTGGTTTTTGGGTTGAGTGTTAAAACTCAAAGCATGTGAATGCCACGTGTGGGATGGACTTGTTGACATGAAGAGAGAGGGCTGAACAGGGAGGAGCCATGAATTGGGAGAGAGGCCCAAGCCGAGAGAAGGCCAGAAGGACTTTTGGAGAGCAGTATCCAGTATCATGGAGCCTGAGTTGCTGAGAGAAAGACTGCTAAAAGCCCATTGTAGCTGCCCAGGACTTTTGAGAGCTGCCACCCAGAGCTGCCAAGAAATGAGGAAGCATGGCTGTGATGCTGATATTTTGTCTGTCTGTTTTGATGTTGTTTTGCCAGATTCACCGGATGGTGACGGACAGTGCTGCTGCTGTAGAGGTCCTGGAACCTGGCTGTTGGTTCAGAAGCCCTGAAGGAGGATTTTCTTGTGGTACCTGCACAGAAATCCTGGAAGAGGGCCTTGCTGATGTTTTCAGGTGTTCTGGGACTGTTCTAAAGGCAGAGAGTGACTTGATGAGGACACCAGCTAAGGTTTTGTGGAGCCTCGTCTCTCCAGGAACTGAGATTGCTGAGGGCTTGCCTCAAGTGAAGATGAAAGAAGGCCCTTTCCTTGGTTATTCAATGCTGAGTTTAACTTTGTTGTAACTTAAGGGTGGATGACCTTTTGTGCTCTCCTGCTCCTTTTTGAGATTCAGCGGTGGGAAGCCTTTGAGGTTTTTTGTGCTCTGAGATTGACCAAATGAATGTACGTTGTTTATGGTTGGAGACTAATCTCCATTTGAGAAGAGACTTTTGACTGA
>CM053583.1:366577832-366596765 GCA_028627135.1 Pseudochirops cupreus | reverse complement strand
TGAATCCTCACTGATGATGAGATCAGACAAAAGAAAAAAGACTGTCATCTCTAAGGTGGGTTTTCAACATTTTGAGACAACATATATCAAGTTTAATTTCAACTGTGGATTGACAACAAATCATTTACATATGAATATGCTAAATGGGATGCTACCTATCAGAAACTAGTAGTAGCATGAACCAGTTATGAGTTCAACATGTACAAAAACCTAGAGATGACTAAGGTGATAACAGATGCCCAATCCTTTATGTCGTATGATAATGAACAAATTGTGATATCTGTAAAAAAAAGAGTGAGTAAAGGTTACCTGAACTGCACAGGAAACCTGATCCCTTTCAGATGAATGTATAGCCAAAAGTGAGGATCCTACCTGAGAGACCACAATCATTACTTCCAAATCCTCACACTGTACTCATTTCTCATTCTTTTCCCGTATGCTTTTTAACTCCACCACGCAACTGAAAGTACTCTTTCCAGGTTACTACCGGTCAAATAACAACTTAAACAACAAATACCTAAGAAATTAGTGACATCTGTGTGGTGCAATGGATAGAGTACTAGACCTAGAGTCAAGAAGACCTGCGTTCAAATACAACCTGAGTCACTAACTATGTGACCTCTGGCAAGTTATTTAACCTCTATTTGTCTCAGATTCCTCACCTGTAAAATAGAAATTATAACAGCTTCTACCTCCCAGGTTTGTTGAGAGGAAAAACTGACATAATATTTGTGAAATGCTTAGTATAGTTCCTGGTGCATAGTAGATGATTTTAAAATGCTATTGTTCTTGTTATGCTGCTAACTGTTAAATCAGAGAATATAAACTTTCCTCAGGAAAATCTACCAAGTTTATCTCAATGTATTTGAATTAAGATGGAGGGAGAGTTTAACCCAGAGACATCCCCTTCTCAGTATAACACTACAATTGTGGCAGCCCAAGGGGACCTGTAGAGCCTAGGCCACTCATGAACTCTGGATTATAACAATAGGCCATTAGGTCTGTGAATGCCACTAGATACTTTGGACTATCTACAAATACATGAGGTTACAGTAGAAGTGTTTGGATTTTTGTCCTGAAAATAATCTGAATTTTTAAGAGGAATGGGAAGAAGTAAATATAATGGTAATGAAATTTAAAGATCACTTTGTATTAGAGAGCTGACAGGTATTTAGCACCTTGTTTCAAATTAAGCCTCTATAAAGAAACAGGAGTTATGTACCCCTGTTGCTGATGTAACAGGAAGAGGCTTAACAGGAACCCCTGTTGCTGATGTGACAGGAAGGGGGTGAACAGGGAGGATTTATACCATATATAGGGAAAAGTACAAGCTGGACAGTCTGAACTTCTTGGGATAAGCAATCGTGGAGGTAGGGCAGCTTCTGTTGAACTGAGAATTGAGAAGAACTGAGGAGAGGAATGAGGATTGAGAACTGAGACAGAATATCTTGGACCAAGCTATGTGGAGGCTCGATAAAGTGATTTTGATTTTGAGAACAGAGCTTATGGTGCTGAGGATTTTGGAGCTTATGATGCTGAGTATTTCTGAGGGACAGCTGGAGTTGCTGAGGATTTCTGGGGGCTAGCTGGAGCTGCAGAAGACTGAGGAAGTTGTGCTGATATTTTGTACAAATGATGTTGTGGCTTTGTTAATGTGTATAAATGTTATTGTGGCCTCATTAAACCTTGCCTTCCCAGGAACAGAGTGTGAAGGATTTGAGATGAACTGGTTATTGTGAGCTTCAATATGGAACAGGAACTGCACAGAGAGCTGGGCAAGGAACTGGGGTAGCTGTCTGCCTTTTGAACCCAGATGACAATTTGGTGTATTCAGGAGCTACCTGCCCCAAGTCAAGAAGAAAAGACCATTCCATGGATACTGAATAGTGACTGATGAAATTGACCGAGTAGTGACTGATGAAATAGGACACTGAGTAGTGACTGATAAAATTTACTTGTGGCCTAGGTAGATGGTTTTTGAACTTTCTACCACCCCTTAAGAGGGTACTTAGTAGTGACTGTTGAAGTTGTAACTTAATTTCACCCCATGGGTGGAGAACTTTGACTTTTGCACTTTGTAACCCTTGAAGAGGCAAGCCTCTGTAGGATTATTGAATGATTGAGTTTCTAAATGATTGAGTTACTAAATGATTGTGCTTTATTGACAACTATGGGACCACTTTGGTGAAAACTATGTGGCTATTTTAGTGATAAGTTGTTAAGTTGTGACATGGTGAATGCTGTAATTTGATTTTCTGTGATAAGTTGAACATTGTGAATGCTGTGCTTTGATTTTCTGTGAATGTTTTGTTCTGATTTGTTATTGAATAAATAGAGAATTTACTATATTATATAATCAGAACCTTGAAAGCTGTTCACAACAGCAGTCCTCTGGAAAGCTGCTCGTGCATGGCTTTACAGTAACCCTGTAGTAAAATGATGCCTATTTGTCATATGTGCTTTGTATATAATTGTTACAAGTGTTATGGTGTCATATTGTGTTTTTTATAACTTTGCTACTTGTTATAAAATTTTTTCTTCCTATGTGATGCTTCTGTACTCTAGAGTCTACTCATCCTGCATGATTGCTATTTTGTATGTTTCTTTATGTTATCTATGCATTTATTTACTGTGTAACGCTGTTATGGGATGCTATGCATTATGCATTATTCTGTCTTTAGTCTAATATATGAACTGTCTATTCTAATGTGAGTGGCATATATCAGGAGGTGTTTAGATATACATTTTGCTAATGAATGAGATATTTGTAAAGCACTTAGCATAGTACCTGACACATAGTAGGTGCTTAATAAATGCTTTTAAATGCTTATATATATATATACATATATGTGTATATATATATGTATATATATATATATATATAGCCTTTATGCAGTACTTAGGATTTTTAAATTTTATCTCTTATGAGTCTCATAATATACCTATCATTTTATTATTATTATCTCTATTTTACAGATGTGGAAGCTAAATGTGCATAGCCTTTTAATATTGTTCAATTAATGCTCTTCACAAATTTATTTCACTTATAAAATTTCAAGTTTGTATTTAACAAAAGATCTGGAGTCTCACATAACAAGTGAGCAACACGGCTTCTTCTCATGGTGTCTTTGTTTATAGAACTCAATAGACCAGCTGCCAATGTGGAAAGCAACTTTTCCTTTGCTCAGTAAGTATCCTATTACTTTGAGATACAGAAGCTCCAGACTCAATTTCTTTTTGGAAATGGATTCTTCTCTCAGATGTTTTCTATATTCTATGCTGTCTTCATCAGTCTGTATTTCTTCTT
Source organism: Pseudochirops cupreus (assembly GCA_028627135.1). Classification (NCBI taxonomy): domain Eukaryota; kingdom Metazoa; phylum Chordata; class Mammalia; order Diprotodontia; family Pseudocheiridae; genus Pseudochirops; species Pseudochirops cupreus. The sequence goes on along the minus strand of CM053583.1, from coordinate 366,593,458 downwards.
TGGCCCAGCCAGAAAGAATTCACTTAGTTGTTCCTTCCTTTATTAAATGGTTAAGAGGACATTTCTCATTATAGGCCTTTATTTTAAATAGCTTGCTACATTTATAACAATTCAACTTGATTATCCAGGGCACAGGAGATGCATGGAAGGCTGTCAACTAGTATTTCAGCATGCACTAAAGTAAACATAGAAGAGTGCAAGTCACTCCTGCCTGCTTTTTATGTATCCAGAGAGAATCAGAGGGAAGATGTTAAATAGAATATTTACTTAAAACCATCTGTCTTAACACCACTTAGATCATTGGGAGCAACAGATTTGAGAAGTCTTACCTCTTTGTTTTTTGAAATTTCTAGAAATGAATTCAGGGCTCTGATGGGGAGCAATGGATTAATTCTCAAACAACCCAGTCTAATGTGGAAAACAGAATTCAACAGCCTCTACAAATAATATGAAGCATCACTACTAATTGAATCAATTATTCTTATGTAGAGCGATTCTATTTCCTCTAATGCACCCTCAATATATACCAAATAAGAATCATTTATGAAGCAATGAATCCAAGACAGCAAGACAGAGTGGATAGAGAGCTGGATTATGATCCTATCTCTGATGCTTCCTAAATCAATGATGCTATGCAAGTAATTGAGCCTCAGTGTTCCTGGACTTTTAGTAAGATATCTCCTAAGTAATAGATTGATGGTATCTGCCTTTGAAAGGGGTCCATGAACTTTTAGTTTCCTAAATCAAAGATATCTTAAAATAGCCTTAAAGGTGATGTAGTTCAATCCCAACTTTTTTTATAAACAAGGAAACTGAGGCCTTGAGAAGCTAAATGGCTTGCCTAAGGTGACATGGGAAGCATCAGTGATGGAAGCTTTATTGAGGCTTTCTGACTGAAGACAACATTTCCTCCATTCTACTTGTATCTTTTCAATATTTACATATGTTCACTGTGCTAGATGCTAGACATTCAAAAATGAAATGGTTTTTAGCCCTTGTCCTGAAAGAACAAAAATGTAAGATTAGGTATATATAAATGGCTTAGATATTAGGAAGAATATAATGATCATCATTTCCTGGACATGTTTATAGCATGTTGTAATTGCAAGCAAAGAAGTACTTAGGACTTTGTTTCAGCTATTTAAGTATTTAGGACCTTGTTTGAGTTGAAGTATCTTTGAGCCTTGCCCTGATTATATCAAGTCTTTGTTAAGAAACAGAACTTGTGAACCCCACAGTGGGAGGAACTTGCAGATGCAACAGGGAGAAGCTAATGTGACCCATGGTCATAAAGCTAGTGAGTGTCTCGGGCCAGATTTGAACTGAGGAAGATGGGTCTTCCAGACTCCAGACGAAGTACTCTACCCACTATATCTCTATCTGTCTGTCTGTCTGTCTGTCTATATCTATCCTTTTCACTCTGTCTCTGTCTCTCTGCTTCTCTCTGTTCCTGATTCTCTCATTCTCTCATTCTCTCATTCTCTTATTCTCTCTCTCTTTCTCTCTCCCCCTCTCTTTCTGTTTCTCTTTCTCTCTCTCCCCCTCCTCCCTCTTTCTGTCTCATAAAAGGAAAACATCCTATAAGAAAATTTGAAGAGCAAGAGATTAAATTTAGCTCTGTGAGTACTGAAGGAACCAAACATAAGAGAGGCTCTGGATAAATCAAGTGACATTCAAATGTGGTTTAGGGGAGCACTTACCTTGATCTTTTCCAAAGAGAGGATAATAGAACTAGTTATCATTCTGCTTGCGCATTCTGCCTGCTTTATAACTGTTTTTAGATACTGTTGCTACCATTTAAATTGTGTGAGAGTAAACTGTCCCAAATGAGGAAAGCATGGTTTATTATCATTGCATTTAAATAATTCTCATATTTCAGGATAGAAGAGATTATGACACAATTGAAATAATTGATCTGAATATTTGGAGGGAAGCAAGGGTTTTAGGATGATCTAATTTGCTTGGTAACCAGTTTTAGGCAAGTGAATAACAAATGGGCATTCTTTGTATTTCAGTTATTACTCATTAATTAGGCCATATAAACTATGTGACCAATTACTCTGTTTGATCTTTACTCTCTTGTCAAGAGAATAGCAAGATTGATTGTTATAATTGTCATATCAAGAATTATAAAACCATTCAATGAATTTAATTCAGGTAGCTCTTGCATCTATATAATTCAGGGAAATAAATAACAATATTTTCTCTTCTCAGATACCTTAAGTGCCCGGATAATTTCTCAAATTCATCTTTCTTTAGACTAACTTCAAGTGTTTTGAAAATGGTGATCCATAATTCCACCCTCTTATGTAAGGTGCTCATAAATCAATCTAGACATCTAGTTTTATGACCTTGGACATTCTATTTAACTCTTTTCTGGATCCTTTCACTCACCTCAAACCTGTTTCAGTCTATGACTTTCAGGATAATTTCTCCATCTCTGCCTCAGTGGCCATCTCAATTTGGAAAATCCTGTACCTCTACAACTTCCTTCTCTGATTCTCTTCCTCTAGCATCTCCATTTGTGGAATTCCCTGCCAGTGGTGGGGAACCTGTGGCCTTGAGGCCACATGTGGCCTTCTAGGTCCTTGAGGGTATAAACTTTTGACTGAGTCCAAGTTTTATAGAACAAATCCTTTTATTAAGGGGATATGTTCTGTGAAGTTTGGATTCTGTCAAAGGGCTATACTTGAGGACCTAGAGGGTCATATGTGGCCTTGAGGCCACTGGTTTCCCAACCCTGTGGCCTACACCAATCATACTCACTTAAAACCTGGCTCAGTTCTTGCATAATTCTTGGATGACTTCTCTATCCACACCCCAGTGGCTTTTTCAAGCCATTATACTGGTATTTCTATTCATAAGACTTTCTCCTATGATTGATAAGTTGCTCCCTAGAAATTTTACTTAAAGAAGGGATCACATCAGCATTACTTATTTTAAAACTAGTTCTGTGATTCCCTAGGTTAACAAGTTCTCCACTTTGCTTTTATTTTTTCACCCTCTACCCCAGTTTTAGCTCCATTTTAAGTGTGCTTTCCCCCATTAGAATGGGGCATAGAATGTGTAAACTCAGTGCCTAGCATGTAGTAAACCCTTAACATATTTTATCTAGCTTGCTATCTTCTGGGGGCACAGTTAAGGTTTTTGTAAAGTGAAATATTTCTACTAGATGTTTGCAAGGACCCTTTCCAACACACACATACACACAGATATATATACATACATCTCTGTCAATCAATCAATCAGTCTATCTTCCTGTCTATCTATCTATCTATCTTCCTGTCTTCCTATCTATTTATCTCTCTATGACAGAGAGAAAGAGAGACAGAGACAGAGACAGTTAATAAGATTCAAAACAAGCTCTTTGACTCCAAAAATCACTGTTCTTTCTAGTATGCCTTATTGTGTATCACATTCCTGTCTCTCCATCATTAAATATTTACTTCTATTTGCATCGTTTCTTCCTTCTTTTGCTCTGTTTTTCATGAAAAGCAAATTAATATATCTACATTTATTTTCTTCTCTTCTACAGAAATGAACAGATTACCTCTTTTATATATTTTTAAAACAAATATCAAGAATTTTTGCCTGCATTGATTTCCTCTTTCTCTTAACCTCTAGCAAATTGCATTTGCTCCATATTCTCTGACAGACATCTCAGTGAAACTCAGTGACTTGCTAAAGGATAAATCCATTCGTTCCTTTTTTTTCTCTGTCATTATATTACTTTTTATTTATAGAAAAAATTTTACTGCTCCTTCCATGAAATTATTTTCTTCTTTGATTTTTATGAACTTACCTCATCCAGTTCTTTTTCCCCAGTTCTCTGATGACTGCTTCCCTATCTCCTTCAATAAGTATTCATGCATTTCTTGTCCAGTACATGTTAAGTTTCCCCAAATTTAAATTTTTCTTTTTCTCTCTTCTTTATATTCAGTACCTTGGAGAGCATATTTTGTCTGATATTTGATGTATTAGTTGTTTTTATTCAATTGTGTGCATAATTACTACAATCAGGCTCGATTGCTTCTGAGAAATTGCAGAATTTTGTCACTGACCCTAAGTTTCCCATGAAAACAAAGTTCCATATATCTAATATTAATAATTCTGTGGCAATGAGACATGAAGCATCCCTGCCTCTGAAGAAACATAAATGAGCATCACACAGAGAGTAACACAGAGACTCATGGTGAGTATGAATAGGCATTTGAGATACAAAATGTTATAGTTTCTTAATTAAACTTCATAGCTACATTTTGAGGAAAGATACTGCAAGTATTGAACTATTGTATGCATGAAGAATTTGAGAAATAGTGAGATTAACTGACTTGCCCTGGGCTATTAAACAGTTGGTAAGCTTTAGAGTCTTGATAACAAATCAGGTGTTCGTACCTTTAAGTCCAATATTCTGTCCCAGATGACATGTTATTTGCATGCTGTATATGAGGACACAGAAATAAAGGTTAAGTGATTTGCCCAGGGTCCCTTAGCTAGTAAGCATCAGAGCCGGTCTTAAGCTTCAAAGACCAATGGTATGTCTACTAGAGTGGTGTGACTGTCACCATTTGTCCAGTTACACAAACTCAAACGCTTACTTTGATCTCTGATTTCTTCTTACTTTCCATATCCAATTAGTAAATTCTGTTGATTCTCTTCTTAAACCATTTTGTATCCAAGTCATCAATCAATAAGCATCTATTAAGCACTTTGCTATGAGTGAGGCACTTTTCTAAGCACTAACATGAAGAGTGGGAAAATAAAAACAGTCCCTGGCCTCAGGGTGCTTATATTCTAATAGGGGAAGATAAAATACATAAATTAGTAGATATGAGGTAAATACAGAGTATCTGAATGGTAATCTTAAACGGAATGACAGCAGTTACTAGAAGGTCTGAGAGATACCTCTGGATTATGTGATACATGAGGTAGGGCTAAAGAGAAACCAGAGATTTTAACAGTTTAATTCTGGGAGCAAGAATATTTCAGATATTTGGAAACAGCCAGTGCAAAGACATGGAGAAGAGAGATAGAGTGCCACATCATGAAGGTTGTCTAGTCATGCAGTATTAACTAGATTGTACAGTACCAATAGACCAGTTTTTGAGAAGTCTGGAAATGTAGAAGGGGATCAGGTTGGAAAGAACTTTAGATATCAAAAAATAACTTTATGGTTCATCTTAGTTATAGTCATTGGTATTTGTCCTGGCTTTTTATACCTCCAATATGCACCTTAGTTCTGACATTGATGAGCTGTGTAAATTTGGATATATCATTTCTCTTTTTTTTTCTCGACCTCAGTAAAATAAGTAAACAGACTTTGAAATCCCTCAAATCTTTGTTGGTCTTTGATATTATGACAAGTTCTGACTGTTTGAGGTCTTTAAGGAGTTAGCACCTCAAGCCTGGAAAATTCTAACAATCTATCCTATACTCTAGTCTCTCACTTTTTCAACTCTCCAGGCAAACAACTTCCACAATCATTTCTCTAAAATGCCATGTTTCAGAAAGCAAGCTTCATATTCCTGCAAAGATTCAATGGCTCCCCTTTGTCTATAAGGTGAAGTCTGAAGTCCTCTACAATTTAACTTTTATTTCTAGTCCTTCTACAACCTACTGCCAGTCTTCTTGTCTAAGCTTATCTCATGCTTCTTATATGGCAACCTATGAAAATTTCTATGCCTACCAAAATTGTTTGCTCACTTTTCTTAACATGCACTTGCTCTTTGGTGCTTTGCTTTTCCTTCTCTGGTTCTTCCTTCTCTCCTCCTGTCTAAATTATGATCATACTTTACAACTCAGTACATATCTTATTTCTCTATCAAACCCTCCCTGGCTGGTCCTTATTTAAAAAAAAAAGTCCTTTCCCTCTCCCCCTAGTTATGTAGTAATAACATATATTTTAATTGAAATTTTTTATTTACCTTCAAAGATTTACTTGGAATTTTTAAACAAATATATATATTTTTTGCTTTATTGTGTTATTTACTGTTCACCTTTTCATGTGCTGTCTCTCCTAGGCAATTGTAAACTCTTTGAGGGTAGAGAATGGATCTTATACATCTTAGCACCCCTTATAGGGCCTACAGCACAATAAGGGCTCAGCAGGTATTTGTTAATTTAATCTAAGTCTGACAGATTGTCTTAAGAAACATCTAAATCCATTCATGACAATTTTTCAGATATCTAACAAGTTTGCTACTAAGATTATTTCTTGATATGGACTGTAAACTCTCTTTGATTAAGTTCTGGTGAAACTGAAAGAGTAGCGCTAAGTCCCATGAATCAATTTGGACTACTTGGCAGCATTATTTAAGAAAGGCTAGGTTCATTTGAGCTGTAAATCAATTGTCCTATTGGATTTCCTTGTTAGCTAAAGAGAAGAATTTTGTAAGAATTGTTGTTTTCAATTTTATAACCACCTGTTTTTAAGTTTCCCATGAATAGTTCTGTTTGGCTGTGGTCTGATTTGTCTACATATCAATTAATAAAGGCTGACTGAGTGTTTTCATTTATTAAGTAGCATTCTGCAGAGCAGTGAGGGAGAGACCAAGATGTATGATGCCTAGTACCTATCCTCAAGGAATTTATAATGTGCGAGGGGAAGTAGCTGATTTGCAGTAAAAATAGTGATAGACTTGGGATCACAGAATCATAAGGTCATAAGCTTAGAGTCAGTACGGCCCTTAGAGGTCATTTACTCAGCCTTGGTCAACCTAGAAACTTATTTTTGCAGAAGAGGAAATTAAAGGCAAAGAAAATTAAATAACTTGTTCAAGATCATATTGTTGGTAGGTGTCAAGAACGTTTTTGACCCGGGGTCAGCAAACTTCAAATCTCTCATTCCATCCATTGCACTCATAGCTGATACTTTGTAGCTATGCCACCATGTGATAGTCACTTATTATTATTATTATTATTTTTTGCTTTTTGGAGGGAAACTGGGGTTAAGTGACTTGCCCAAAGTCACATGGTTAAGTAAGTGTGTCAAGTGTCTGAGGTCAAATTTGAACTCAGGTCCTCCTGACTCCAGGGCTGGTGCTTTATTCACTGCACCACCTAGCTGCCTGGGTTAGTCACTTAGTGTCTGCAAAGCTCAAGTTTCTTTCTTTGTAAAATATAGTTGGCAATACTCGCGCTACTGATCACTCAGAGTTGTATGCTTTGTAAATGGTATATAGTACATGTAAATATCAGTAACTCTTATCATACCAAAACAAATGGAAGGTAAGTAGCATAATAGACAAAACCCTGGAGCTGGAGTCAAAAAACTTGATTTTGAATTTTGCCTTGGAGTCTTAGTGACTGTTTAGACCTGACCAAGTCACTTACCCTCTCCTAGTCTCAATTTCCCCATGTATAAAATAAAAATAATTAGAACAGCTAATAATAGCAGTTATGGGAGGATCAAATAAGATAATATGCCTTACTACGTAAACTTAAAGCACTATAAAATGCCTAGCTATTGTAATTATACAAAATGGAATATGGTCATAGTAATGAAATACACAGTATTAGAATCTGAATATAGCAAAAGGCATATTGTAAACACCAGCAAAAAGAATATTATAAACACCCTAAATATGTAACTCTCAATGATCTAGGAAGTATAGTATATTTTATATTGTTAAAGTTTTGGTGAGAAAGTGTATATATTTAAGAAAATGGTCAAGAAAAATATAGAATAGATGCCAATGAAAATAGATCTTAAAACTGGGTCGTTAGTAGTTACATACATGAAAATGAGAACAAAGCAGTGTTGAATGCATCCTCTTCTCATTGTGTTAATGATGAACAATGGCATGAAATGATGTACTTACTGTTAAATTCAGGTCACCGCTTCAGTTGTTTTTCAATTAATCACCAAGAATTTTTTTATGGAGGATGACTACTCAGCTCTAGGTATTGTGATATTCTCTGGGGAGAAAAAGACAAAAAAGAAATATTCCTTGATATCAAGAAGCTTATATTCTATGGGGTGAAATGTCATGTACACATTTAAATTGTTGTTGGTGATGATGTTGTTGCTAGGTGAAGCCATTAGTAGTTAAGAGGGATCAGGAAAGGTCTCCTAGATGAAATAGCATCTTGTCTGAACTCTGAAGAAAGCTAATGATTCAACAAGATATAAATGAGGAAGACCTATATTTGAAGCATGGTGGACAGTCTATACAAAGGCACAGAGATAGAAAATTGAATATCATTGATGAGTAACAGCAAAAAGGCTTGTTTAGCTAGATTGCATAGTATATTGAAGGGAAGCAATATATAATTTTACTGGAAAGTAGATTGGCACTTGTGAGGGCCATTAAACACTAGGTAGAGAAGATTATGTTTGTTACTGAGATAATAAAAAGCAATGGATTTTTTTGAGCAAGGGATTGACACAGTTCACACCTGTATTTTGGAAATATTATTTAGGGTTATACTTCACTGTTTCTTTTTTCAATTTTTTTTTTTTTTTGCAATGAGGGAACATTCATTTGGGACACCGGTGGCAAATTTTTCCATGATACTGATATGCATGAATCAACAAAATGAACCAAAAAAAAAAAATGTTACCTAAGTCCTAAATTCTCAGTTTTATTATTTCCATTGAACATCTTAAATCTTCAATGTTTCTTCTAACTCTTCAATAGTTTCAAAGGAGATTTTAAAGACTTATTTTCTTCATAGCTAAATACATTTATTTTGGGAAGCAGCTAGGCTATCCAGGAGACCTCAAGTTCTTAGCATAAGGGCTGGTCAGGCATTGAGCCTGGATAACTCTTGAGTTCTACTAAGGCGAGATTTCATGGCCAGTCATTGGGCATGGGGTTGGAGAAGTTGCCAATTTGGGAAGCCAAGGCAATCTGACATAATTCTGTGCCTTGTCAAAATACATGGCACTGGTAAAATAACCAGATAAAAGTTCTGGAAGCTGCTCCAAGTCTCTCAATAATAATACTGTACAGCAAACCCCCACACATAATGCAGTTAGCAGCCAATGCCTGAGGCTCATATGCCCTAGGTTGGCAATGGAGGAACTCTGTTGATTTTCATTAATTTTATGTTTCAGTATGTTTCATGGGACATCTTTATTTTCCCTCCATCTGGGAGGTTGGCAGGCATTGTTCACAATAGCCTGCAGGACATCATTGGGGATTTACATTTTGGTTGTGAGGGAATGTGCCATTTTGGCAAAGAAATGATAATATTTTGAGTGAGAGAGCAAGAACTCTTGGCAATTCAATCAACATATTCTTTTAATTTCTTTTATGTGCAATGCTTTCAGCTAGGTGCTACATATGACTGGGAATGGGGCAGGGGACTTACAGAGATAAATGATAAAAGTTGTGGGCCTCAGGTTTCTTACAAACTAATTAAGGGATGTGATATAATGAAATGATCAAAATACAATGTTAGTTATCATAAATCAATTGATAAACATTTATTAAGTGCCTACTCTGTGCGAGGTAAAATGCTAAGTATTGGGCATGCAAAAAGATGCAAAATTTACAGTCCTTGTCCTCAAGGAGCTCACAGTCTGGTGGGACCACTATGGTTGTAGCTAGAAGGTCATCTATATAAGGATCCAACAAAAGAGACAAAGAAAGAATAGACAGATAGGGAGGAAGAAAATTATTAGAGAGCATTGAGTCCTGAAAACCTAGAGAGAAAAGATTATCAAAGAGGAAAGGGTGATCAACAGTGTCAGACTTTGTTAGAAGGGAGAAAATTTATAGTCAGTGAAATCAGAGGAGAACACAAGGGAAGCAAATGTGGATGTAATAGTTTAGGTAGGTCTTGCAATATAGCTGATATTTAAAACAAAATAAAGATTGTGATGGAGGGCAATTGAAGTAGATGGGGCAACTTAAAAGAGGCACAGTCACAAGAAGGCACATATATTTTGGGAACCAAGAATAATTTAGTTTTGCTAGAGCACTGTGGTTGTTTAGGACATTAAAGTATGAAGAGTAATATTAGCTTACTGTTCTATAGAACTTTAGAGTTTTCAAAGCATTTTAACATGACTACATGAAAAATAAAAGTTTTCAGAGAATCTAAATCACATGTCTAGTCAGTGGAAGAACTGAATTCCATCTTTTCTCTCCTTTTTTCTATCTCCACCTTCATTTCTTATGTAATTGTATCAGTATCAAAACTTCAAATCACATAAAAATGTAAAGAACCAATAGAGACGTATATGCTGATTTCTCTTTCAGTAATTTTTCCTGTCTCAATTATGTTTCTTAGTAACAAATATAGAGTCATTTTCACCAATTATTCAGAAGTTATTTACTTGGAGAAGCACAGGGATGAGGCTGTATCTCGACAGGAGAAACAACCTACATATTTAGTTCAACAATATTTCTTACTTTTCCTTTGTTCTTCATGTCTCTTTTCTTCTGACTCCCCAATTAGAAGGCAAGAGAATTACAATCCTAGCGAAACTCAGTGAAACTTGGTTCAATCAGTTTGGAAACAATGACAACGACAAAACCTAAATAACTTGAAGAGTTCATAGAACATCTAATATAAGTTGCTCATTTTAAAAAATAAGGAAACTGAGTGTTTGAAATCAGTTCTTCAAGGCTAACAAAATGGAAATGGTAGGCTCTTCAGATTGGATCTCAGACGCTTAATGCGGTTCTAGGCAACACCATTTAATTGCAACATAGACATGTCAAAGTGTGCAAAGCGTAGAAAGACCAGGATTGGTAGGGAGAGGAAGAGGATTCAAAACCCTACCATACCAAATAAATTGGGGATGCTTAGGATGGGAAGAGAACAGTTAGTGGGAAGTATGATAGTGATTTCCAATTAAATTTGTAGTGTTATGACATTATGAGATCCTCATTACTGGGGATGTTGAGTCACAGATTTATTAACCACATACCATTTGTCTCAGAAGAGCTATAAATATAGTCTCCTCATCATTTCAATCAAAGTATTTGTTTGATAAAATTGTGCCAATATAATATCTAATTGCATGTGATGAGAAGTAGCAAAATAATAATCGCAGAGCCCCCAAACTAACTATGAGATTAATTCAGGAGAGTGATAAAATTTAGTCATTCCAGATGCACAATAAATTTGAAATAAGAAAAAGATAGTCTCACTTTAGGAAGCAAAGCTTTGATTTAGGGCTTCTACCAAAAGGCTTAATGCCATCCTAATTGAGATGGTAAGGACAATCAATTCTTTTAGAAGAACAGTTAATCTCAAGAAATCAGGAGATTTAATAAAGTGAAAATAAATGAAATGCCAGGGAATTTATGGTTAGATGACCTCAGCATTTTATATCTATAATGCATCAAACATTTGATCAATACATTGAAATTACAGTCATATTTCCAAATAGTAGATTCTTTTATCTACCTTTTAGACACACATATTACCACTTGCATTACCTTCTTTTCCAGAATAGAGTTATTACACAGTAGGGAGTGTCAGCATGAAGGACTAGATTCAACTTAACACTCATGGAAGATTAAGTGAGATTATAAAGCCAATTTCATGGATTTTACTTCAAAAATGCACTTGGTTTTAGAATACCCCTACAAGAAGGAAATGGGTTTTGATTAAGTCTATGGGACTCAGGTTGGAAAAGGAAATAGGTTTTGTTGTGACAATTACAAGAAAGGTGGGCTTTTCTATTAGGTAATGCCAGCAAGTTTTTTTTGCCAAAGTTCTCCTTTACAGATTGATCTTTCACCTGGAAGATGAGTCATCTATCAAAGAGTCAATATGGCTTCAAAAAGGGCTAAGGAACAATTGATGCGATGTTTTCTGCTTGACAACTCCAGGAGAAATGCCAGGAGCAGAATATGGTCAAGACTTTTGATAGTCATTCATGTGGAGTTGTGAAAAATCATGGCAAAATGTGGTTGCCTGGAGAAGTCCATTGTTATGGGTCAGTTTCATGAAGGCATGCTTGCATATATTCTGGTTAATGGACAATGCTCTCACACTTTCCTGGTCACTTTTGGAATGAAGCAGGTCTCTGTGCTTTGTTCCCATGCCTTTCTGTATGATATTTTTAGTGGTATTGTCAGATGCCTTCAATGAGGACAAAAACAATATCAAGTTTGGGTACCACACTGACAGTATATTATTGAACTTGAAAAGGCTACAAGGCAAGACTAAAGTAGAGGGAGAGCTGGTATGTTACTTTTTCTTCTCAGATGTTTGTGCACTCAATGCAGCCTCTGAGGCTGAGATGCAACAAAGTATGAATTGCTCTCTGACGCTTGTTATTTTTTCCTAACAATCAACACACACCCTTACCCACCCACTCGATCCTCCCCTACCCCTACACACACAGGTTCTCTACTAGCTAGACAACAGTGCATCATCCATACATGGGAGTGTTGGTTACAGAAAATGGAGAAATTTTGAATGCTGTGAATAAGTTGACTTACTTTGGTAGTATACTTTTTGGGGATGTATACATAAAAGATAAGGCTGAGGCACACATTGGTAGATCTAGCTCAGTGTTCGGGAAGCTCTGAAGGAAAATGTGGGGGAGAAGATCGACTAAACTGCCTACCAAACTGAAGGAATACAGAACTGTTGTGCTGACCTCATTGTTCACATGCCTGTGAAACCTGTACGATATAGCAGCACCATGTCAGGTAACTGAATCACTTCCATCTGAATTGTTTTAGGAAGATTTTGAATAACACTTGCCTAGATAATGTATCAGATACAAAGTTCTTTCCGGAGCTGAACTAATAGGCATTCTAATTCTATTGCAGAAAGCAAGACTGGCTGGCCAAGTTGTTTGAATGTCAAATGTATGTTTGCTCAAAAAACTATTGTGCTGAAGACTCACACAAAGCAAGCACTCACATAGAGGCCAGAAAAGGTCTCTCCAAAGAACTGTGGAATCAATTGTGAAGTATGAGAGACACTGGCACAGGACTGCCACATTTCCAGCAAGTGCCCACATCAGAGAAGGTGATGTGCTCTATGAGCAAAGCAGAATTACCACAACTCAAAAGAAACATGTGATGTGCAAATTTAGAGACATCTGTAATTCCAGGGTTCATTCTGCCTGTGGTAGAGCTTTCTGATGTCATATTGGTCTGATCAGTCATAGTCAGATACACTATACTTTGAACCTACCTTAGTGGTGTCATTCTGGTCCTTTCTAAACACAAAGGATGCCAAGCAACATAAAGGACTCAGGATAATATGTAGCTATCAAAAATTGTGTACATGTATGGATAATGAAAGGAGTCCATGTGCTGAAATCTAAACTGAGAAATCGCTTGAAATTTCCAGTACTAGAATTCTAGATCCAACAAAGTACTTCAAACTAGTATTCAAGGAGAAGCAATGTGATGTAAGTATTTGAATATTTGCCAGAAAGTAACTTTTACTAAATGTTTGACTTTGAACAAGAAGGTTAACTAATTGTTTCTTAGTTTTATTACATGTAAAAGGAGGGTTGGACTAGATCATCTCTAAGATTCATTTCAGTTATAAAACTGTGATCCTAGGAATCACTTCATATTGCAACCTTACCCCCCTTACACTTTGATAAAATGTTCATATATAAATTATAGACTAATATAAAGAAAGAACTACTATTCATATATATTTGCTTCAATTGGGAACATTTACTGATTTTTATGGCAGATATAGACTTTAAAACATGAGTTATTAAGGAAGAAACGTCTCAATGACAGGCACATATGCAATATTAATTGACAACTATATGCCTAGGAAGTTGCAATTTCTTTTCTTTATCATAAATGCTTATTTAGTAAATATAAGCATTATATTATGTTGAGTAAATTTTTACTTAGATACATCATGCTCCATTTTCAACATTCACTTTCATTTAATCTCCATTTAATTTTTTATGCAAATTAAAAAAAATAAAAATGGTGCATCTCAAAAGAAAATAATTAATGCATGAAAAATAACTGCAACTAGAAATCACAGATGCTGATAGGAAGACAGGGAATTTCTTCTTAAATAAACATAGCAATCCCTGAATGGAGAGAAGAAAAATTGCTTTGATATATATATACAGAATTAACCAGCTTCATAGAATATCCTGAAAAGGTCAAATATACACATCAAAAGAAAGGTTAATGGAATTACTGCTATGATGAATCAATAATATAACATTTATTTTATTATCTAAGTAATACTATTTATATGAGCTTTTTTTCAGTGGGAGGGTCCAGATCCTTGATTTTATGAGTATAGAAGTTTATAGGTATGGAAACAGACTACTCGATAAATTAGGAATTACTTAGAATTTCATGAAGATGATCAAGAGGACTTTAAAATGAAAAAGTAGGAAAAAGGAGAACCTTATAGAAAAAAAATATTTGACAAAGTTGCTACATAGAAATTGACAGCCATAATGCCAAAAAGAAGAGAGGCAGAAGAGAGGACTAGCAATTCAAAGAGGAAGGTATCCAAAATGACTTTGCAGAATGATAAAATTAAAATGAGCTGAAGTCATCAATGAATTCAAAGCTGCACAAAAATTGCCTTTCTTTTTCTTTTTGATTCAGAAAGAGGATAAAAAAAAGGATAGTGAAGGAGAATAAGTAAGATAATGACAATAGATAAAAAATGAGAAGATTTAATTTTTTAACTATTATTTTTCTTCTAAAGAGAGTGACTTTTGGAATAGGGAGTACATAAAAGAGAGCATCATCACAATTCTAATGATGTTACTATAAAGTGTGTTAAGCATGATACAGAAAGAAGAGTAAATAAAGAAAGGGCGAATAATTCCTGGGAGATACCAAAAAAAAAAAAACAGCTAGAAACAAGGAAGAAAATAAACTTCATACTATATGTCAGGCATTGTGAAAAGAGCTTTTTTTTTTTAAAATTTTTTAACAAATATTATCTAATTTGATCCTCATACCAGTGTTGCAAGATAGGTGCTACTATCATCCTATGGAAAACAGTTTAAGTGACTTGCCCAGGGTTGTACATTCAGTAAGTATTTGATTCCATATTAGACTCAGATCTTCCTGACTTCAGTCCCATTTCTGTATCCATTATACTAACAGCTGTCTCAATAATCCCTATGATGTCAGATTTCCAAATAGACAAGATGGGATTAAAAATCAAGGTAGCCTAGAAATGCCATGACCTGGAGATGAATTTGGCTTTGTAGAACCCACAAGATCTTTTGTTTTTTTTAATTGGGACATTTTATTCAAAGTAAAGAGAAGATAAATTCATATAATGACATCTTGGAACTGAAGTGGCGAAGCAATTTGGTCAGCATCAATATAGACAGAAACAGAACTTATGTAATCATGTGTGTATACAGACTCATACTTGGACAAGAAAAGAGTCAATAGAGATCAGTTTAGGGAGCATCAAAATCTTAGAGATGCCCCTGTACCCAGTCAGTCAGTAATTTTTTTTATGTGGAAGACTTCAACTATCCAAACATCTGCTGAGTCTCTTGCTTCCAAAATCCTTACGATAAAGCTAATTAATATAGCATCTTCCAACAAGGCTATATAACTAGACCTCATTTATATCATTAAACAATTTTCAAATATAATTGCTGAAAGAACATCAATGATACTGGAGAATGACGGATGTGCCACAAGATTAGAAAGGAGCAAATATGATTATTTTCTTTTTTTTTT
>CM053583.1:366557835-366577332 GCA_028627135.1 Pseudochirops cupreus | reverse complement strand
GCTTTCAAGGAACAAAGCAAAGTTTTCATCAACTGAGAATTGTTCCCAAGTTATGGTTGACCATATTGCCCCAAACCTTTAAACCAGGTTCATCATTCAACAAACACTGAATGCATACCTGTTATTTGTGTTACGTGGCGTCAAGATGATGAGCGACAGACAAATATTAATAAAATGAAGCCCTAGCCCTTAAGGAATTTATAGTCAATATTTAATATCCCATCTGTTGTAAATCGATGTAACATGAACTCCTTGAACCTTAAACTCATCAGGGGAAATATGCAAACGAGAAAGAAAAATAGCAAGGATGTCACTACTTAAATATAATTTTTGCCCTAAAGGCATTATTGGTAACTGTACAAATCTTCCTCTAACTGTCATAGAAACAAAGTGTCTCAAGCATGGAGATCAAAGAAAATGCTGGTCATCATCCCTTGTCAAGATAAAGAGTAGTTAACTATATATAGAAAGAAATAAGGAAATTTAATCAGCTGTCAATAGACCTCAACTCTGGCCAGAAGCCAGAGGAAAGAAATTTTGGCAGCTACTAGCAATTCAGTCATTTTATTCAAGTTACTGTACTAGGTATGGGACAGCAAAGACAAAATGAAACAGTGCCTATAATTAAAAAAAAACACCTTATAGTCTTCTAGAATATGTGAACAGAAGAAAAAAATTAATGCAAGAAAGGGAGTGATGGGAGCACAAAACCTCTATAAACAAAGGAGTAACTGTGCTGAGCCTTGTAAGAATTTAAAAATGAATAAAGGTAGAGATTAGGAGGGGATGCATTGAAGACATGGCGCTGGAGGGGTGGTAGCTTAAGTCAATAAATAGTTTTGTTAAAGTGCATTTACTTTTTGCCCCAAAATAATGAAAAGAGCAAAATTATCAGAAGGTAAATCACTCACATAGAGCTATGATTATTGCTAGATGAATGTGACCTCAATCCAAAGTACAAACTTTATGAGTTTGTGGAATATGCTGTTCATGCATTTTTTTCCCCCACATCTACTCTGAAAGTTTGTGTTATTTTTGCAATTCAAGGAGCAGAACCATGCTCAGAAACTTTTGGATAGTGTAGGTCATAGGACAGTCACCTCTGCTTAAATCTGCCTCTCTGCTTTAGCTCTCCCTCTCCATCTGCAGTTTTATATATGTATGGACTTTGTGTTAGATTTCCTCATTTCCCCCAGAAAATGATAAGCAGATCTTTCTTAATCCTCTATTGAAATAATATGTGTTTCTTCTTCCAGATCTAGGCCTGTGGGCGTCCAATACTTTTGTGAGCAAATAGTTTACCTAGTTACTCTAGGAAAAGGGTTCTTCCTGTTTTATGTGTCACTGACTCCTTTGGCTGTCTGGAGAAGTCCATGGAGCTCTTTTTTTTTTTTTTAGAATAAAGTTTACTGCCTACATTTGTAATAGAAAGAAGTGCTAAATTATTTTAGACGTTACTGAAATTAAAAATGTTTTGCTTTCTTTTTTTTTTTTAACCTATTCAAGTTCCCAGAGTCCCTGAGAACCATCCACAAATTCTAAGGTCTGTGGAACCAAGGTTAAGAACTCCAGCTCTAGGAGAATATTGCCTTTTCTTTTCATTTGTCTCACAGATCACAGGGCTTCCTTCCCTTTGAGGAAATATATGGAGTTCTGGGAGGAGTATCTAAACTGTTTTGGCTTGTTTCCTGAAGCACAGAGGGAAAAGAGAAGGGAGAGAGCCAGTCACTCCATCCAGCAGTACAATGATTTGAGGAAGAACAAAATAGTAGTACCTCTTACAAATCAGGTTTAAAACTTCACATCAAGTTACAGATCAGATTGAAATGGAGTGGGGGAAAGATAATCACAAGATAGAGAGGAAGGAAGGGACATAATGTACAAGAAGAACAGTCTGCAATAACAATGATAGAAAACATTTATTTCATGCATTAAGCTTTGCAAAGTGTTTTAAACATGTTATTTCTGACCTGACAGAAATCATATTTTCTATAATGATCAGGACTAAATATCATTACCACAATTTGCCATATCCCAAGGGGCAACTTGGGGAATTTTTCTTAGGACAGATAAACATACTTATCCCAAGCATGCAAAGTAAGAGAGACTTCTGTTGCAATCTTTCTCCTACTATCCATGCACACCTAAATAAACACACATATACACATATTGGCTTCCTCTATTCTTTCCAAAGAAGGTCTTCCAAGTTGGGCATTTGTTGTTCAGTTCTTCTATTGTGTCCAACTCTTTGTAACCCCCTAGTCATAACATGTTACTACCACTGTTCATGGGGTTTTCTTGTCACAGATACTGGAGTGGTTTGCCATTTCCTTCGTCAGTGGATTCAGACAAGTTAAGTGACTTGTCCAGGGTCAAAAAGCTAAAAGATTTGAACTCATGTCTTCCTGACTCCAGGTCCAGTACTCTATTCACTGAACCACCTAACTGCCTTAGTGGATAATATGTTCAGTTGGGCATAGCAGCTTGTTAAATCAGGAAACATAAATAGTATTTATAATAGACTGATAAGGTTTACATAGAGCATTACAAAGAGTATCTCCTTTTATTCTTACAGAATCCTAAGAGGTAGCTGTTATCATTATCTTCAATTTATGGGGGCAGACAGAGGTTAAATGAATTTCCCAGGGTCACGCAGCTAGTGTCAGAATATCTGAGACCGGATTTGAGTTCAGGTCTTTCTGGCTCCACTTCCAATGTTCTATCTGTGTTTCAACCATGCCACCAAGACCCATAATTATCTCTGCCTGAATACTTGGCAAAGCTGCTTTGTAGCAGCATTTCCTCACACTCCACATGGGAGGCTTTTCACTTCTGTGGTAAATAGCATTCCTTCTTCCCCTATGTTGTACTCTGTATCTCTCTAAAATGCTAAGATATTTCTAAAAAGTGTTTTAGGCTTTATTTCCCTACCCCCAACTTGCCAATATTTACCTTCAGAGACTGAAATGAGTATTCAAAGTCTGATCTCTAAGTCAGAATCTACACACCCTTCACCATGCTCCACCATCTCCTCAGAATGTAAGCTCCATGAGGACAGGGGTTTTCTTTCTGGTTGCATTTGTTTTCCCAACACTTAGCATAGTACTTGGTAAATAGTAAGATCTTATAAATGCTACCTTACTGACTAACTAAAAAGCCTCCCACCTTTTTCTTTCAAGTTTCAAGTCATTTGGTGTATAAAATATTTAAACTGGAACTTTTTGACTGGAATACAAAAATGTGCATTAAATGAGGCCATTTGAGGATAACAGCGATGAGAACAACAAAGGAAATGGAGGTTTATTCTTTCATTTCTTAGTACTGAAATAACATCATTTCAGAATTGAAAATATGACTTTTGGAAACCTTATTTTCACAAAAAGAGAGACCTAGGCTTTGGTTAGTGTGGTTGCCCTATCGTTAACTCATCAACTTTCAGACCAAAGGCTTGTCCAAAGAAAGGACTAGTCAGTTTCCAATAAATTTTGACAGAGAAAAACCTGACATTTCCTGACATTGTGATATTCAAGTTACTGCACCTTGTCATTCAGATATTCAAGATCCTGCCTCTGTTCCACATTTAACAATGACTTGAGTAGGAGTTTGAACTCTAAGAAGCAACACATCTTACCATAGTTAGACAATTTCCTTACCTATCAGTTTCTAGTTTGACCTTTGAATGACTGAATGTGCACAGCCTACCCTCAGAACGACACTTGCTGAAGTTTCTCTTAAAAGGGCCAATGTTCACTTAACAATGAAATTTGTGTTCTTTATTATAACTAAACTTTTAAGTTAAATAAGCATATTTCGTAAGAATGATTAACTTTATGATAATTGTATACTTTTGTGGGAAAAATAGTTTTTAAAATTTGTTTTTCTTTATCCCTGCAGCATGGATCTTAGAACAGTTAACAAGTACAGCCTAATTAAGATGAGTGAAGCAAATCTTCATTTGAGGTTACCATCCCTTCTAACTTTGCTCCCCGCCAAAAAAAGCAAAAATAAAAAAATGCATATTTATTAGTTCTACTTCCTGTCCTTTCAACTAATTTTTTTCCCCTTAGGGCAATTGGGTTAAGTGACTTGCCTAAGGTCACACAGCTAGTTTTTGTGTTAACTGCCTGAGTTCAGATTTGAACTCAGGTCCTCTTGACATAGAAACGGCTCTGTTTTTAGTTTTAAGAACAACTTTTTTCCCAACATAATCATATAGAATGCTTTTAAAACTGATGCTTTTCCGGTATATTTATCACTTACACTGTAGTAAGTCACCCTGGATCACGTGTCAATAAAAATAATGTGCAAGTGTTTTGACTTCCAGGAGCCAAGATGGCAAAAATGGTATGCAGTTTGATATAGGTTATACCTGTGTTATCATGTAAAACGTATTCCCATAGTAGTCATGGTTGTAAAAGAAGAAACAGATGAAAAGAAAAAAAATGAAAGAATAAAGTGAAAAAATATGCTTTGATCTATATTCAGAGTCCATCAATTCTTTATTTGGATGTGGATAACATTTTCCTTTGTGAGTCCTTCATACATGTCTTAGATCACTGTTTTGCTGAGAAGAGCTGAGTCCTTCATAGTTGGGCATCTTCACATTTTTTTTTTGGATATTCCATTACACACTATACCTTATAATCCTGAACCCTCTTCTTTGTCTTCACTGATTTCCAAACCCTCCACCCTTCAGGTCTTTCCCAGGTCTTCACTCCTATAATAGCTACAATTTTCTCTATTCCCCACCTTGATGCTTTATAGCAGGGCTTCTTAAACATTTCCCACTCCCAACCCTTTCTATGTTTCAGAAGCATTGGCATTGCATGACTTGAGTTCAACCTGTGCATGTTTGTATTCAGAACCAAGGCTGCAGTAAGGTTGTATGATGCAATGCAGCAAGTGCTTCCAGAAACACCTTGAATTCATTATGCATTTGATTTTTAATTAACTTTTGGTTGTTGTGTGTTCAGAAACCTACTGTTGCCAGATTTTTTTGTGAATCCATATGGATTCGTGGTTCACAGTGTAAGAAGCAAACTGCTTAGAGAACCAGTTTGATTTTGTACTTTTCCCTCCTCATATGTACCTTGTCCCCTTTCCTAGTAGTGAGCTTGGTCTCCTAAACCTCAGCCTTGGGTTATTTATGCCATCTTTTGCCTTCTTCTTACTTACTTATTGATAAATAAAGCTGTAGAAAAATCTTAGAAGTATGCCGAATGGGTCTATTATCAATTTATGTTATATAATCTTATGTTGTTCCTCAAGGCAATGAAACAATTCTTTTACAACTCCCACAATTAGTTATTCCACTTATCATAATGTCTGTTCCAAACCTTTTGATCTTTCCTCAAATCTCCCCTTTCCTTTTTAAGGTTCTTCTTTCTTCCCAATGTATTTGTCACTGAAAAGAATGAAGATGTTCTCTAAGAGTTCTCTGTTCTCACATTCTCTTCATTTCATGCCCCTCTGTCATTTCCCCCCATTATTTCTTTCTTCACTCTAGTCTCAGATGAAGAGACTTTTCTTTGCCAAGGCGAATTCTTTCACAGGCGTCTTTGATCATAAACCTTCTGGTCTTTTCTAGAAACCGCCCGTCCCTCCCCCCCGTATTGTATCTACTCTCCCTTATCTTTAGTTTCTCCCTATCTGTGTCTCCATTTTTTCATATGATGCCTTCAAACATGTCCAATTCTCCCCCATTCTTAAAAAAAATCTCACTTGATCCAACCATCCCCATTACCTATCATACCATATCTCATATCTTCTTGATTATATTCCTTGAAAAATCCAATAACACTAGCTAACACAATTTCCCCTCATCTCACTCTCTTCTAAGCACTCTTGCAATTTGATTTCCAACTTCATTCAGCTGAACACTTTTCTCCAAAGTTATCTATGACATCTTAGCTGCCAAATCTAATGGTCTTTTTCTCTTTCCTCATCTTAAACTCCTTTCAGCATTTTACACTATTAATCACCATCTCCTTTTAGATACTCTGTCTTCTCTAGGTTTTTGTTACATTACTCTCTTATCATAGCACTTAACATAGTTCCCACTAAATTCTCCTCCTCCCTTTCCCAACTTCTTTCACTCTTGAGGGCACTATACTCAAACTAAAAACCTCAGTGTCACTTGATGACTCATTCTTCCTCACCCTGCATGTCCAATCTTTTGTCAAATCTTTCTATTTCTACCTTCACATCATCTATATCTATATCTATCTATATCTATATCTATATCTATATATCTATATATCTATATGTATACAGATATATTGAGATGAAGATAAATACATATCTTATAAAGGGCCACGTCACTTTTTTTTGCTTTTTTTTTTTTGGAGGGCAACTGGGGCAAAGTAACTTGCCCAAAGTCACACGGCTAGTAAGTGTGTCAAGTGTCTGAGGCTGGACCCAAACTCAGGTCCTCCTGACTCCAGGGCCAGTGCCCTATTCACTGCCCATGTCACTTCTTACAAGGACTGTTGCAGTAATCTGCTAACTGATCAGCTTGCACCACATCTCTCTCCACTCCAATATAAAGCTATTTTCCTAAAATTCAGGTTTGACCATGTCACTCTTTGCAATGATTATTTCCCTGGATCTGCAAGATCTTGGGCTTCTATAGATTTTGTTCTCTCTTCCTGGTTCATTTAACAGCTTACTGTATACAATTTTGCCTAAACATCAACTATTGTAATTAGCTTGTCACTGTAGGTTTTAGATGAAAAGATTTGAACTTAGCAGGAACATGAGAAACAATTCAATCTAATTCTCATGATGCAGATAATGATAACATTCATTATAATACTATAATAATGCAAAAAAAAAACTATGTGATCTCATTGACATAGGTAGTAACTCCATTAGTTTAGATCAAAACTCATTCATTCCTATCCATCCTGACCACTCTTCCATCTTGTTAATCCATACATTTTTCATGAGGACGTCTTCTCAGGATGTTGGATGACTTTTTAAAATTCACTTTAAATCACAAGGCAACAAATAGAGCAAATATTCCCACTAGATATATCTAAAACTCTTCATATACTTGTTTGCTATTTCAATTACACATTTTCTCAGCAACATCCTTTGTTACTTTTCCTTTGTGATTTCTTGTTTGTACTGTGGCCTACTGTAGTGCCAATGCAATATTTACAGAGCCCACAACCAAGATAAAGACCATGACTATAAGTATTGCATGATGTTCAAAAGCAAAATATACTAAACTCTCCAGATAGAGGATAGAACTGAAGCATTTATTTAAACAACAGAAAACCAAAACCCAAAACCAGTAAGCTGATTCCATCATAGCACCAAAGATATTCAGAAGCCATAATAATGCTGAGAGCCACCGCATCCTTCAGCCTTCCCACAAACCAATACAAGAGCAATATTTCCTCACAAACCTCTCTGTCTTCTTGCCTGAGCTCCTCTCTCCCCCATCCTCTGGTGGCTCTGACTACCAGCTTCTAGTGGTCTCTGCTTCCCTTCAGCAAGCTCCTCCCACCACAGGCTCCATGTGACTCTATTTAGCCTATGAGGGGATAGAATATATCTTCACAGCAGGGAAGCTTCCTGTAGGCTCTGCTGCACCGTTCAGCAAATTCCTTCCATCACAGGCTCCATGTGATTACATTCAGCATATCAGGGGGCAGAGTTTACTTTCAAAGCAGGGGAGATCTTCAAACTCCTCCCTAGGTCTGTTAAGGGGCAGGGATGATCTTCAAATTCTCATTCTCATCACACCTACTTAGCCTACATACCATTTTTCAATCTATTGCAGTTGGTCTTCAACTTCATTTCCTTGGAAATGGATATTTCGTTGCTTAATCATGGCACCATAACTTGCATTGGCTCACTCTTTAAGCTTTTAAAAACACTTTTCAGATATAGGTATGGGTGATATGGTTAAATAGATATTGTCAACAGGAGATACTTCTGCCTCTAATTTCCTGGAAATTTCCCTTCTTAGCTTTGAATTTGTTCATCTGTCTCATCCCAGTGGAGTGAAATATGTGTAGGTGTATGACCCATCCATGGATACTTTCCTTAAAAAAAAATAAATAAATAAGTCAATGCCTTCAAGGTTGAAGGAGACTTCTGCAAAGCACATTTTTTTTTGTCCTTTAGAAAATGTCATTCATTGTGTCTCTTAGTATTCTATGACCTGTCAGAATCATTTAATATACAATCTTTCGGTATATAGTATTTCACTAATAAAATATATCAGTCAATTCTTTATCAGGGTCAGGTTTTTTAATCTCATTTTCATGGTTTGTTGTTTATATAATGCTATATAATAGAATTTAGATCAGGAAAGAATAGTATTGGTCATACATTCCCAATCACTTATTTTATCATCAAAAACTATAAAATCTCAATTTGCGGAAGCAAATTATCTAAGTTCACTTAGGTCATTCAGTCAGTCAGTAAACACTGACTATTTGGGTACTAAATAGCAGAGTTGGTACTGTAACCCAGGTCTACTTGTATATTCATTTCTTTTTTCATCATACCACTATAGTTTTCACTTATCACTTTAGAAATTTGTTTTATTATAGTTGAGGGAGGCTTTACCACACAGTCTGTGGTTATTCATGATTTTTAATCTGGGTTCATTTAAGTGTATGTACATGTATACAAAAGCACATAGAGACACATTTGTTGTTATTCAGTCATTTTGAGTTGTATCTGATACTTCATGATCCCAATTGGAGTTTTCTTAGCACAGATACTTGTGTGGTTTGCCATTTTCCTCTGCAGCTCATTTTATAGATGAGGAAACTGAGGCAAACAGGGTTAAGTGACTTGCTCAGGGTCACAGAACTATTAAGTGCCTGTGGCCAGATTTGAACACAGGAAGGGGAGTCTTCCTGACTTCAGGCCAAGTATTCTATCCACTGCACCTTACATACTACTTATGTGTGATTTTAAAAGCCTCTGAAGGCATTAAGGAACTTAACCATCACTCATAATGGAAACTAAATCATCAACATGAGCTGAATGATCACTCAATCTTGTTTAATATTGAGAAGTGCATGTCATAGTGGAAAGTGTGTTTGACTTCCTGTGGAGAAACTCAGAGTTCAGATATTTCAGAAACTGCTCACTCTAAGATCTGGGGTCACTTACTTGATCTTAGTTTCTTTATCTATGAAAAGGGAATTATAATAACACTTACCTTAAAGGGTTGTTGGGCAGAGCAAATGAGATAATGGATGGAGAGATTATATTATATGTCAGCTATCTTTCTTATGACTTAGTAAATTCTTCAAATCTTTTTTTTAAAAATACTAATGAAAGGTTTAATGAGATTTTAACTTGCAAAATATTATTTGATCCCTAAAAAGACTGTGAAGTAGGTGCTCCAAGGGAGAACAATGTCTGAAGGTAGGTCAAAGAAAAAGACATTTTAGAAATAGTTGCATTTATTTGTTTGATTGTTTGAAGGATGTTATCGAGAAAATCTACTTATATAGAATACTCTATTGACCAGCAACCCCAGCTACGTGTAGAGACACAGTGTTAGGTTTTGGTATCTAGAACACAGAAATGACTGTAGGGTTTTATTAGAAACTGTAGATTCCATGCACACAGTGTCTCCTCCTAATTTTCCCCAAGGTCTTATTTTGACAGAAGACTGTAAAGCCTATTTCAGGGAAATTGTCATAAAATGATTCATGTCAATAAGGAGTCAATAGTTAAAGAACTGAATCTTCAACTATTCAGATATGTTTCTCCATCACAGACCATGTGGGATAATTGAAGTGTTGCGGTAAATTGTTTATTATTTTTTAAAGAAAGAAATGTTGGTAGTGTGCCTTTGATTTTATTGGTATAGGAAACTCCTTCCCTTAAGGCAGGGCAGGAACTTTAGGTCTTAGAAAGTTGTCAAACTACTGAAATGTTATAGGACTTTCCCAGACTCACAGTTAGTTTATGTTAAGAGTCCGGGGTTGAACAGAGATCTTTTTAGTTTTGAGGCCATCTCTCTATAATCTCTTCTATACTGCCTCTAAAAAAAGTAGCTGAGGGTATTTACATTCACCAAATGATGGTTGCTGTGCTACAATTGGAAAGTCAGCCAGACTAGTTTTTCAAATAAAATTAATCATGCATTATACCCTGGTGATGCTTATAGATGCCTTTTATTGTATATTATAAGTATAAATAATAAATTGATATAAACTGTTTTGAAAAAACCAATATGTATTCATAAAGCCACACATGTATTTTTCAGTAGTATTTGTCAATAATTGACATGAAAAGAACTAAAACGGATGCAAAATTTGGGCATGGCTTTATTTTCTTTTTGTAAATCACATAGACCTAACAACATATTTTAATATAGTGACTTCAAAAAAATGTAAGGTGTTTGTATTCTCCTTCTATAAAAGAAGCAACCTAATTTTTATTCATTATACAAATAGAGAAAAATTCCCTAATTGACACTGGGTTCATTTTTCCTGTTTTTCTTGTAATGAATTAAAAACTAATTTCCATGTCCATTAATGTAAATTAAGGTAAATGTATTTTAAAATACCTAATAGCATTTTAATGCTTCATGTTATTTTTCTCCTTGATTATATATGTATATTTTCTTTTAATCCAAATCATTAGCAAAGGATTTTTTCAATATTTTCTTTCTGATTCTATGGGGCTCAATGTTGATATCTTTCAGGGAAGAATGCTGTCTTTGTCTGCTTTAACGCTTCTCAGAACTTGACCTTTGAAAAAGGCCATTGCTTTGCCATTATTCTTTTCCGAGATTGAATGCTTTGACCTCCTTGACCTAAGTATCAGGGAATAAGGCTCATTATTTTTCATGTTTAGAGTAAGTAAGCCAAACCTGGCCAATTATTGCACATTTTATTGATAATGACTGTTTCTATAGTCGATATCTATATGATAGATAACAAATACCCACCCACAATTAATTTAGGGTAGTTTAATGATATAATTAAATGTACTATATGTTTATTTAACTGACTCTCCAAAAGTTGGTTACTAGGCTAGTCAAAGGAAAAAAGTCTAGGCTAAAAATATTCATGAGATTGTTTAATGTGTAATTCTACTCAATTTGACCAATATGTATTAAATGCTTGCAAAGGCCTATGTGAGATACCAGCTAAGCACACAATATCAAAATTGATATCATCTCTTTCATTATAGAACTTTCGTTTTATTGCTGGATTCAACATGTGAAAAGATGAGTAAACAAAAGACACTTTGGACTGGTAGAGAATGCTAAAAAACTGGTGAGATTGAATTGAGATAGACTTTGAATAGGTGATACCTGAACTGATCCTTGAGAGATGCTAGTGTTTCTTATAGTTTTTATGGGGAAAGACAAAGATATAGAGGATAAACTGTCAGTTTTCAGGAATAGTCATTTTGTCTGGAATAGATTGTGTCGAAGAGGAAAATATGAAATAGCTAGAAAGGCATGTTGGAGAATTACTATGGAGAGACTTCACCAATAGATTAAAGAGATTGCATAATATCCTAGAGGCAATAGGAAACCATTCAAGTTATGTGAGTAGAAAAAGCACATGGGCAGGCCCAGGCTTTAGGATAATCAGACACACACACACACACACACACACACACACACACACACACACACACATTTACCCATATAAATGTATATGTTTCCATATATATACATTTTTATATATTTCTTTAAATTATGTGTAAAGATAGTTATTGACATTTCTTTGCATAAGATTTTGAATTCCAAATTTTTCTCTCTCCCTATTTCCCCTTCCACCTCCCCAAGAGAGCAAGCAAATTATATAGTTTATACATTTTCAGTCATATTGAACATATTTCTACATTAGTCATATTTTGAAAGAAGAATCAGAACAAAAGGGGAAAATGAGAAAGAAAAAAAAAACAAAAAAGAAAAAAAGTGATGTTATGCTCCAATCTGCAGACCAGATGCTATAGTTCTTTCTCTGGATGTGCATAGCATTTTACATTATGAATCCTTTGGAATTGTTTTAGTTCCTTGCATTGCCGAGAAGAGCTTAGTAATTCATAGCTGATCATCACACAATGTTGCTGTTACTATGTACAATGTTCCCCCTGGAGATGCTCATTTTGCTCAGCATCAGTTCTTTTAAGTCTTCCCAGGTTTCTCTGAAGTCTGCCTACTCATCATTTCTTAAAGCATAATAGTATTTCATTATATTCATGTGCTACAGCTTGCTCAGTCATTTCTGCAGTTGATGAGTATTAGCTCAATTTCCAATTCTTTACCACCACAAAAAGATCTTCCTTTGCATTTTTAGTAGTTCTCTTGATATTCTTTACTTTTTATTCATACAAATTTGGTTATTATTTCTTCTGGCTCCATAAAATAAATTTTGGTAGTTTGACTGGTATGGCATTGAATAAGAAAATTAATTTAGGTAGAATTGTCATTTTTATTATATTAGTTTGGTCTACCCATGAGAAATTGATATATTTCCAAATGTTTAGATCTATTTTTATTTGTGTGAAAATATGTGTTCATATAGTTCCCGGGTTTGTCTAGGAAGGTTAAGTCCTAAATATTTTATATTGTCTGCAATTATTTTAAATGAAATTTCTCTTTCTATCTCTTGCTGCTGGAATTTATTGGTAATGTAAGGAAATGCTGATTTTTTAAAAATTGGTTTATTTTATATCCTGCAACTTTGCTAAAGTTGTTAATATTTTTGAGCAGTTTTTAAAATTGATTCTCTAAGATTCTCTATGTATACTACCATACCATCTACAAAGAGCAATAATTTTATTTCCTCATTGCCTATTCTAATTCCTTCAGTTTCTTTTTCTTGTGTATTGCTAAAGCTATATTTCTAATGAAATATTTTATAATAGAGGTGATAATGACCATCATTGCTTCACCCCTGATCTTATCAAGAATGTTTTTAGCTTGTCCCCATTACAGATAATGCTAGCAGATCGTTTTAGGTAAATGCTACTTATCATTTTAAGGAAAACTCCTTTGATCCCCATTTCCCCTAGTGTTTTTAATAGGAATAGGTGCTGCATTTTGTAAAAAGTTTTTTTTTTTTTTGCATCTATTGAGATAATCATATGATTTATGTTGCTTTTGTTATTGATATGGTCAATTATGCTGATAGCTTCTCTAATGTTGAATCAACTCTATATTAGTTGTATAAATTGTATGTATAAATACAGTGTATTATTCACATGATAAATTGCTGTAATCTCTTTTTAATTTTTTTTTTTGCATCAATATTCATTAGGGAAATTGATCTATAATTTTCTTTCTCTGTTTTGGCTCTTCCTGATTTAGGCATCAGTACCATATTTGAATCATAGAAAATATTTTAGTAGGACTCCTTCTTTGCCTGTTTTTCTAAATAGTTTATATAGTATTGAAATTAATTGTTCTTTAAATGTTTCTTAGAATTCACATGTAAAGCCATCTGGCCCTAGACATTTATTCTTAGGACATTCATTGATGGCCTGTTCAAGTTCTTTAGGTATTTTGTTTCCTCTTCTTTTAATCGGGCAATTAATATTTTGTATATATTCATTTTACCTAGAGTGTTTGATTTATAAGCATACATTTGGTCAAAATAACTCTTCATTATTGTTTTAATTTCTTCTTCATTGGTGGAGAATTCACCCTTTTAATTTTTGATACTGGTAACATGGTATTCTTTTCTTTTAAAAAAAATCCAAGTTAGCAAAAATTATCTATTTTTTTTTGTAAAACCAGTTCTCAATGTTATTTATTAGTTCAATAGTTTCTTTAATTGATTCATGTAAGCATTTAGTAGTATAAAATTCCCCTAATTACTGCTTTGAGTGCATCCCATAAATGTTGGTATGTAGTCTCATTATTGTTATTACCTTTGGTGAAATTATTGCCTGTTAAAGTGATTTGTTGTTTGATCCATTCATTTTTTTTTAGGGTTAGATAATTTAGTTTTCTATTAATTGTTAATTGACATTCCTGTGACCCTTTAAAAATAACATCTAACTTTATTGTATCATGATTTGAAAAAGCATGAATTTAGTATTTCTGAATTTCTGCATTTGATGAGGTTATTATGCCCTAATACATGGTCATTTTTTTGTGTAGATTCCTTGTATCATGAGAAAAGCTTATATTCTTTTCTATTCCCCTTTGGAGATCTCCTGAGGACTATAATTTCTACTTTTTCTAAAATTTTATTTACCTCCTTAAAATCTTATTTATTTTTTTTTGTTTGATTTATCTGGTTCTGAGAGGAGGAGATTTAAATCCCCTCCCCCCCAATATAGTTTTATTGTCCATTTCTTTCTATAACTTCTGCTGAGTGACTGTAAGGATGAATATACCATTGAGATAATGTTTTATGACAGAAAAAAAGTAAGATTGGAATTAGAGAACTTGTGTTAAAATCCCACCTATTCTACTTGCTACTTCTGTGACCTTGGGTAAAGCATTTAACTCTAGGTCTCATTTTCCTCATATGTGAAATAAGGAATTTAGACTAAATGGTCTCTAAGAACATTTCCTGCTCTGAATATATTTTCTCTCACCAGAATTAAGTACATTTGTAAGACAAGGGGGTCTATGTAATAAAATAATGAGTTCTGTTTTGGACTTACTGTATTTGAAATGTTGAAGGAATATTTGAGAGAGAAGTTCAGCTGACTGTTGGCAGCTGACTATTGAGCTCCAGCTCAGTAGGAAGTTTACAGCCTGAAATATAGATTTGGAAAACATCTATGTAGAAATGATAATTGATTCTATGAGAAAAAATGAAATTGCTCAGGAAAAGAAGACTCAGGATAGAGCTGTGGGTCAGAATTAAGTTTAGGGTTCAAGGAATGGTTAATATTCCAGCAACGGAGACTGAGAAATAGCAAAGGATTTAGGAAGAGAACCAGGAAAAAGCAATGTCACAAGAAACAAAAGAAGAAAGAAAAATCTAGAAGTAGGAGATGGTTAGCCATATCAAATTAAATGGGACATCAAGTTGGATGGGGCAGGTAGGTGGTGCAATGAATAAAGTTCTGGGCCAGAAGTCAGAAAGACTAGTTAAGGATCCAGTGTTTCGTTTTTGTTTTTTTTTCACTCAAAGTCAAGGAAAAGTCTGATGATTTGTTGTAGTATAATTTTATGTTTTAGGCATGGATTATACTAGATGGGCTTTGAGGTCCATTGAAATTCAGAGATTTTGTAATTCTGTGGCTTGATTGCTATGATATTTTGGAGGCTTATTTCTTTTTCTATTTTCACATGACTCTTTAGTGATCATGGTGACATTGTTGGGATGCCTAAAAATTCTCCTTCATAAGGATATTTTATTGACTGCTATTGCTCATGCTTTATATGTGATTAACCCTCCACATGCTCTCATTATTCATCTCCTAGATCAAATATCTTGAATTATTTCTCATACACAAGTCATCACTGTTCATAGATGACAATCTACTTATTTCATTCACTATGTGTCTCTTAATTACCATCTGAGTCACCTAAAACTGTGTTCCTTCAGAGACTGTGGTCTTCCCTAATTCATAGCCATATTGACATGCCAGAAGAGTGCTAATGTTAAAAAAAAATATTTGGAATTAAAAAAAATATTTCAGGGAACCACAAATCTCCTCTAACAAGACACCTATCATTCATATTTTAAGATCATAGAATAAGCCTTGATAGATGTAAGAAAGATGATTTTGTTTGACTGTCCTTTGATTTTTGATTTAAAGTGAGGCATAAAAGAATAAAGATATAAGGTTATCAAAGGTATTTTTCATCATCAAGTCAATGTTATAAATATGAATATTTAAAATGACAACATTTTATGTGGTGTCAGTGATGGGAAAACAAAAAGGAAGAATTCAGAAATGAAAACAAATATGGAAAATTAGAAAATTTTCCTTTTGAAAACATAAATAAAAATTTAAAAAATAGGTCACAGAGATGCAGTTTGTGAAATAAAGTTTTATTCTATTGTATTTGTTTTATCTATTATTATAATATGTACTAAAATATGTTATCTCAAATGAAGTACTGTTTCAGGTGAGGAAGGGCTAAGATAAGATTGCGAGATCCCTAAACAGTCTCTTTTATGGAAGAGACTAGATGAGTTGCAGGACTTGTTTCTACACAATATAGATAGCCAAAGAGATCCTACTTATTACAGGGAACTTACCAGGGAAAGATGAATAGATCTTGAGGACTGGGAGTGAAAGTGAAAAGTGAAACAATCCTGGATTCCTAAAGGAAAATATCAAACTATTATTGAGGACTATCCTTTACCTTCTACTTGTTGGGATTCTATCCAGCCTTTGTAGCTGAATTCACATATCATTTACTCTATAAGGAGCAGTTAAAAAGCTATAACTAAGTCGGGGAAGTTCAGAGATAAAAAATTTGGAGGGCAAAGACAATATTTTTAGTCATTCATTATTGCAAAAACAATCAAGCGTATCATGTGACTAGCAAAAATAATGAGCTAAAAGAGGAGGCAACCAAATGGCATATTTAAATGAAATCCTTAATATTGTCTCATAGTCTGTAATCCTCCCCAAGATTTAACTAAGTAATGATTGGCAATATAGATGTTATATTCAAATTTGTAAGAATGAGAGCCATTTGACAATAGAGAAATTGTGAAAAGACATGGATAGGCAGTTTTCAAAGGAAGAAATTGAAACTATCAAAATCAGGAAAAAAATATGCTGCCACTAATATTTAGACAACTGAAAATTAAATCACCTTTGAATTCATTGAAAATTAGCTATTAGACTGGCAAATGATAAATGACAAAATTGATAAATGTCAAGGGGTTTTTGTAAAATGGCTACTACACTAGCCCACTACTGATGGAGGTATGATTTGGTCTGCCAGTTTGCACAGAAATCTGGAACCTCTGCCAGGAAGTTGCCAAAGTGTCTATACTCCTTTGATGGTGCTATATATCTATCAGTCTATACATGAAAAAAATAAATGAAAGAGGAGATATTTTACATGGTAAAGTATTTATAACAGATCTTTTGTGGTTATTGGAAACTGAAAACTAAAGGTCGTCACATTAGGGATGACTAAGAAATTGTGGTATATGAATTTAATTGAATATTATTGTGCCTTACGCAAAGATGAAATTATTAATTTTGGCCTCAAATTGAGGAGGTTTTTATTTTATTTCATTTTTATTAACTTTTGTTTATTTTGAGTTTGCATCTTTCATTGCCATGAGATTTTGAGTTACAAATTTTCTCCCCATCTTTCCCCTACCCACCACCCCAAAACAGCAATCCCACTGTATATCCCTTCCCCCAACCTGCTGTCTCCTATGTCCTCCCCCATCACCCCTCTGACTTTCCAGTAGGGCAAGATGAATCTCCCTACCACATTGCCTGTATATCTTATTATCCAGTTGCATGTAAATAATAATAATAATAATAATAATAATAATAATAATAATAATAATAATAATAATACTGATATATTTTAACATTTGATTTTAGAACTTTAAATTCTAGATTCTTTCCCTTCCTCCCTCATCACCCACCACCACTGGTAAGACAAGCAATTAAATACAGGCCATACATGTGTAGCTATGCAGAATATCTCCACAATGGACATAATATGAAAGACTGACTGTATTTCCCTATCCCACCCCCCACTTGTTCTGTTCTCTACTTTGTCCCTGTCACTTTACAGAAGGATTTGCTTCAAACCACTCTCCCCCAACCTGCCCTCCCCTGCAACATCTCCCCTCTCATCCCTTTCCTGCTACTCTCCTCTAGGGCAAGATACCCAATTTAGAGTGTATGTCATTCCTTCCCTAAGCCAAATTCAATGAGAGTAAGGTGGACCCATTCCCTTTTGTCTCCCTGTTCTTCCCCTTCATTGTAACAGTGATCCCTTGCTTCTTCTATGTGAGATGATTAACCCCATTCTGGCTCTCCCTGTCTCCTCTCACTCTATTCCTCTCTCACCTCTCAATATCACCTTTTAAAATATCATCCCTTCCTATTAAATTTATCCTGTGCTCTTTATGTACACACACACACACACACACACACACACATATATATATATATATATACTCTCACATATGTATTCATATGCATATATACCCTCCTATATAGACATATGTGTATGTGTCCACACACACATACATACACACATATACATATATACATACATATACACACACATTTTTATTCCCTTCACCTATCCTCATACTGAGAAAAGTTTCATAAGTTTCAATTACCGTTTTTCCACGTTGGCATGTAAATAGTTCAACTTTGATAATTTCTTTATGAATTCTTTTGCATGTTTACCTTCTCATGCTTCTTGTATTTGAATGTCAAATTTTCTATTCAGTTCTGTTTCATTCCTCAAGGATGCTTCAAAGTCATCCACCTCATTGAATGACCATATTTCCCAATGGAACATATTCAGTCTTGCTGGGTAGGTGATTCTTGGTTTTAATCCTAGCTCTCTGAGGAGGTTTTTTTTTTTTTATAAACTAATGCAAACCAAAGGGTTTGAAAACATAAATTCCATAAACAACATCTGATTACATTGGTCCTCATTATGGATTTCAGAGTATTATACAATAACATCTATTTACATAATGTTCTAATACACCTTGAAGACACCACCAGAGACAGTGTGAATCTCCACCAATAAAATCTGGTCATTTGTAAATACTATAGCAAAGATATAATACTCTTTGTGGTATATAAGTAATTCTTCTGTTAGAAAAAATATCTATCTGGTTGTCCTTCGTTCTTCTAACCTTTCCAACAATATTCAGAAAGGCACTTTCAGAGAGTCATTGATATAATTTGGGATGGATTATCTAGGAAGGATTTTTTGAAACACACACACACACACAAGTATAATAAGAAGGTATGCTAAGTAGAATGAATACAAAATAAAGAATTATAGAAATATAGATAAAAAAATGACTGAAAGGTTTTAGATCTCTAATTAGCATAATATCAAGCCATAAGTCCAAAATACTGAAAATGAAAAATGCCATTTATAAATAGAGAGGTGATAAACTCAAAACTCAGGAAGTGGCACACATTTTATTTTGGACATGACTGTTTGTTGAATTTGTTTTGCCAGGTTATGTAGATTAACAGATAAAGATTGATTGTTATTTAATTTGCTTAATTATTAATGTAGAGGAAGGTACAGAAATATATTTTAAAGCTGCTATTTACTTTTTTAATAAAATAAAATACTTTTTAAAAGAACAAATGTTATTACAGGTACATTTTGATATGTTTGTGGTTAGAAAGTATGATTAACTAATCTGTATTATTTTCATGGATTAAGGGATAGGCAGAAACCTTACCAATTTCACAAATTGTGGCTTAATATTTCTTGTCTGGGGATAACTAAACTGAAGAAGAGGAATTATTTAATGCTAGAAACTGTTGTTCAAATAATGGTAGCTATAAAAATGTTAAACACAACATTTTGGAAGGAATGTCCAAATTTAGGAGTCATTT
>CM053583.1:366525696-366541392 GCA_028627135.1 Pseudochirops cupreus | reverse complement strand
GGTTTTTCTTTCCAGGTTATTTTTTTTCCTTTTTTGTTACCTTGATTCCTGACAATTTTTTTATTAAATGGTTTTATTCTGAAATTGTTACCTCTGAGTCTATTTCTAAACCAGTGTCTCTCATGCTTTATTATTTGTATGCTTGGCGAAAGGAAATAAATATATTGAATATTCCTCCTAAAAGCAACAAATGTATGGGATATTTCTAAATTCTTTAATATTGTAAAACATAATCAGTGTGGTCTGATTTTCTCTTTTAAAAACACATCCTCTAACAAAGACATAACTAGGATGAGGTGACCAGGGTTTTGATCCAGAGCACCAGCAGTGAGAGAATGCTGGCAACACTTAAACTTTTTTCTTAGAAATAATTTATCACCCAGCTAGAAATTAGTGAAGAAAAATAATTAATTATGTATGTTTCCCTCATTCTGCTTGGGCTCCAGGTTTTTAGCTGAATTTTCTTCTGCCTAAGATCTTTAATAGTTTTAAGCTTCTTTGCTTATATTTCTCCTTTCACTTTCTGACTCTGTTAAATGTTACAGAGAGTTTGCCACCTGAGAATTCAAAGCGGTCTCAGTATTTAATTGAACTGGTGAATTAACTTTTTACTAGTAACCATTCTTAGCCCATGGTCTTTATCATGGGTTGTTAGAAAACATGGTCTTTATCATGGGTTGTAATGCAAAGATCTACCATTAGGAGCCAGATTTTCCTATGTAGATGTCAATCCTTTTTGTTTGAGACCAGGTCTCACTCCACCTTCTGGTCTCACTCTAGTTCCTTCATTCCGTTAAATAGATGGCCAAGTTCAGTCAGTGTCTGGCATTTTTGGTAATCTTGGAGAAAGAACAGTATTGGCAGTGTGGAAAGATTTTCTGTCATCTTGCGTTCCTTGATTCAGGAAAACTCCTGGCAGAAGATATCTCATTCCCTCTTTAGTACAATACTTCCTAAGGGGAGTTGAGATTTACTTCTTGTTGGAACAGGACATTTGTTGATGTCTAGTGGGAGTGTTACAGGAGTTTGTGTCAATTACTGAGCAGTTTACAAAGCACAAACTGTTGGTTCACATTAGGCACCCCGATAGAATGTGGGAGGCTGGTGGTATAAAGGAGATATCAACAATTAATGTTAATACACTAGCATTTATATAGCATTTTAAGCTTTGTAAAACACTATGAATATTGTCAATTTATCCTTATACCCACCCTAAGAGAAGGTATAATTATTATCTTGATTTTACTGATAAGGAAACTGAGACAGGCAGAGATCAAAGGACTTTCCCAAGGTCATACAGTTACCATGTGTCTAAGGTTTGAACCTAAGTTTGTCTGATGTCAGGTTCAGTGCTCTATCAACTACTCTGGCTAGCTGATTCTATACTGAATAGCATATTAGTGAATAGTATTCTCCAAAGTTAATTCATAAGGCTGCTACCTTGTTGGGCTTTTTGCTTTCATATTTAAAAAAAGTAGCAATTGTTTTATTAAAAATAAATTCTCTTTTTAAAAAATAATGAGCAATAAAAAAAAGATTTAATCTAACATCTTATTAGTCACATGAGCTGGAAAGCTTCCCTTCATTCTATCCCTTGAGAGAAACCTAAATGAATTCTTCCCTACACTAACAGCACCCTATTCTCTCCTCTATCTAAGTGATAGCCCATCTAGCATATGCCTCATCCTCATGAGGCCCTGGTATTTCTGCTGATGGGGCTTATGTCCTCTGGCCTCTCTCTGAAGTCTCTCTTCCCCACTCAACTGGAATTAGTAGCCTTGTCTATGAAAGATCATAAAATGATGATCCCAGGGGATTTGAAAGTTACTGAACTAGGTTAGGGAATGACTCCAATCTTTTTAACTCCAATTCCTCTTCCTTCCCTGGTGTCATGGAAGGCTAACTATATTTTTCTAGTACAAGAAGGAAAACAAACATGAGGGGAATAATGGAATAGCTGTGGGAAATCAAAAAAGTGAAAATAGACACTAGCCAGGAGGAAAAATACAAAAGAATTGAAGGGGAAAAGGAAAAGGAGTGAAAATGATGAAATGTTTCTTGTTTCATACATAGATGTGTTGGACCAAACACCTCAGGAGAAGTGGTCAAGTATGGAAGAACTGCGTTCTCAACTATTATTTTAAGTCGTTGTAAGTAGCATATTATTTATAAGTGGTACTGTGAGGTAAGTATGCCAGAGGTAACATGATGATCCATTGAAACTAGATCATGTCCAAAGTTGATACTTTATCTTAGGAGAAAAGAGGCAGAAGGGACTCATCCTGGAAGACTTCATATTGAAGGCAAAGTTGGAGTTCAAGTTTTACATATTTCAGAATTCAAATCTAAGTGTTTCTGAAGCATTGAATCAGGAAGCCATTGTCGATCATCAAAACTCTAATAATTCATTTAATAGGTTGCTATATAATGGAACAGTAAACAGTGGGAATCTCTTAGTTTTGCATAGAAAGAGAACAGATGAACTTTAAGACATGGTCTTTATTACACTTATAATGTAAAGATCTTCTATTAGGAGCCAGATTTTCCAAATCTAAGGATATTGAAGCTTAAGTGTTCTTTTTACATCATCATCATAAAGTCTTTACAAATGTAAAGTTATTGTTACTATTGCATTTGAATTGTTACAATGTTTTTATATTTAGAGAGATTTGTGATGTCATGTGATTTCTTTCAATTATGGCTCTTTACCTACTCATTTGGTGTAACTCTTCTCCATGTTTTCTAACAAATCCAAGTTAAAGAATGTTACTAGCTAATAGTAACTAGAATTTATTTAGCACTTCAAGATTTGCAATGTGCTTCACATTTGTTATCTTTTTTTTTTAACTCTTAAGAAAATTTCATGGTTTTATTGTATAATGAGGCATTGGAACATCTGAACAAATCAAGATCTGGACTACACATGCAGCTGCTGCTTTCTCCTTCATTTCTTTGGGTTACAAGAGCAACTTATCAGTACATTAAAAAGACAACCTTTTACATTACTTAGTCTTTCTAAGGCACATGCTGGTATAACACAAACTTCTGTCTTGAATAATACCAGGAAGAGGAGAGAGAAGCAAACGGCATGGCAACTTGGGAAGAGGAGGCTGAGCCAAAGTTATGCTAGCCAAAACATGTCATTGGTGCATACCCAAGCATTGTTGATGGTTTTTAATAAAAATATCTGGTGGAATCCCATGATGGGATCTTCATCAGCCTTTAGCAGCCTCAACACCATACTGAGTATACAGCTGTCAGGGGTAGACTGGTGGTGCCGAGCTGTGGTGTTATACTGTATTTTCTGAAATGGAAGTCTAGACAATTTCTCCATGATGGCTGCTTTGCCTTGGGATTGCTGCCCTTCCTATGTAAGGCAAGATGCATCAATATATATTGCTCCTAACTGAGTTCTGTCACTATCAAATAACTGGTAGTAATGTTGCACAAAGCTGGATCCAATCTGTTCCTGAATCAACTTATCTCCCATTCTGGATCCTCACCTGGCAGCAGAAACTGATTGGCAGGCACAATGGCAGTGGTGGTCGCAGCAAGTGAGCATGGTTGGGAACCAACTATCCCCCTTCCTTCCCCCATCTTCCCTTTCCCTACATTTCTTATCTTATTTTATCATCACAACAATGTAAATGTTATTGTCCTCATTTCACTGATGAGTAAACTGAGATTGAGTGGTTAAGTGACTCTATTAGGATCAAGCTTCTGGGACAGTATTTAATTACAGGTCTTTCTATGTCCAACACTCTATGCACTGTGCCACCTAACTGTCAATAAAAGCAATGTTATATCTGGTTGTTTTATTGTCAGGCATGGGGGGGTGGCGGAGGTGTTAATTACCACTAAGTAATATGAGGGCACTTGGCTTCATCTTTGTCTCAGAATGAATACCCAAACTAGTGGAGTACTAATTACGCTTTCAGTGAGAATCACCAAAGTATAGAGTAAACAGCAATATATTATGGGGGAAAAATGACCCAATAGCAATTGCAGCCAGATAGGCTTACCTTGCTTCTCATTGTCTTTCACATAGACTCTTCTGGGCTCCCAATAGTGTCACCCACAGCTAATGGGAAGGATCTTTTTGGGTCAGAGCGGAGATTATGCATCCTATGTAGGTTATATATTTCCATATAGGTTATCTAAATGCAAGTCAAGGCAAGATTTTGATAGATTTCTTCACAATTTTGCCCATCTCTCTTCAAGGGAGAATTTGATTTCTTCCTAAAGGTGAACTGGAAAAGGGACAATGATGTTGAATATTCTGCTCCCTTCATAAAGAGGTCGCTGGATTAGAATTGTATCTGACTGCACCCTTGTTGCTTATCTATATCTATCACCATTTTAATAGAGTGGAAGAAATTGTGACTTTTTTTAGACCTTAATGACCATACATATGCGTATTTATGTGCATATAAAGCCTCTGTTTACACTGGAAAAGAACATTTTAAAATTTCTCACTCCAGTGATAACAATTCAGGCATCTTTCATTTCTTCTGTTATTAAGCATATTACCCTCTCAATCCTCACATCCATTATTGATATGAGTGGAAAATATATTGCTGTTAAAAGAATCTGCAGCAAATAAAAAATGTACATTAAAAATAAAAGTCCAGAAGCATCTTCTGTGCATCTGAAAACTTTAAAAAGGACATTTATCAGTCTGTGACATGCATCAAAATAAGAAGGAAAAAATGAAAGAACTATTATGAACCAATTGCTATGCTACTGTACAAGCAACTTGTCTATCAAGGCTTTATATGACATTTATTTTTTGTGGGAGTAGCCAATAGTTTTAATTAATATGAAATTAATTCATCAAAAGAATGGACCGAGATAGGATCTATTGAATTTAGGATTTTATTCCTTCACCTAGATTGGAGATTAATGACTAGCTTTTTAAAATTGAATTGAATTATGTCCATATCCTATCTACTTTTAATAGAATCACAGAATTGTAAAGTGGGACTGGGACTTGGGGGATCCATCTGCCACTTTCTCTCTATATTTGACACATTGAGTAACTAGGACTAGAAAGAGTAAATAACTTGAATTCAGAAATACATCTGGTTCATGGTGATGGTAAGGCTACATAATCTAGGTGATCTCCATCTCAATCAAGTGTTTGTTTCACAATAACAACGTTTAATCAGAGTTTATTAAGTGTCTGCTGTATACAAGGCAATGTGCTAAACTTTGGGAATAAAAAGACAAAATAACACAAATTTGCCCATAAAAAGTTTGGGAATGAGTGACAATATATATACAGATAGGAAAATACAGAGTATATACAAAATGAAGATAAAAAGTGCAAAGCAATTGCGAAGAAGTATGGGATAAGGGCACTACTGTAGTCTAGTAGTTTTCATGAATGTATTCCAAAATAACTCACTATAATGGTAGAAAAGGAGAACACACACATCTATGTGATAAAATAATGAGATGACTCAATTCTTAAAGTTTTTTCAGCCTAATTCTGGATGTCTGTAGGATCGTGGATCTGGAGCTGAAAGGAGACTCAGAAGTCATCTAGTACGGCAACTTCATTTTACAGATACAGAGACTTAGGCCTGTAGAGGTTAAATGACTTGCCCAAGGAC
This sequence comes from Pseudochirops cupreus, assembly GCA_028627135.1. NCBI lineage: Eukaryota > Metazoa > Chordata > Mammalia > Diprotodontia > Pseudocheiridae > Pseudochirops > Pseudochirops cupreus. Next base: position 366,535,777 of record CM053583.1, on the reverse strand, counting down.
ACAAAAGACATGAAGGGAAGAGCTTAGATGCGAATTCATGAATTCCACATTCATTGCTCCAAGTCCAGCCCTTGACCATGACAGTTCCATCCCACTGAACCAACTGGTTAATGGATTCCTTTGGGAGACTCCCATGTATTACTGATATCTGCTATACCAATTAAAAGGAAACTTTGCCTGAAGTAATAGGAAAATAATGGTGCTTTTTGTCATAAAACAAATTAAATATGTATTTTAATGTGAGAAAATAATTCTTGCCAGAAGAAAATATTACCTATGTCATTATAGACAGTGAATAAAAGTAGTAAGGTATAGACAGTAAAGCACTGTACTTAGATTCAAGAAATCCTTGTTCATATCCCATCTTGTCTCTGACATTTAGGAGTTGTGTGATCATGAACAAATCCCCTAACTTCCATTCTTCAGGCAACTTTGTGGGGAGGTGGAGGGGATGGGGAGGGATCTACTAAGAGACACAATATAGTTCAGAAGAAAGGGCTCTAGATTTAGAGACAGAGGATTCAAATTCCAGTCCTGATTCTGTTGCTACCTATGAGACTTTGTACAACTTATTTAAATGATCTGGCCTCAATTTCCTCATCTGTAACATGAACAAATTGGATTATATGGTGTCTATGGTCCCTTCTAGCTCAAAATCTATTTTTCTCTGAATAGAAGTGTTTAGATCTATATTGTTGGACATTACTCCTATAGAGGAAGCTCCCCTATACCAAAGAAATCATAGATCTTTCACATGTAACATACTGATATGTTTTGAGAGACTCTATCACTGATCATTTTATAGGTCATTTTTGAGAAACACTGCCTTGAGAATGCTTCAAGGTATGGGCGTCTAATGTTGTAACGAACTGACCTAGACTCATTGGCCTGGCCTCCCACCAGCTCACAGCTTGTCCATTGCAGTTCGATGCTTTCATATGCTAATGCAATGGCCTCCTCCACACCAGAATCATAACCCCAAGTTAATTGGACATAAAGTTAAATGCAAACTCTACTTTGTAGCAGTCATGGCCTTTGAGTGAATGACAAAACTGCAGGAGTTCATGACCACACTCAGCAGGATACAGAATTATGGATAACCTAGATTGCTTTGTTGTGTAATTGAAAACAAAAGCATTATTCAGAGAATTACAGAATTTTAGCATCAGAAAACATATCAGTAGTCACCTCATTCAACTATGTCCACAAAGAAGCCCCTCTAAAACTAGGCTCATGAGTGTTCATTCTTTGTTTGACAGCTGCCAGTGAGGGGGAAATGGCCACATCTTCAGGTAGTGTTAAACTGTGTGAAAGTGCTCCTTTTTAGAAGGTTTGTTTTTTTTTTCCCCCTCCTGACATCAAGTCTAAATCAGATTCTTTGGAACTCGTCCTCATTGCTCCTACTCCTTACTTCCAGGGTCCAGCAGAACAAGTCTAATCCCTCTTCCATGTGACAATGAGCTAATGTATCTCCAAATGTACTAGATCTAGAGTTTATTCGGAGTCCTTTCTGTCCCCTATTAATGAGTCTTGGTGTCCTCAACTGATCTTAGATGGCATTAACTAAAGACCCTCCATCTTTCCATTTTCTTTCCTCTAAATACAACTTCACTTTTTCGATGTCTTTACTAACTAGAAAATATTTAGAAGTTTAAAAAATATTATATACAAATATGTATATATACATATATATTTTCTTGACTGATGTACAATAATGAAAAATATGCATTATGTTGTTATTTTTTCTTAGACAAGAACAAAGAGATAAATAATTATGTTTGTGTATTTTTTACAAAAGCTGTTTTTTCCCCCAATGAGACTCACATGGAAGAGAAAGAAAAGAGATTTTTCTTCATTGAAAAAATTCAATGAAAAATAAAAAACAAAAAAATATACATTTTGTTTAATATACAACTGATTTTCACCATAAAGTTTGATTCTTAGTTTGCCTGATCTTTACCCCCTGGTGAGATTGGATACTGAAGTATTATCCAGGGTCCTGTGCATACTAAGTGTTTAATAAGTGCTTATTGAATTGAAATTAAACAAATGGATTATAAAATGCTTGTAGCAATCATTACCATATAGATCACTTATACTTCCTCTTCACATACCAATGCAAGACCTTGTGACTTGAGGACAAGTTACATTATACAGGGGAAAAATTACTTTGTTAGAACAAGAACTTATTGTAAAGCACTTAGTAAATAACCATGAGCAAATCACTTCACTTCTCTGGGCTTCTGTTTCCCCATCTATGAAAATGAAGACATTGAACTGGATAATCTCCAAGGTCCCTTTTCACTACATATCTAAGATCCTACAATCTTTTATAGAGTTAGGACACTTGGATTATGATCCTGGATTTTTGATTTATTGTCTGTATGACTTTCAGACAATCCCTTCACTATCTTGGATCTCATTTTGCTCATGTCTAAAGTAAATGGATTGGGATGGATGATCTCTAAGGTCTCTTTTGTCTAGTTCTTTTAAAAAATAAAGGAAAAAAGGACTCTGTGATACTATAGGAGAATCCAAAAAAAAATATCGAGGTTGTTTCAGGGTCTTCAAAATAATTTATTTCTTGATGTTATTGAACATGTTATTTATGTAAAGTTGGCCATGCTTAGCTTACTTCCTTATTTATCAGTTTTGTTCACGAACCCTGCCTTCATTTGCTTCCTCAAAAATTATTAGCTACTTTCCATGCTTTAGCCATTCAACCATATCATATCTTATATGATTGCTGAAAGGAAGGAAGGAAGGAAGGATGAAAGGAAGGATGAAAGGAAGGAAGGAAGGAACGAAGAAAGGAAGAAAGGAAGGAAGGAAGGAAGGAAGGAAGGAAGGAAGGAAGGATGGAAGGAAGGATGAAAGGAAGGAAGGAAGGAAGAAAGGAAGGAAGGAAGGAAGGAAGGAAGGAAGGAAGGAAGGAAGGAAAGAATAAAGGAAGGAAGGAAGGAAGGATGGAAGGAAGGATGGAAGGAAGGAAGGAAGAAAGGAAGGAAGGAAGGAAGGAAGAAAAGAAGGAAGAAAGGAAGGAAGAAAAAATGAGAGAAAAGAAAAACTCCCAATGCTTCCAAGCACATTGCTTATTGAGTATAGCATATGTTGGATTAAAACTCCTGGGCAAAATTGACAAAAACAAAATCATTCTTTTCCATGATTCTTGCCACAGAGAAGTTCTGAGGCAGGCTAGGACCTTGTCATTGGATGACTAAGAATCTAGACTAGCAGATTGGTAGAAAGGTATTCTGGGTAGGCACAAACAGGTGCATGCAAAAGTTATAATTCTTATTGAAGAAAATAGATTTCCCTCACTTCACTTTCTGTTATTCCTTTTATTACTAAAGAAGAGCACTGTGGAATTGGGAATAGGTATCTTATCAAACTAAAGCATTATCAGTCAACCAAACTCACTATCTTTGTTTCTATTGTATGGTTAAATCTCATTTATCTTCTTCAAGTTGCTTTGTTTCAGACACTATAATCAACAATTTAACCAATAAACATTTATGAAGAAACTATGCGTCAAGCACTATGGTAAGTAACTGGGATCCAAAAAGAGGCAAAAAAGATTTTCTGCTCTCAAGGAACTTACAGTCTAAATATCTAAAATGCAAAATATATTCAAGATAATTAGGATATATTTAACAAAAGGAAGACAATAGAGTTAAGTGGGGTTGGAGGAGACTTCTTTTACAAGGTGAGAAGAGAAAGCACTCTAGGCTTGGGAAATAGCTAGAGAAAAGGCCTGAAGCCTATGGATGGAGTGTCTTTTTTGTGGAACAGTCAAGAGGCCAGTGTCACTGGATAAAATAGTACACGTATGGGAGTAAGGCATAACAGCTTTGGAGGGGTTGAGATTATTAAGGATTTTGAATGCCAGAGCATTTTATATGCTGGATGTAATAGGAAATCATTGGAGTTTATTGAATGGAGAGGGGTGGATATAATTGCACCTGCACTTTAGGAAAATCCTTTTAGTGACTGAATGGAACAAATAATAGTGTGGGGAGAGACTTAAGACAAGCAAACCCACTAGCAAGCTATTGTAATAATCAAGGAGTGAGGCAATGAGGGCCTGTACTAGAGTGATGGCAGTGTCAGAGAAGCGAAGGGAACATATTCAAGAAATGTTGTAAAAGTAAAATGATAGGTATTGATAGAAGACTGTATATGGTGAGTGGGTGGAAAGATAGTGAGGAATCCAGAATAACTCCTAGGAGGTTTTGAATGAAGGACTGATAAGAAGGTGTTGCACTGTACAATAAAAGGGAAAGTAGAAGGAAATGGCTTAAAGGGAAAGATAATGAGTTCTATTTTTGACATATTCAGCTTATGATATCTACCAGACATCCAATTAAATGTGAGTAAAAGGCAGTTGGAAATACAAGTTCAGATTCCAGCAGAAAGTTTGGGGTAGGATAAGTAGATTGGAAAATCATTAGCAAAGAAATTTTAATTAGTGTGCAAAAATTAATGAGATTTCCAAGTGTTATGGTAAGAGAAGAGAAGAGGGCCCATGACCTGACCTTAAGGAACACCTGTGGTTAAAGGGTATGACCTTGGGGAAGATAGAGCAAAGGAGACAAAAGAGTGGTCAACTATTTAGCAAGAGAACCCAGAGAGAGTAGTGTCCTAAAGACCTAGAGATTATCAAAGAGGAGAAGAGTATCAACACTGTTAAAGGCTACAGAGAGGTCAAGGAGAGTTGGGGTTAGGGAAAAAGTGCATTAGATATTTAGTAATTTTTAAGAGAACAGTTTTTTGGAATGATACGATATGATATATACCCTAATGGGGCTAAGGAGAAGGGAGTTATATTCATTATATGAGAGTGATACTAGGGAAGATAAGTTAAATAAAAAGGAGAAATCCAAGAAAAGTCCTATGGCAACTTAAGATATGAGAAATTATTTCCTAGGGAAGTAAGGAAGAAACTAAATTGGCTCCATGGAGGATTCTGCATTAAAAAATGATCCAACAACAGTCCCTGACTGACCAAAGATCAAAAACATTAGAAGTAGCATAACAAAATTTTAATTTAATAGGAGACCCAAGGAAATGAGAACATCTCAATATATTGGAAAAATCTTATATCCATTTCTCAAAAAAAAAAAATTAAAAATCAGGACCACGAATAGACCACATGAAGACCTCTGACTTCTACAACAATGTTTACCAAATATTGAGTTCCTTTGGACTACTCATCTCCGTAGAACTTATGATCAGGGTATTCGATAGCAAGTCAATCAAGAAACATTCATTAAGTACTTACTATATGCCAAGCATCATAATAAGCACCAATCAAGAAAATAAATTAAGATGGAGTGAATATTTATATGGTGTTTTAAGGTTAAGAAAAAGATTTTAAAACCTCTACATAGCATTTTTTTTTCCATTCTACAAATCCTAGACTGGGAAGATCTGTCTTGATATTTAAAAGAAAAATCTAAAATCAATCAAAACAAAATAAATCACATACAAGATCCCTATGCAAGTCATTCCATAAGCATTTATTAAATTTCTACTATGGTGACACAAAGAAAATAGAGATCTCTCTACTCTCAAGAAACTCACAGTCTAATGGAGGAGACAATGTGTATTCAGGGTATGTATTCAGGGTAAATTGGGTATAATTAGCAGAAGAAAGGAACCACTATTGAAGGACCTCAGGAAAAGTATCTTGAAGCAGATAAGATTTTATCTGGGAGGCAGGGATAAGAATTCTAAAAATGGGAAACAGCCAGTAAAGATGCTAAGAGTCAGGAGATGGAGGATCTTCTGTGAGGAACGAGGACTGCAATGTCAGGGGATGACAGAGTTCCTGGGAATGTACTTGTAGAAATTATGTTTTTCTACTGAAGGGCTCTGTTCCATCATTCCTATATTTCTAAGTATTTCATAGTGATAGAAAAATGTCTAAAGTTATGACAATTCACATCTAATAAGGATTGAAAATGGAGTACAGATAGATAGGAAAATACTCATTGCCACAGTGGTCACATGTAGAGGGGGAAAAAGAGTCTTTATTGCTTTCATATTTTAATATCTATCAGTTAAACAGCTCTGAAGCTCACTGCATATTATAAAACTCGGCACTGGAAACATTAGGTTCTCAGTTTTCTGAAGGAAGCTAAGGGATAAGAAGTGCAAAGGAGACCTGGGAACTAGCAAGTTCAATTACTACGTGGCTAATACATGATAGCTGTCTGATGTAGAAGAGTAAAAGAGAAAAATTGAGCCCCAGATTGCTGGGGTTCTAAACCCAACTCTTGCATGGGTATAGTTCTAACTGCTCAAATTACCCCAGGGAAGTCTCTTCCCTTCTCTGAGGCTATTGTCTGATACAAAAGTAAGAAGCAAACATACACCCCAGCTGATACATTTTGTCTTTGCTTTATAAATTATTTGCATTCTAAGAGTAATTTTGCCCTAATGAATTGCAGACAGAAGGGCAGTGACTTAAGATTTGGACAGCAGTGGACTTTTGAAGGTGGAAGAAGAAAAATATGAGTACCTTGCCAATTGAAAATTGTTATACTGCCTCTCTATCAACACAGAAAATATGAAGATACCCAGACTGTCTGCCTTATGAGTGACAAGAAACCTCTTAAACAGTTTCCCTGAGGAAAGAGAAAAAAAATTAAAACATTACAGTTGTGTACCTGGGAGGTATAGACCTGCTAGCAGATATGACAGAGTCAAAACTTACAAAATTCCCATGAGGCAGGTAATATAAGCATTATTTCCTATCTTTTATGCATAGAGAAGTCTGAGGTGAGAATTGAAATGATTTATTCAAGGTCACATGGCTAGCAAGTGTCATAACTGGACACACTTCTTCTGACTCCTAGCCTCCTGCTCCTTATTAATTCAGCTGAGTAATCACACATTGGAAAATAATTTAAAAAAAAACTTTTAAATCCCTAATAGTTTTCAATGCAGTGCCAGGCACTGGGAATACTCAGTATGCATCCATAATTTCATTAACTGAGGTGTTCTCTTCCACTATCTAGATCATTACCCATTTGTTCCTTTCCATCCTCTTGGTCTCTTGTCCACATTCTCCCAAAAGTTTTCCAATGTGCTAGAGGCTTGTTCCTTTTCTTACATCATCAGAAAAACACTGAGGCCCTCTGGTGCTATGTGACAAGTATTCAGAGACAAAGGTTAAATAGTCTTTTCCTTGATAGAGTTTCTAATCTAGCCAATATAGCATAATAGTAGAGGACTGAAAACTAAGTGCCATTGAACGGGTACCTGACAGTAGCTATGGTTACTATCGTTTCATTTTGTTTTGTTTTTCCTTTTGTTTTTGTTTTCTTTTTCAGGAAAAGTGTAAGACTTATGGTGAGCCTCAAAGGCAGAGTTTCAAGAAAAAAAATAATCTCTCATTGGTATTTTAAATCTGTCTGTAGATTTTTCTCATCCAGTTTATTTGCCAAGTCTTGTCATTTCTGTCTCTACACAATCTCCCCTCCTCTCCACTCATACCACCATCATGTCTGAAATCGATACCTTTGTACTGGCTTTTCCCCACCAATTGATCAATAATCATAAATGATGAAATGGAGAGTGCTGATGATGAAAAGTTTTTTATACAAAGTAACTGTAGCTAAAAGTATTGGAGACACAGAGTTCTTGGCAGCAGAGTTTTCTAATACAGGTCTACTCTGAAAGATAGCATTGGATAGTGAATAAAGTTTATTTTGGAGTCAGTAACACTTGACTTCCCTCTACCCTGTTGTCCTCTTAAACAATGAGTGGTACAAAGTTGTAACTTAATCAATTGCAGAATTCCACAAATTCAGCTGCCAAATTTTAAGAATTTAAAAAGATAAAGTGGCATAGACAGCCCATTCAGAGTTTCATTCATAACAACAAAGTAACATTTTCCACTTTGTAGTATCAAAAGTGTGGTTTTAAATGTTCTAATCTAAACTATAAAGCAGTAATAGGCAATGCAGTAATGAGCTTGTCAGCTGTTCTTTCACATTACGTAGAATGAAGCAAGAGGTGAGCTGGGTGGAAGAGAAGACTAGATTTAATAGGGGTCATAATGCTCATTATTTGGTGACTACAGTGGTTGCAAAAGTCAAGTAGTTGACTGAGGATTGCTACAACCATCCAAGCCCTGATTTGCCATTCCAGAAACAATAGAAATCCTTTTCTCTTCCACATCACTTACCTCAATGATCATTTAAGCATAAAATTATAGAAAAGAGGAGAAAATCAAAGACACTGTCAACTGCTAAATACATGCTAATGAAATCACTACCTTCTGCATGCACTTTTTGCATAAAATTGTCTCTCTTTCTTAAAATAGCTTTCCTGCCACAGTTCTTCTGACAGTATTCTTTCATTAAATCATCACCTAGTTAATTGTATCCTATTGATGGTAGCAATCTATTGATGCTCTATTTTCTTTTTTATCAAGTAAAAGGTCACATCAACTGAAACCTGCTATTAAGTAAATAGCCAGGAAATTGAAAGCAGTAATAGGAGTCTTCAACTGTATGCACGGGGTTGATGATGGGATGAAGTTACAAATACAATTTTAAAAGAAGCCTAAGGGAAATGTAAAAATATTTCATTGGTTTGAGAAAATATGACTCAAGTGAAATTTAGCTGCATCATAGAAAAAAGTTATTCAATTTTGTGCCCCCTCAAAGAAAACATTTTCATTTTGAGTCCAATAGGGAAATTACCATTTTTTTCTGATAAAGAATTAATTGATTGCTTAGAACCGAAATCAGAGTTATAACGAGGAATTATTGTGCCTGGGAAAATTTTATTTGGGGAAAGGCCTACAGCGGCAGTACAGAGAACAGTTGAATAGGATTCATAGAGTAAGATAGTTCTGAAGAGAGTGGGTAACATGGCAATGTGACCCTTGGGGTTGGCTTAAGGATGACTGTTCTTCATTGTATCAGGGCTGGTAGACAACCAAGGGAGGGAGCACGTGAAAAACAATTACTGCAGAATGAAATACTTTCATCTGTCTCACAACTATAGATACCTTGGTGCAAAGCCCAGTTATTCCATTCTTGTTAAATACTGTCTCAAATAATTGGACTATGTGTGCATCCCAGCCAAGCATCTGAAAACAACAAAACTCCTAACTATATTGATAGAAGCAGAATTTTGTTTTGGCAAAATGAAACATTCATTTATATATTAACCCCCCACCTAAAAAAGCATAGGTACACAAGAGTTGTTTATGTATAAGAAATGTGTGTGTATATACAAACATACACACATATGTATATGTATGTATATATGTATTGTGCATATATATATATGTATATGTATGTGTGTGTGTGTATAATGTGTGTATGCATATATACACATATCCTCAAAATTTACCAAGGCAAAAATGCTGAAAATCAAGATTAATTCAATACAATTATTAAATGGAGGAAATACATATAATATATATGTATATAGATATAGATATACACACATACATATATGTGTATATACACAAATGAAATAAAAAAGAAGGATGGATACAAAAAGACAAATTGCTCTACACATAACATGCATATAAAAATAACAATAACGCAAAATGACTATAGGAGACTGGAATAAAATTTATATGCATTTAGTTCTTTTTAAAAACCCAAGGATTGTGAGAATGCTATGAGACAAATAAAAACTGAACATTCACAATGTCAAGAAAGAGTGACAGAGAAATTTCATTATTTCTAAATATAGCTTACATAGGATGTCAATATTAAATACATATAAATACATAGATTCTCAATTCATAAAGGAAAAGTTAATTATTTTTGTTACTCTTTGTGTCTTTTTATAATTCAACAAAAAGGCACAGAGAGTAACAAAAAAAATTGTTGAAGTCCTTACTGTTATTCTTTCAAATATAGATAAGTCTAATACAAAGATAAAAAGGAAAATATAGAAGTGAACAAGAAACTGGAGAAGTTAGAGGTGAATAATCTATTTTGTCTTCTAAATGGAAATACTACAGAGTGAAAATATTTCTCAGAACTACATGGTCTTTTTTTTTTTTTACAAAAAGTAACCATGTGCAATCAAATATTTATGAAGAAAT
>CM053583.1:366506848-366525196 GCA_028627135.1 Pseudochirops cupreus | reverse complement strand
GCTGCCGTAGCTCTTAGGGAGAGGCTGGGAACTCTCAGGAGAGACAATTTAAAAATTATTGAACTACCTGAAAACTATGATCAAAAAAAGAACCTAGAAATAATCCTTCAAGAAATTCTAGAGGAAAATTGCCCAGATATTTTAGAACCAGAGAGCAAAATAGAACTTGAAAGAATTCACCAATCACCTCTTGAAAATGATCCTAAAAAGAAAACTCCTAGGAATGTTATAGCAAGGTTCTGGAATTTCCAGGTCAAGAAGCAAATATTACAAACTGCCAAGAAGAAACAATTTGAATACTGTGGAAACACAATCAGGATAACCCAGGATCTAGCACCTTCTACATTAAGGGACCAAAGGGCCTGGAATATGACATTCCAGAGATCAAGAGAGCTAGGATTAAAACCAAGAATCACCTACCCAGCAAAACTGAGTATAATGTTTCAGGGGAAAATATGGTGATTCAAAAAGGAGGAGTACTTTCAAGCATTCTTGAGGGAAAAACCAGAACTGAAGAGAAAGTTTGATATTCAAATGCAAGAAGCATGAGAAGTAAACATAGAAATCATAAGGAATTTATCAAAGTTGAACTTTTTACATACCAACATGGAAAAATGAGAATTGTAACTTGTAAAACTTTTCTCTGTATGAGGATAGGTGAAGGGACTATAAATGTATACATACATGCATGCATACATACATACACACACACGCACACACACACACACACACACACACACACACACACATATATATATATACACACACACATATACATACATATATACACACATATACATACACACATACACATATGTCTGTATAGGAAGGTATATATGCATATGAATACATATGTGAGTGTGGGTATTTATGTGTATGTAGACAGAGAGCACAGGATCAATTGAATAGGAAGGGATGATATTTTAAAAGGTATAATTTAGAGGTGGGTGAGGAATAGAATGAGAGGAGACAGGGAGAGACAGAATGGGGTTAATCATCTCGTATAGAAGAGGCAAGGGATAAATGTGACAATGGAGGAGAAGAACAGGAAGGCAAAAAGGGAATGGGTCAACCTTACTTTCATTGAATTTGGCTTAGGGAGGGAATGATATACATTCTAAATTGGGTATCTTGCCCCACAGGAGGCTAGGGGGGAAGGGGATGAGAGGGGGGATGATGGAGGGGAGGGGAGGTTGTTAGAAGCACACACTTCTGTAAAGGGACAGGGACAAAGTAGAGAATAGAACAAGTGGAGGGTGGGATGGAAAGAAAGGAAATATAGTCAGTGTTACACAATATTTTCATTGTGGAGATGTGCTGCGTAACTACACATGTACGGCCTGTATTGAATTAACTGTCTTTCCAGTGGGGGTGGGTGACAAAGAAGGAACAGAAAGAATCTTGAATTTAAAGTTCTAAAATCAAATGATTATATATATATATAATTATTATTATTTTCATGCAGCTGGGAAGTGAGATATACAGACACTGGGATAGGGAGATCCATCTTCCCCTTCCAGAAAGTCAGAGGGGTGATGGGGGAGGATATAGGAGAGAGCAGATTGGGGGACTGGGTATATCGTGGGATCACTATTTTGTGGTGGTGGGTAGGGGAAAGATGGGGAGAAAGTTTGTAACTCAAAATCTTGTGGAAATCAAATACGTAAAACAAAAAATAAACAAAAGTTAATTCTAAAAGAAAAAGGGAAAAAAAAGAAATCAAGAGAGGCTTGGGAAGAACTAAGCTAAGATGGTGGAATAAAATTAATATTTTCCCCTAACCTTTCCCTACAGAATCCTCTAAATAGCTTTAAAATAAGCACATAAAACCAAATATTCAATGGGAAAACCAGCATAAAATCACAGTATTTTTTCTTCCAGCCCAAGGCATCTTAGAAAGACAGTAAGAGAGCAATGAAGACTTTTGGGTAGGGACTGGTAGAAACAACATAGTTTATGGGCCTTGGATGCAGTAGCAATAACAATAGCAGTGCCAGGACTATCCAGTGGCCATGGATTGTAAAGGGATTGAATACTTGACCAGAAAGAAATTTTAGGTGACACTTGTGTTTGTACTGGGTGATGGGTCAGGTGCCACTTGGCAACTCTGTAGAGGGTCAGAGTTCCAGGAAGTAGAGGGATAGCTGCAGTTGCGAGGGAGCAGGGGCCCTACCTACATAAGAACCAGAGCCTTGATAAAGAGGTCAGTGACCAGAATTCTGACCGGGTTACCCCACCTTCGAACCACCAAAGACTTATCAGTCCTCTGACCTAGCTATAAAAGCAATATGAAAAGTCAATGCACACACACACGCGCGCACACACACACACACACACACACACACACGCACGCACAAAAAATTTGAAAAGAATAGAAAAAGGAGAAACACATAAAAAGCTATTATGGTGACAGGGAAGCTCAAGACACAAATTCAGAAGAATAACATGGTGACAGGGAAGCTCAAGACACAAATTCAAAAGAATCACATGAATACATCTACAGGTAAATACTCAAAGAAAAATGCAGATTGGACACAAGTCTAATAAGAATTATTAGAGGAGATTTTTTTTTTGAAAGCAAAACTGAATATAATAAATCACATAAAGTGAGAGAGGAAAAATTGGAAATGAAATGAGAGTAATTTAAGAAAATTATGAAATATGAATTAAAAGCTTAGCAAAAGAGGCATCAATGTACTAAAGAAAATAATTCCTTAAAAATCAGAATAAGTGAAATCAAAGCTAGCAACTTTAAGCATTATCAATAAAAAATAAAACAAAGTCAGATGACTGAAAAAATAGTAGAAAGTATTTCATCTCTCACAGAAAAAGCAAGTCATCTAGAAAATAGAGCAAGGATAAATAATTAAAGAGTTATTGATCTACCTGAAAGTCCTATTGAAAAAAAAAAGACCCACATATCATATTTCAAGAAATTATAAAGGGAAACTGCCAGAAATCTTAGAACAAGAATGCAAAATAGAAATTAAAAGAATCATTGATCACCTCCTGCAATATATCCCCAAATGAAAACTGTCAGGAATATTGTAGAGAATTTCTAGAAGTCCCAGATCAAGGAGAAATGCTGCAAGTAGGCAGAAATAAATAATCCAAATACCATGGAACCAAAATGAGCTTCATACAAGTTTTAAGAGTTACTAACAAAAGGAGTGGAAGGAGTGGAAGGAGGGAAATAATGATATTCTGGAAGGCAAAGGACCTAGCATTACAACTAAGAAAAACCTACGTAGCAAGACTGAGTACAATACTTGAAGTTAAAAATGGATATTTAATGGCATAGAGGCCTTTAAAGTATTCCTGATGAAAAGACCAGAGCTGAATTATGATTTTGGAATTCAAACACAAAATTCAAGTGAAACATAAAAAACATCAATATGATTGAGAAATCATAAGGGAATTAATAAGGTTAAACTGATTATATTCCTAAGTGAGAAGATAATACATGTAACTCCTAAGAATTTCATCATCATTATATCTAAAAGAGACATATACAGAGGACATATTATAAGTTTATTATATTGGGATGAACAGGTTGGACTGGCAAAACTTGAATGATTAGTTTCTTTGGCTTTTATCTTGAGGCAATGCTTCCCTTTCTTGTCACAGCCTTGCCATTCCTGGGTCTATGCATACATATGCCAACAACTATAGCTGTTCAAAATCAACATAGGCTTCCTTGGAGGTGGCAGGTTTCTCTTTAAGGAAGTCTAGAAGAGCCTGGATGACCATTGGCTGGGTACATTGTAGGAAGAGTTCTTGTTCAGGTACCAGCTGGGCTAGAAGGTAGCTAAGATTCTTTCCAACTCTGAAACTACCTGGTTCTGTGAAGGATAGATATGTTGGATCCAGTCATATTTTTTTTTAAAGAGATTGAAATTCAGGCCCATGGTTGAATGCTGAACAAGGCCTACAATCTCACACTCACACCCTTCTTTCCCCTTAAAGAAATTATAGCAAACAATAAGAGGCAGGAAGCTCATTAGCTTATTGAACCTGGCATAAGCAAGACTTCCCTGACTCTTGGGAAGTCTAATACTTTAATACATGAAAAGCTAATATCTCATTGCCAACAGCTCAGAGACTGAAGTGAATCATAATGAACAAGCAGGAAAGTAGATATTTATCAACTTAGGCAGATAAGATGGAGCATTACCTAATAAACAATAATAGACAGTTAATAAGAAGTAAAAAAATCAAAATGCTGTCAACTAGGATGCCAGTGCAATTCAACTAAGATGAAAAAAATATGAACTTTAAAAAAAAACAATGACCCAGTAAGTACTTAAGCAGCTGCATTCCAAATGAGTTACAATTTATAGGTGGCAGTCCAAGGGAGTCCTATAAATATAGCACTGCAGGAATCCAGGCTGGTCAACATAATGCATAGATTATATGGATACTGTGAGATCATAATTCAAATTAGGCTACTCCCGATTTGTGCATGTGTTTGAGTGTGTTTTAATAATCTTTGAGGAAAAGCAGTGCTTGCTATCCAGTGTTGTTATTGCCTAAGTTATAGCCCAACAAACTCAATTTCTCTTTTTTTTCCATCACTTATCATGAGAACAATATTCCCAGGGGTGACCAGGCGCTTTGCCATGATGTTCAAATTCTATATTGGCGACCCTACAGAGCACTCCTTTATTATGGGAGCAAGAGCATCCTCTCTATTTCCAAATCAAACTCACTCCATACTCTTTGACTTTGGACATTTCCAATTAATCTATGCATCTCTTACATTTGTTGTCTTTTCTCTCTTTGACATATTGCATTTATGCATTGCTACTTCAGACTGGTCTTTCACAGCTTGTGTCCTATATGTGAGAGAAATAGTATCAGAAGTTCTGGTCCTGGAGATAAAAAGCCTGTTTTCTGAGGCCTTGGACTGGTGGGCATTGCTCAACATGAGAGGTTGCAATGCCAAGCAAAGGTAACTTCCAACGTTTGGATTACCAGCATAGCAAACTCCTCTTATTCAGTGACAGATTAAGGCAAAACATTCACATAACAGAGAAAATCAAAATACAGTGTAACTCATTCATTTAGCAAGTAAGTTCTCAATTCAACTGCAAAGTACTAAGGTCCAAGTATCCCACACCTGGCCAGTACATTAGTCAAAGTATCCCACTCCTGGGCAGTACATTCATTTAGTCTCTTCTCAAATGGAGATTAGTTTCCAATCATAAACAAAGTATTCATTTGGTCAATCACAGATCACAAAAATAGTCAAAGGTTTCCCACCTCTGGATCACAACTGAATTACAATACCTACCATCCATTAACGCCAAGCACTTTCTCAAAAGGGACAGGAGAGCACAAAAGGCCATCCACCCTTAAACTGCAGCAATGTTAAGATATCATCACAGCATGCCCTGCCCAAGGAAAGGTCCTGTCTTCATCTTGACATGAGGCAAGTACTCAGCAATCTCTGTTCTTGGGGAGACAAAGCTCAACAAAGCCACAATAGACATTGCCGGTATCCTCATTAATTTGCTCTCTGTGTGCAGAACAGTCCTAGAACCCCTGAAAACATCAGCAAGACCATCTTCCAGGATTTCTGTAAACATACAACAAGAAAATCCTCCTTCAAGGCTTCTGAACCAACAGCAAGTTTCCAGGACCTCTACAACAGCAGCACTGTGCTTCACCAACAGGTGAATCTGGCAAAACAACATCAACACAGACAGACAAAATACCGGCATCACAGCCATGCCTCCTCAGTTCTCAGCAGCTCCAGGTGGCAGTTCTCAAAAGGCCTGGGCACCTCCAAATGACCCTCAGCAGTCTTTCTCTCAGCAACTCTGACTCCTGGCAATTCTCCTCTCTGCCTCCACAATACTGGATACTGCTCTCAAAAAGTCCTTCTGGCCTTCTCTGCTTGGGCCTTCTCTCTGCTTGGGCTTTTCTATGCGTGGGCTTCTCTCTAAATCCACGGCTCCTTCCAGCTCAGCCCTCTCTCTTCACGTTAACAAGTCCATCCCACAAGGGAGATTCACAAGCTCTGGGCTTGAACACTCAACTTGAAAACCAAGCCAATACAGGGGGATGTTTAAATTCCATTACCATTACAGAGGTCGTGGTATCTGAAGTTCAACTTCTCTCTATCACATTCTTCAATCATCTAACAACTTTTTATGTATTAAATTTCCCTTTGCACCTTCATATGCTCTTCAGTCCCTTTTCAAGGAATGTTACACTACATAGTCCTCTGATAATCAAGACAGTAAGTCTGGGCTCCCTTTCCCCTTAGCCTTCTCCTCAAGGATGGATTCATCCATGTACTTTATGTTTCTGGATACACAAAACTGGATACACTTCCTCCTCTTCACTCTTTCCTGAGGAACAATTACTCAGTACACAGATGATTGCTGGAAGGTGCTTTGGAGTTTATAATTTCTACCCTATTATTTAAAGACAACTGAAGGTATTCTTGGTGTTATAAAGCTTTGGTTGAATCTGAACTAAATTGTATTGCAATTTTTGGACCACATTTTATCTATATTGCACTGCTGAATACATATCTAAAGTAAATATCTTTCAATACTTCCATTTTACATCCATTTACGCATATTGTGTCCCTTTCTGCCTATATTAGTTATTTCTTTTCTTTTCTAGCTTCCTTTATAAACCAGCCAGTTCAGGCATTCTCTACAACTATACTTTTAATTTTTATTATATCATATCACGTTGCATTTTATGGCTTTTTATTTTTAGTTTAGTGATATATTCTGCAGAATCTATGTACCATGACAATATGAACAAGATAGCTACAAATAGGCTGGGAAGAATAAATATCTCAAATGTTGAAGGAGGTTGAAATGGCTTTTGTTTGTGTACTTGATGTTTATCTGAAGGGTGTCTCACTCTTCAAACTTCTTCCCTGTAAACCTGAACATCTAATTAGTGAGCATGTACCATATCTAGCCCATACTCAGACTTACTCTTCTAACCCTTGAGCATCTTTATGAAATGCTGCTGTATATGCTTTGGAAGAAAGGTGTGTCCTTCTTTCCTTTCCCTTTCTATGCCTGATATAGTAAGAGTTGAGCCCTTTACATCTAGCATGAGGGTGTCATCCTGTAGCCCAAGGGGAAGCAGAATAACCCCCTCCCCCATCCCTTCACTAAGGGAGACAATAATTTCTGCTGAGAGGAGAAGCTGGAGATTGGAGCCAGAAACTTAGCCTCCCTGTTTTCCTCAAAAAGAGGAGGTTCAGAACTAGAATTATATCTATTTGTTCCCTTAAATATTATTAGTGTAGGGGATGTTTAGCATACAATGCACTTAATAAATGGTTATTCATTCATTCAAATGAATGTAAGTGTATATTAGTATTTTTTCTTCTGTGCAAAGTATTCAATTCTGCATCCTTTCCCACAAAGCTGGATACGTTTCTAATATTCCAAGACTCACAGCTTGTGGGTCCTCAATAATCCTTGCATTTATTATGAATTTGTTTAGCTATATTTAATTAATCTGTGGTAGAAAATAATCATTCTGGAAGTGTGATTCCTCCTGACTAAGAGGATTCTCTAGGTCCTCTACATTGAAGGAGAATATGGCACTTTATTTTATGTACACTTGGAAGTTTGAACATTGTTTTCCAAACAATAAATTCTTTCTTTGTTCCCAGAGCCAGTTGTGTTGATTCAAGAGGTTAGTTGAATTTGCTATTGATTAAAAGTTGCAGCCACATAAAAGGACAATGATTATGTAGAGGAGAGAAAAAAATAGAAAATTTATATATCATAAAATAATCAGGAAAAAAGGTTAATTCTCCTCTAACTCAAAATATTACTTTGTTTTCCATAGGAAAGTTTATAGTGGGTAAGCATGAATGTGGCTGAACATCCTCCTCCGCTAGGCTGCATCCGTTTTGAAACATAATGCATTAGTTTAATTCCTCTCTGTCTGGAGGCTCAGCAATTAAAATAAATGTCTTCAACTAGTGAAAAATATCAGAGTAAAAGATTTCTAATAAGGTCCATAAATCATTCAGTCTTAAATAAAATGTGCCTGAGTAGGTTTAATATGTGTCAGAATTAAAGGAAATACTAACACTGGATGTTAAATTTGGTTTATCATAATGGGAAATGGACAAAGGTCAGAAATGAATCCTTAATATCTGACAATGAATTTTGAATATGAAGTTAGGCATAGTTCCATAAAATTCAAATATTTGAAGAAAATGAATTACCTCTCCCATTACACACACATTATTGTCTTTCCTTGACATCTAGGGAAGACCAAAATTATTATTAATTATAATAAAATAACTCTATTTCCTTATTTATTTAAAAGATAGAACATTTTGTGCCAGCATATTTGGAATCAGAGATGATATAAAGTGACTGACTTCCATGAAAGGTCCCATTTTAAAATTCAGAAGCTCCCACAAAGCAAACTATAGAGATGAAGGTAAATGAGACTCAACAATTAGTAGACTAACTAAGGGAAATTAGTGTAGGAGGATGCCTTCATCTAGCAGCTTGCCCTGTAATCTCTTCAGGAGTAAGATATTACTTATCAAACTGAGATCTATGGTGATTATCAGCATGGATACATGCATGTATACATATATACATGTGCACATATGTATAAACATACATGCATATCTTTATTTCTCTAAACCATTAATTTTAGTGGACTTTCTGTCAACTACCATGTGTAGGGAAGGGAAGGAGAAGGGAACAATCTTTTATTAAGCACTTGCTACATGACAGGCACTCCGATAAGTTCTTTATAAACATATTCTCACCTGAGAAAATGTACGTTTGGAGGTACCTGACATCCTTTTCAAGATCCCTCTCCAACATAATTCTTTCTTTTTGTGTGACTAGGTACTTGTTTACCTATTAATTCAATATGCTAATTGACATAGTCATCACTTCATTTATATATGCATATATGTGTGTATATATCTTATATGTGTATATATGTATGTATGTATATATACATACATATGTATACACACAGACAGAGAAATTCACCCATTATATACTATATATAGGCACATACATAATCATATGTGTATGCATAATCTTATATGATGTGCTGCTATTCTTCTTTTCTATCCTTATCAATAATACTCTCTATTGAAATTCTAACTTGACACCATCATAGTGTTGAGATGAACATGGTTGCTCAGTGCGATGCTAATTGAATAGAATTCTGGAAAGTCCTTCCACAAATCATTGATTGGTTTTTATTGTGTCTTTCTATCAAGACAGTCTGTCCTAAAGGCATCTGAAACACCATTGATCCCTAGTAGTATGTACTTGGCATCCATTAAAAATTCTCATTTTAGGACAGGTCACCCTAGTTGAATCTTAAAATGTAAGCAAATTTACATTTTAATAAACTCTTTTTGCACCTTTGAAAAGGAAATTATGATTCTTCTGGGAGATTATCTAATGTGAAATACTCCCATGTACATGAAAAAACATTAAAGTAATTTGATTTAAGTAGTTTGATCACTGAGTATATAACTGACATTGGGTTCTTCCATTTATCTATTCCTCACATAGCAGATCTTTCATAAACCTCTTGTGTTATGGATACAAACTTCATAACTTTCATTGAAATTATATTGAAGCAACAAATTTTATTATGTTGATATTTTCAAATACTTCATTTTTTGTGTTTAAATGTTTTCAAAAGACCCACATACATTTAAAATAGCTTTTATTTTTCATTCTCCATTTTTAGAACAATAAAGAAAAAGTAATTCTGGTATTAGAATACTTTGCTGCATAAATTTAAAAGACATTTTAATATTTATACCTTATTTAGTACTAAATCACTTCTATGTATGATTACAAATATGAGCATCTCAGATTCCATTTCTATTGCCCCTTTAATATTTCAATCCTTTTACCACATTCCATTTTTCTTAGTTAACTTTTTATTGAATTGTCTTGTAAGACTATAACAAACAATAAACTTTGAATTATACATGATTTAACACATTGCATAGTCCATTACTCAGTGAAAAAAGTAACTTGAACACATCTAATAAAAAATTTCCCCCTCCCCTGGGACCATAAACAGCATCATTATTCTAGAATGCCATGGACATATTAAGACTTGATCAATCTATCACTGTATCCTTAGATACTCAAGGGCTTGTACCTATAAATCAGGTCTAACATGAAATTAAAAGATATACGCAATTACCCATTTTACTGGGTGAGAGCAGACTGCATCTCTTCATTTGTATCACCATGGATGCTGCATACATCTGCAGAATGATGTTTCCCTCTTCATATCCTATCAACCAGTCTGAATGCCACATAGTTGCAGAAAATAGAGACAAAAAGTCAAGAACAATCCATTTTGACCCACCAATGATTCATCAATGTAAGGACAAAATGAAAAAAAAAACAAAACACAAAATGGTTGTTTTTATATAAATATTTGTATCTATAAGGGGACCTGATTTTGGCTTTGACAAAGTAATTGCAAGGAGAAAATTCTTTTAAGAGTGAATCACAATATAGCTGAGGAATCTGAGGCAAACAGGTTATACAAACTGCTCAGGGTCACAGAGCTAGTGAATGTCTGAAAATTTTGAGTAAAGACAGAAAAGTAAATTATCTATAACAATTTAATGGAACCACCACAGCAAAGACAATCAGAATTGAATGCCATAAAATTATTTTTTTTTTAAAAAGAAAAGAAACATAACTTGGCCCAAAAGGAGGAATATGTGAAAATCCTGCTCTCCAACCCTCAAGCCTTGACCCTCCATTTCTTTGCAGAAATAGTGATCTATGCAGTGAATCATTATACATAATGGCAGATTTTATTTCATTGTTTTAATCCATTTTACTGATCCCTTCCCCTTTTACCTCTTTCTTTTCTTTTTTAATTTTGTTAAATGAATGCATAGGTCTCTAGGAAAAGGCAGCATAAAGGGAGAAATCTAGACAATATAAAAACAAAGAACTCAATAAAAGTCTATTTAAAAAATCTTTGCAAGACTAATCTGCATGTCTTTCAAGAAACTTCTACATGAAAAATGAAAATGGAAAAGACAAGGTTTCATAAATGATTTTCTCCAGCAGCTTATATCCTCACACACAATTTTGCTGAAAAGTTCAGTGAATACAGGAAAAAAAAATCCTCATTTGACTGGGTAGATCAATTTAGCTTTAAAGACTCTTTGCTAATAAAGATTTTTTCATACGTATTTTAAGATCATGAAAAGTTCCTTAACAAATGCAATCACAGAAATAATTGTTTTATGATTATCTTATTAGTGATTTAAGTGAAATATAAAGTGGGGAGTTGGATGGATGGACACAACATTATGAAAGTAGTTAATTATCTGAATAGTATTTCAAGTGATTCAAATATACATAAATGACAACTTCTGTCTATAGATAGATTTATGTTTATGTAGCTCTAGTATGTAGTATCTAGTATGTAGATTTAGTTTATGTAGCTCTAGTTCTATAGATCTAGTCCATGGCCATCCTAAGTCTCTATTCATTCAGGAGAGAAATCTAGACATTTAGAAATATTTTCATTTATCTAAGCATATGTCTTTTGTTCAAAACAAAAGTGGAAAGCAATATTGATCACAATCAGCACTTATTAAGCAAGCATATTTATTTCTTCTAGGACCAGAGATCTTGGGAATTAAGGCTCCTCTGGCTCTAGAAATATATCAGATCAATTAAGTAATAACCAAACTCTTCATGTCTGTGGTCCTCAGGGTTCAAATGTATTTGACCCTTGATAAGAAAAAAAGGGAAATGGGGAAACTCATTTGCAAACTTTATCTTTTAATGATGATACTCAGTTCTGTAACTTCCTCCTCCATACTCTGAGGGCTGCCAAGAACTCTCTGCTATTATATCCTCACTCACTGAATTTTCTTTCTTCTTGCATCCCAGATAGACTAACTCTCATATTTTAACTCTGTCTTACCTGCTCTTTGAGACACTTTCTCTCTTACCCTTACATCCTTGAATTCTTCCGTTCTACTTCTTTCCCCCAAATATTTCTTTCAAAATTGCCTGCCTTTTTTCATTAATTTCCTTGATAGATGTCCTAGGAGTATAGATTTAGAATGGAAAAGGAACTCAGAGACAATATAATCTAACCTCCTTATTTCACAGATAAGGAAACTGAGATTTAGGTAAATTACAACTATCACAACAGAAATGTAGTAAAGAAGAAAGCAGAGATTTGAACTCAGGTCCTCTGCCTTCAAGTTCAACATTCTTTCCACTCTACCATTCTGTCACTATTGTAGTATATGATTTTTTAAAAAAGTAAAAGTAATTATATAGAGTTTAGTATTTACAAAGATTTTGCATGTTATTTAATCCTCTCAACAATCATGTGAAGTGGGTGTTATTATTCCCATTTTACAGATTTAAAAGACTGAAGTTTAGATAATATAAATGAGTTTCCAGGGTCATGTACCTAATAAAGACCTGAGGTAGGAGTCAATCCTATGTCAACCCCATTTCAAATCACACATTCTATCATTTGTGCCACACAAATGTATCATTCATTTTAAAAGTCCACAAATCTCCTTTCCAACAGATAAAAATAGAGATAAATGTATTTAGCAATGCCTAACCAAGGATGAAGAAAAATAGAAACAATATGTCCTGGCTGAACATATGATCTAACTATGTTTCAAAGTCAATCAGAGAACTTACATGGAGCTGCCAATATGGTAGCTTGTTGTTGTGCTTCATATTTGAAGAGGACCAAAATGACATCACTATACTGGGGCAATGTACAGTGTGCCTGACTGTGGCTGATCAATCTAATATGAGTTCAGAAAGCTCTACCACGGGTCAGGCACAAATAGTCTATATGAACATTTGGAATGAAAATGTCTCTAAATTTGTGCATCTCACACTTTTTTTCAACTACTACAACTCTGTTTTGCTCTTATATCACAATCACTTTTTTGATGTCGTGCTGGGCAGTCCTGTGCCGGTGTCTCCCAGGTCTCACAATCAATTACTAAGTTATTCAGAGAGACCTTAAGAGTGCCCTTGTATCACTTCCTCTGACCTCCCTGTGAGCTCTTACCTTGTATGAGTTCTCCTTAAAAGAATCTTTTAGGCAAATATGTGTTTGACATTCCAGCACGTGGCCAGTTTATCAAAGCTATGCTCTCTGCAATAGCGTTTGAATGGTTCACAAGTCAGCTTGAGAAAGGACCTCAACGTTTTGTACCTAATTTTGTCCAAGTGATCTTCAGGATTTTCCTAAGACAATTCAATTGGAAGTGGTTCAATTTCCTGGCATGGCACTTGTATAGCATCCAGGTTTCACAGGCATACAGTAATGGGGTGAGAACAAATGGCTCTATGGACCTTAAGTTTGGTAAGCATCTTAGTATCTCTTCTCTTCCCCCACACTTTTCCCTGGAGTCTCCCAAATACTGAGTTAGGTCTAGTAATGTGTAAGTCAACCTCATCATCTATGTTTACATCTCTGGAAAGTACACTGCCAAGGTAAGCAAACTTATCCACAACATTTAAAATCTCTCCATTTGCTGTAACCAGTGGTTCCACATATGAATGATGTGATGCTGACTGGTGGGGAGCTTCTGGTTTTTCATCATTGTTGTTTTTATGGTATTAATCAAATATGGTAAGCCTATGCAAATGTAATAGGCATAACTATTAGCTCCTTCAAAGTCTTCCCAAATACCATGCAGAGATAAACAATTATTTGGAGAAACAACACTTGAAACATCTCTATCAGGTCAATAAGCATTTATTAAGCACTTGTTATATGCCAGTCACTGAACTAAAAGCTGGGTATACAAAGAAAGGCAAATATTCCCAGCTCTTGAGGGACTTAAAAGGGGAAGACAGCATGCAAACAAGCTATCTATGGCATAAATTAGAGATATCAACAGCGGGAAGGCACTAGAATTATGGGGACAAGGTCAGGAAAATCTCTACAGCAAGCCTGTTATTAATCAGGGAAGCAGAAATAACTCTACCTTGAGTGCTATAGGAAAAAAAAGAAAGTCTGTTTGGAATGCAAACTGTAACATTGACTTCTACTGTCCTCATACTTCCATAACAAGAAGAACAAATTAAAACATATGACATTTTTAGAACTCTTGATTAAGAGCAGCATATAGTTAAAGGCTCAACGTATTCTACTGGGTTAAACAAATAAGCGTCAGTTAAGAAAATTATAATTATTTTTTCTCAAGGTCAAAATGGCTTTTTTAGATTCTAAAGTGGTTTTTGATCCTTTTTGTCTTTTGTAGAAGTAAATGTTTCTTTTCAGTTGTCTGTTATTAACTTTAGCCTGCAAATTTCAGAATCCTGTTCCCATAAATTTGTATTTTGATACCAAAGGCTATTGTAATTGGAGGAATTAATTTTAAAATGAAGTACATTTTATGA
This sequence comes from Pseudochirops cupreus, assembly GCA_028627135.1. Lineage (NCBI taxonomy): Eukaryota > Metazoa > Chordata > Mammalia > Diprotodontia > Pseudocheiridae > Pseudochirops > Pseudochirops cupreus. The sequence continues at coordinate 366,510,776 of CM053583.1, read as the reverse complement.
GGGCAGCTAGGTGTTACATTGGATAGAGTGCAGTGCCTGAAGTCAGGAAGACTCATCTTCCTAAGTTTAAAACTGACCTTAGACACTTACTAACTGTGTAACCCTGAGCAAGTCACTTAATACCATTTGCCTAAGTTCCTTTTCTGTAAAATGAACAGGAAAAGGAAATGGCAGGTCACTCCAATACCTACTAAGAAAACCTCAAATAGGTTATAAAGAGTTGGATTTAAATAAAAGAACTGAACACATACAAAAGGTCTCATGAATGCTTTTGTTTTCCTTTAGGGGACAGTTTATTGCAATTAAAAAATAAGTCCTACCTGACTCTTGAGTCCAGATTTCATATTGTATTTTAGAAACAGTAAGCATAGAGCCATGAAGCTTGACCATAAAAATCAAATAGAGGCGATCCTTCAGAGGATAACTCCCTCTCGCTCGTTCCAATTAATTGAAATAGAAAAGAGCTTGAATCCTGGAATCAAGAGAATGATGTTCAGTGTAAGAGCTGACAATAATTGAACATTTGATTTTGGGCAAATCATTTAATCTTATCTGAGATTCATTTTTAATTATTTTTAGAATTTAATTCAATAAAGTCAATATTTATTAAGGGATCCAATGACAAAAAGAAAAAAAAAGACCCTGACTATGAGTTTACATTTGTTTTTGAGGAGGGGCACTAGGGTATGATACACACACACACACACATATGTATGTACATGCATATCTATGCATAATCATGTATATACATATGCACATGCATATCTCCATATATACCTATGCACAACAAATATACACATATATGCTTATACACATACATATATATACAGACAAATGCATAAATGGTTATGATAGCTCTGTTTATAGATAGATATACACACATGTGTCGTGTGTGTGTGTGTGTGTGTGTGTGTGTGTGTGTGTATGTGTGTGTGTGTGTGTTCTCTCAATTTCTGTTGAATGTATGGTGAGGACTACACAGTTACTACTTTCCTATTCTCTATCTTCCTTAAGGAATACAGAGCGGGAAAAATCTCCTTTTGCACTGTTCCCCTCACAGAGACTAGGGCAGTGCTTTGCTGAATAATAAAGATTGGCATTGTTTACTATCCGGAGTGCCTCAAGTTGCTGCATTCTAAAAGGAATGATGAGGTTTGACAGTGGCACTTTGGAGGTGATGGCTCCTTGGTGAGATCAGAGTGGCTCTTGAGCCTTTTAGAGCTTGCTTCCATTATTTTCGGAATGGATTCAAACTAGTCCCTTAATAATCACTGGATAAGTACTTATTGATGGACTGATTCATTTTGGCCTTTAAGGTGAATATTTCCATAATATATATTTACTTCAATTACTTCAGTATAAAACACATTTATTAACCCACCTAAAGCTGCCTCTACTCTGTTCTTCAAAAGGCCTTATTCAAATTCCCATCTCATAAGTGACTGCACAGTTGGCCATAGGCTGGGAGAAAACAGATGGCACTGGCTCCTAAGGTTTGACCCCAGCTCTATCCTCCCCACTCCTGTTACCTGGTTTGGTGCATATATTAATAATGCAGATGCCTCAGAACTGATGCTAATTATGATTATAATTCATTGTACCAAAAATCATTAAGTGTGAGTCATATCTTCATGAGTTTATAATTTATTAATGTATTATAATATATAGAATATATTATAATAAATTTAGAATATATTTATAATATATTCCTTATCTATAATAAATTAAGAATTTATTAAGCGATCACCATATACCATGCACAGTCCCACTTGTTGGGGATAGAAAGAAAAACAAAAGTATAATTTCTTTATTAAAAAGCTCACCTTCTAATGGGGATGGGGGAGACATGATTATGGGCATACAAGATATAAACCTTATAAACGGAAGATAACCTCAAAGGAAGGAACTGAGAAGGGGGAGGCTGGAAGTCTCCTGCAGCAAGAGAGATTTAGATCTCACTTAGGTTTGAAGTAATCCAAGAAAGTAAAGAGATGAGGAAGGAGACCATCCCAGGTATTCTGAACACCCTATGAAAAGGTACTGAGCCCAGAAACAGAGTCAAGTATGAGCAACAGCACAAATGCCAGTATAGTTGGATTGTATATACACGTAAGGGAGGAAGTATAAAACCACTAAAATGATGTGAAAGACTGCTTTGTGTGTATTTGTTTGCCTGTTCTTTTCTCTATTAGGTAGCTCCTTGAGGGTAGGGTGTGCCTTTTGCTTCTTTTTTTGTATATCTTGGGGTTTATGGGCCAAATTTCTTTCTTAAGGACCATTCCTTGAACCCAAATCACTCTGGTTCTCATTGGTTGGCCAACAATAGGTCCCAAGTCAAACCCTACTTGGTCACTGTTTGTGTCCAGATTGACTCAGAGTGAATGTAAACAGCAATTTTTTCTGTTTTGGCCAGAGACCCTGAGGGTTTCACCCTCCCAGACTGATTTTTTTTTTAACTAATTTCTTACCAAACCTTAATGAAGAGTGGCTGTCACTTTAGTAAAACTGACACCTGGGAAAGACCTTAGCTTTAAAAGGCCAAGGTCTCCCACTGCATCCTGGGCCATCTCCAGCCTTCCTCATCTATAACATGCCACTGGACCCATATAGTTCAGGAGGAGAAAGAGAGGCTGGTGACTTTGCACAGCCCTTCCTCACATAAATCCAATTCACTTGAACATAATGGCATCGCTTTCCTGATGTGATGGTCTTCTTCAAGAACAAGGACAAACAACAAATATGAGGCAACAGAACAGTGCCTGGCACATAGTAGGTGCTTTTAAATGTTTATTGATTGTGCTTTATCAAGGACAAACTATAATGAAGATTTTTCACATTAATAATTTCTCACATAATTCTAATTATATTCATTTTGTAGTTTTGCAAAAAATGTGTATTCACAATTTCCTGCTTTATCTTTATGCTCATCTCTATCCCTTAAGTAAGAGCTCACCCTCCAACCATCATTGTGAAAGATAACTCCATGCTTGCTCCTCCTGCTTAACCTCCTCCTCTTTCCTTTATTCCCCCTCCTCCTCCTTCCTTCTTAATATAAAGATATGTATTTTCATCTTCTCATTTCACACATTCATTTTGGGTTTGTTTTGACATATAGCATAAGTTATTCTTCTAAACCAATATATTTTTCCAAATGCTTACCTATTTTCCTAGATGTTTCTTTTTTTTTTTTCAAATAGGTAGTAATTATATTGTTGTTGGAGTCTTGTTATTGTCCAGTCATTTCAGTCATGTTAAATTCTTCATGACTCCATTTGGGGTTTTCCTGGCAAAGATACCATAGTGACTTGCAGTTTCCTTCTCCAACTCATTTTACAGATGATGAAATTGAGACAGAGAGTCAAATGACTTGCCCAAGGTCACTCAGCTAATAAATTTCTTAGTCCAGATTTGAACACACTTTTTTCTGACTCCAAACCTGGCATTCTATCCACTGCTAGAATCTTAGAGTTCAGCAGATATTGTTACTTTGCTAGATAATGTTGGCTTTTTCTCACCTAATCTCTGTCATTGACCACCTTTTCCATTGTTAGAAACTAGTACTATCTAGCTTTGATAATAAATGCTTTGTAGTATAGATTGAGATATGGAAATTAGGTGACACACTATATAGAATGTCAGGCCTGAAGTCAGAAAGACTCATTTTCCTGAGTTCAAATGTGGCCTCATGAGTCTGTAAAAGTGAATTAGCCCTGTTTGCCTCTATTCCTAATCTGTAAAATCAGCTTGAGAAGGAAATGGCCAATCTCTCCAGTATGTTTGCCAAAAACATCCAAAACCAGCCACAGAGTCAGAAAGGGCTGAACAACAGTGACATTCCTTTATTTTTAACTTTTTTTCCCTCAATATTTGGCTTGATAGTCTTGACTTTTAATTCATTCAGATGAGCTTCGCTACACTTTTGTCTAAT
>CM053583.1:366491496-366506348 GCA_028627135.1 Pseudochirops cupreus | reverse complement strand
TTATGGTTCTTCAGACCATGATTTTTTTTTTAAATCTCTGTGGGGCTCTGCTTCCAGAAGGGAAAGCTCTGTCCCAAAACACTAGGGTCCTCCTGGCTGCCATAGGTCTCAGGAAGATGCTGGGAGTCTTCCTAATTGCTTCCGGCTGACTGGATAATGAAGACTCCAAGACTGAGGCCCAAGACGGCGATCCGGATCCAGGCCGCTCAACGCGAGAGCACTGGCCTGAGAACAATCACTAAGTCCCCCTGCTGTCTGCAGGCCGCGGGTGGGAAGCTACAACGCAGAGGCGGGTGCAAAACCTCTGCCTTTTGCTGTTCCGCTCTGGAGGCCTTTTTGGCCAGACTGCTTATCTCCCTCTTTCACAATCCCCACTCGCAGCTCCTGCTAATCTGCTCACCTGAGAGGCTCCTCTGCTCCTCCCATCCATCCTCCCCTGAGGCACAGCCATGGCTTCAGGGCAGGCTAGTTTTGGTTCGCAGTGCTGATATGGTTCTTTGTAGCCAAGCTGACTTTAGTAGGAAGTATCTTTGTGTGCGTTTTTGAGTTCTAGGATTGGTTTAGAGTCCTGTTTTATGGGTATTTTGGGGTGGCTATGTGAGAGCTGCAATATGTTGCTGCTGCTACGCTGCCATCTTGGCTCCGCCCCCCCATGACTTGCATTCTTATGAATTTGACTCAGATTTCTTTATACTTTTGAAATGAATTCTTTATCACAGAAAATTTCTATACTTTCAGTCCTCCCCAGATTTCTGTTTTCTTTCTCATTTTGGTTGCAATGATTTTGTTTGTACAGAGCCTTTTTAGTTTAATATAGTAAAAATTATCCATTTTATATTTTGTAACGCTCACAATTTTTTTCTTTGCTCCTAAATTCTTCCCTCCTCCATATATCTAAAATGTGAACTATTCCATGCTCACAAAATTTGCTTATGGTTACATCCTTTATGTCTAAATCATGTACTCACTTTTACCTTGTCTTGGAATACAGTGTGAGACATTGGTCATTACCTAGTTTTTGCCATTTCTTTTTCCCCCTAGTTTTTCCTGTAGTTTTTGTTAGATTGTGAGGGTTTGTCCCCAGAGCTTAGATCCTTGGATTTATCATACTCTAAATTACTGTGGTCATTTACTACGATGTATTGTGTATATTATCTATTCTATTGAACAACCACTCTATTTCTTGTCCAGTACCAAACTGTTTTGATGATTACTCCTTTATAAAACACTTTGAGATCTAATAGAGCTAGCCTTCCTTTATCCCCTGCCCCCTTTTTATTGATTCTCTTGATCTTCTTTACCTTTTGTTCTCCCAGATGAATTTTGTTCTTACTTATTTCTAGCTCTATAAAATAATTTTGGTAGTTTGATTGGTACTGAACAAGTAGATTAACTTAGGTAGAATTGCCATTTTGTCATATTATTTTGATCTACTCATAAGTAGTTAATAGTTTATGATTGTTTAGACCTGACTTTACTTCTGTGAAAAGTGTTTTGTAGTTGTGTTCACATGGTTCCTGGGTTTCTCTCAGCAGGTAGATTCTAAAGTATTTTATATTGTCTACAGTTATTTTAAATTGAATTTCTCTTTCTATTTCTTGCCACCAGATATTGTGGGTAATAGTTAGAAATGCTAATGATTTTTGTGGGTATATTTTATACCTTGAAGCTTTGTTAATTAATTCACATAGTTTTTAAATAGATTATTTAGGATTCTCTAAGTACAATATCATATCATCTCCAAAGAGTGATAGTTTTGTTTCCCCATTGCCTATTCAAATTCTGTTTTTTAAAAATGTTCTTATTACAATAACTAGCAATTCTAGTACAGTATTGAATAATACTGGTGATAATAAGTATCCTTGCTTCACCCTGATCATATTGAGAAGGTTTCTAGCATACCCCCATTATAGATAATGTTTGATTATGGTTTTTATAATGATACAACTTATCCTTTTTAAGGAAAACTCCATTTATTCCTAATATATCTCATGTTTTTTTTTAATAGGAATGGGTATAATATTTTTGTCAAAACGTTTTTCTGCATGCATTAAGAAAATCACATGATTTCTATTGCTTTTGATATTGATATGATTAATCATGCTGATAGTTTTCCTAATATTGAACCAGCCCCGCATTCCTGCAGTAAATCCACCATGGTCACAGTGTATGATCTTTGTGACATATTTTAATAATCTCCTTGCTAAAAAATTATTTAAAATTTTTGAATCTCTATTCTTTGGTGAAATTTATCTATAGCTTTCTTTCTCTATTTTCCCTCTGTGTGGTTTAGGTATCAGCAACACATTGTGTCATAAAAGGGATTTGGTAGAACTGCTTCATTTAAAAAAAAATAGTTTTATAGTATTGGGATTAGATGTCCTTTAAATGTTTGGTGGTTCTATTTTTTAATGCCATGATCTTTAATATTAATATTAATTAATATTGAGGAATATGGTTGAAAACATTAGTTTAAGATTAATGTCTTCCACATTACTTCCCCACTTTCCAAGAAGTTGGTTTATTAATCAAATAGAGAGTTTGTTCCTAAGAAACTTATGTTTTTCAGTTAATCAAATTTTGAGTTACTGAGTTCCATATTTTTTTCTCATTTGACTCTGTATACTTTGCTCTATTTCTCTCTTTTTTTAACAAAGTACAATTTGGGGGGTATAATAACAAAATTCATCCAAAGAAATGACAAGCTTGTATTTTTCTTAATAAGGAATGTATTCATATATTTGCTAACATTTCTTATATGTTTTGCTCTTATTGAAATAGCAAAGACTGAAATTTAAATCACCTTTTAAAATGAAGATTTGCTTCAGATCTAGAATGTCCTGAAGATGCATAGAAAATAGATTCATTCACAATGGAGTTCGTGACTCTCGGGAAATAATTAGCTTTGACTGTGAAGGGATTCAGTGATGATTCTTGTGAGGAATTAAATGGGACTTCATTCTCAAGCAGTGTGAGTTCTATTTAATTCAATAAGAATCATTAAAATCTAAGACAGGAATAAAAATGATCCAGGCCTCAGGTGTTGTATAATCTCAATATAATTAAGAAGTATTAGCACTATAAGTCTAGTACTCCAATCATAAAGAAGGTCATGGAAGCTGTGTAGCAAAATGTTACTTTAAGAAAGTTTAAGAAAAATATAAGACCATTTAAAAAATGTGATTGAAAGATTGCTCATGTCCTAGAATAAGGTGGTAATAGTTCCACTGCTCATTTCTCTCTTCAGACTACATTTGAAACCTCCAGTTCAGCTTTGGGCAGTACATTTTCAAAAGGACACTGATGAACTAATTAGTCTCCAGTATAAGGTGATCAGCATAGTGAAAGACCTTGAGATCAGGCCAACCAAATCTTTAATGAAAAAACTTAGGATATTTAGCTTGACCAATAGAATTTGAGAGGAGAATGACAATTATTTTGAGGTTTTGAAGAGCTGTCATATGGAGGAGATATTAAGCCTCTAGGGAATTAATTTATTTCTGCTCAGTACCGGGCTACCTACTGTTCATTGACTATTGTGTATTAGAGATTTTTTTCATGGGTATTTGTTAGACTCCATAATCTTTGGGGCCACTCCAAATAGGAAATTCTGTTTCTGATTCTTTGATTTGTCCTCATGGACCAACAATAAGGTATTGGGTGAATACTATAAAAAAAAAAACAGACAAATTTAGGATTAACATAAGGGGAAAAACAACTTCCTGTTGGGGCCGTACAAAAATAAAGCATCCTACCTTTGGAGATAAAATATCCTTTCTCAGCACAAAAAGATGGACGCATGTTTGTCATGTATATTATGGAGTAGATTCTTGTTCTACTATATCTTGGAAAATATAGCCAAGGTATTATGAGGCTGCTAGGTGGCAAAGTGGATAGAGAGAATTGGAGTTGGAATCAGGAAGAAGTCAATTTGAATTGTGCTAAAGATATATCCTTATTGCATGACCTTGATTAAATAATTACTTCTCTCGGTTTCAGATTCTTCATCAGTAATATGGACATAATAACAGCACCAACCTCACATAGTTCTTGTGATGGTTGAATGAAATCACTTATGTAATAAACTTGGCAAATTTTAAAATACATTTATAAATGCTGTTATTGCTATGACCTTTGACATGTCCTCTACCATAAGGTGCTATGATTATGATAGATTTGAATGATATTAATTATATAAACTAATGTAAATCAAATCTAGAATGGATCATACACACAAAAAAACCAAAAACCAAAAAACCAAAAAACAAATCCAACTCCTGTATTCAAATGTAGGTAAATCAAGAACAAAAAAGTGTAAATAAGTTGTCCAAGATCACACTCATTAAAAAGAAAAACTGAGATGAAGCCTCAAGCTTTTGAGCTTTTTGAATGCTACTTCAAACAAAGAAAATTGATCATTTTAACTGTTGCTTTATTTACATTTTTAATAATTTGCTTATATCTGTATATATATATATATGTATATATATATATATATTCTTTTTGGTTGTTTCATTTTTGCATTTTCTTTGTATGCATAGTGCTTAGTATAACACCAGCCACATAGTAACCACATAGTACATGCTTGTTGACGGATATGACATGTCTTCTTGCAAGTGAACCTCCAAAGTGTCTAAGGACACGTGCTACCGACCACCATTCACTCACTCTCCAAATCTATTTTCTAGAATTTCTCCATTCTAATTTCTAATTACTTCCTAGAATGGACTCACCTCTGATCACTCAAATTTAATACTACCACCAGCACAAAAGTGACTGATTCTTTCCCACATTGTTTGGTTTCTATATGCCGCTTTGAATATAGAATATAGAATCACATTTTTACCAAGCCATGTCTTTTTCTTACAGAATATCCTGTTAAAATCTCACTTCCTCCATGTGTTGTTGTTATGTTATTTTTGTTGTTTTTTTTTAGTAGTTTTGTGTCTGATTCTTTCATGACCTTATTTGGGTTTTTCTTGCCAAAGATATCGGAGTAGTTTGCCATTTCCTTCTTTCGCTTATTTTACAAATGAGGAAACTGAGGCAAACAATGTTGTGACTTATCCGTGAAAACTGTATTCCTTCCTTCTTCACTCTTTTCCTCTTTTTCTCCCTCCTTTCTTCCTTCTTTCCTTCCTTCCTTCCTTCCTTCCTTCCTTACTCTCTTACTCTCCTGTTTTTCCATCATCAATTCATTTTACTCCATTCTGCATATTCCATGAGTCCAACTTAATTGAATTGTGCTTGTCCTCTCAACTATTCCCCACACTTGCCCAAAATTTTGTTTTTTCCCACATTTTTCCAAATTCCTGAAATAAATTTTACTTTACCTATTGTACTGCCCTACATTCTTGAAAGACCAATTTAAATGCCACTTTCTCTGAGAAGCATGCTGTGAGCCATCCTGACAATTCTGAACTCACTCAAACCTTGTGTAGTTGTGTGTGTGTGTGTGTGTGTTTTATACTACTTTAATGAACCTATCTTGTAATAGAAACTACTATAATTGTTTTGAGTTTGGTTTCTTATGAACCTACTAGAATATAAGCATTATGAGAACAGGAACCATGGCCTGCAAACTTTTGCTCTTCCATTCCATCACAGTGGTCTGCATAGAGAAGGCAAGAAAATAGTGTTTAGTGAAAAAAAAAAATGAAGTGTTAAAAATATTGAGCCAGGGTACTAGTTCCTAGACCTGTAGCCAGAATGTTTAGGTTCTAATCCACTTATTTCCTCTCTTTGAACATGTTTCTTAATCTTTAAAATAAAATAATTGCACTAGAACTCACTTGAACATATGTACATTACAGGTCAAAAATCTCATGATTAACTTTTCCAACAGTATAACTTATGTAAGTGACTCCAACTCTGAGCCTCATTTTCTCCATCTGTAAAATTGGGATAATAAAATGTAAGAAAAGTGCTTTGTAGATTGTAAAGAAGCATGATTTCTTTGCAAATCATCATCATTCCACTTGGAGCTATATTCAGTTGTATGATGAGGCATAAGGATACCTCCTTGAATTATATATGTGTCCATTGTATCCTAAAGAACATAAGCTCCTTTAGGGTAGAGATTATTCCCTTAAGAATAATAACTTGGGGCAGATAGGTGGCACAGTGCATAGAGCACTTTCCCTGGAGTTGTCACAAGGACATGAATTCAAATTTAGCCTCAGATACTTATTAGCTGTGTGATCCTGTAATTCACTTAACCATGATTTTCTCAAAAAAAAAAGAAGAAGAAGAAGAATAGCTATCATCTCTGTAGATCTTTAAGGTTTGCAAAGTCCTTTACTTATGTTATTTCATTTGATGTTTGTAGTGAACTCATGAAAGTGGTATTATCATTTCCATTTTACAGATAAGGAAACATATTATTTGCTTATATGAGACTTAGAGGTTTCTACATTTGTCAAGGGTCACTCAGCTTGTAAGGGTCTGAGGATTTAAATTCAATTATTTCTGGTTGCAAGACGTGTGTTCTATCTACTGTGCCACCTAACTGCTTTAACCTAATTAATATTCTACCACAGTATTATGACAATCTGAAAGGAGAAAAAAAAATCCAAAGTGTTCATCAGATATTTATTGAGTAGCTGTAAGACACCTGGGTGTCGTGGGAATCAGTCATTAGTACTTCTTTATAAGATCTAGTGAAAGATAAACACATATCTAGGATTATAGAACCTCATGGCTAGAACATAGTCCCATTGGGATACACATAATGAAATCTGAAAAAAAGGAAATAGTTTCAAGCTTAATAATTCCACATCAGTCCTCAAAGAATTAAGCTCTTACAGACAATGGTCTGTATACTAAGCCTAATTCCTACCACTGAAAAGGAAAATAACTGAATTCAATTTTTCAAAGGTTATTTCTAGGACAAAATATATTGAGCTCAATAGAGCAGTTTATTAAATAAATTTGGGTTTTGTTTGATATCTAAGGATCTCTCCCCTCAACTCAATATGCCATCTGCTATAGAAAAACAGAGAGCTTAAATATAGGAACAATTAAATTCAACAATCATTTATTATCCCAGCATCTTTCCCCCTTTTCCACTGTTGGCACACTAACATTTAATAAGCATATGTTAAATTATTATTATCACTTCCTGTAAAAAATATTATTCTATATAAATGTCTTTCATCATCTGTAAAATGGGAATGCATGTGTACTACTTATCTCTTGGGGAGATCATATACATGTAAATATTCACACATACATACATACATATGTGTTCAAGTATATATGTATATAATATAAATGCAAGTATGCATATACATATTTATGTATCCCTAGATATATACATTTATTTGTGTATACACACACCTAGATATATTCATATATCTACACCTTTTATGAATATCTCATTTAATAATTTTAAGAATATGGAGAGATTGCTTTAATAGATGATTCCCCATTTTATAGAGTTTGAGCCTGAGAGAGACTGTGATTTGCCCAAGATAGTATAATTAATATGTGGCAAAACTTGGATTTGAGCCTAGAATGTTTTTCTTCATATCTAGCATTCTTTTATTTTTCTTTTTGGAGGGGGGGAGGTAGGGCAGTTGGGGCTAATTTACTTGCCCAAGGTCACACGGCTAGTTTTTTGTGTTAAGTGTCTGAGGCCAGATTTGAACTCAGGTCCTCCTGACTCCAGGGCCAGTGCTCTATTCACTGTGCCATTTAGCCACCCCTGTAGCATTATTTTCATTCCCCCATTACCTGTAGAAACAGAGGCCGTGTCCTGTTTTCTATTATTATCAATGACCAAGATATCATGGAAGTCGTGCTTATCAAAAATACAATTGACACATATTTTAGATATATTGCCGATACAATTAATGATAGATTCTCAATTTGAATATCTCAATGGTCTGCAATATTATCCTTGAGATAGTTTATAATGGATAAATTTAAGGCTCAACTAGCTGTCAAACATTTTATTAAGTACTTACTACATGTCATTGATAAAACTATTAAATAGGATATGGCTGAGGACAAAACCCTGTGGCATGCTATTAAAAAGATGAGGTTGATATTGTGTATTGATCAACATTTTACAAATATGATTCTTCAGCTAGAAGCTGCAAATGAAAATACAGTCAAACTTGTACCAAAATATTAGTTGGTACTCCTTTTACTATGTTATCCACAGAATCAGCATATTAAATGCTTTCCTAAAATCAGGATATGCTATGACTATTGCAGGATTTGGAGAAGAGAGACCCTAGAGAAAACATACTCCAAACCCTTTCATTTGATTAACAAAGTAATTGAAATGGAAATGACATGGCTTATCTCCATCACATGACAGAGCTAATTCTAATGTGTTGCTTTCTGGATTCTTACTAAAATTTTCATTCTGTGACATACATTAACTGATTTCTCACCTTGATGCAAACTCTGAGGGAAAACACATTAAGCTCATTCGTGGAATTACCATGAATTTCTGAGGATTCTCTAAAATTCAGTTACATTCATTTACATTCCAAGAAAATACAAGTTACTTGTGGACTGAGCATATTTAATTTTTGTTTTTGTATCCCCAGTTCCTTGTGTGTAGTAACCACTTAATAGATACTTATTGTTTTTATTAGGAAAGGAAAATGCATTTTCCAATTTTTTTTCTCTGAGATTTAAAATCAATGGAGTGTGTGTGTGTGTGTGTGTGTTACTTTTTAAGACTCTTTTTGTTGCTTAGAAAACTCACAGACAGGATGTGGCTTTGAAATAAAATTTTTCAAAACTGTGGTCAGTTTCATATAGTTCTGTATAATTCATTGGAAAAGACTTTAATTGTGTTTGTCATATCATCGCAAGTGTTAATCTCAATTAAAGATACAGACATATACCATAGTAATGGTATCTCCAGTGAATCAGTTAGCTAACATTTATCAATTTCTTAATGTGTGCCAGAAAGATATACTCAATATAGGACATAGAATTTACACATAAGTGAAACAATCTTTATCTTCAAAGATCTTACACTCTATTAGCAGAGCTAATAGGTAAAAATATAAGTGTGTAAAGAGTAAATATATGCAGAATAAATTCAAAGTTAACAAGGAAGTCAGATATAACAGTTAATGAGGGTATTAGCCTTTGTTGCAGGATTTTAGGAGTCTTTGTGTAGAATTTAGTCTTGAAAAAAAAGAGAGATTTAATGAGGTAGAGGTAAGGAGGAAGTACCAGGATGGTTAGTGCAAAGGTCAGGAGATATGAGATAGAATGCTACCTGTAAGGAACAGAGAAACCAGTTGGGCTAGACAATAAGGATGCCAAAAAATGTGGTGGTTCTTAAAGGTAGAGTTCACCCATTCCCCTGGCTATGCTGAGACATATGGTGGGCACCACTGTAGAACTCAGAATCTCCCATTGGTTTGCTGAGGTAGAGCTTGCTGCTGGTTTACTGGGACACTTCTTCTCCTGGACTGTTCTTTTTTTGACCAAGTGAGACAGACCTTTTTTGGCAATTTTCCAAGTTTCTTTAACTAAAAGATTATTTCTCCCTGTATTTTTGCTGGTTTTGCTATTCCATGCTTTCTTTTGAGGTGTTATTTTCTGGTTGTTTGGAGGTAAACATGGAAGAATTAAAGAAATTTACTGTTTATTCCTCCATCTTGGCTTCAGGGAGTAGAACCCTAAAGCATCTTTCTAATGAGCTATTTTCTCCCCCTCAATAAAATTCTTATCACTCCTGATATCCTTTGATTCTCTAACAGGAGTAAAGGCACTCTTTTTTTCATTCAGGACCATTAACCACCTTCTTAACAGTATCAGAATATTTTCATTCTCATTGGGATTCACATTTGTCTTTAGAGAGCTGGGATTTCCTGATCTAACTTGAATCAATACGCACTAAGGGAACAGAAAGAGAAGGTATCTACATCTTGTAGACATTTAAGATAATACTTTTAGAAATCTTTACTTTTTTGCAACCGTAGATATAAATGAGATTTCATTTCTTTATATTTTTAAGACTTCTATATTGAATAATAGAGTAGGGAAAGCACCAATTTTATTGCTGGAAAGAAGTCATGGCAAAGGTAGCTTACTTTGCTTATTTGCATGGTCCCAAATTAGTAACCAGGAACATGCTAGAAGTTGAAAGAGATTTTGTTTTTTCTAACCCTAACTCAAGGAGTAGTCTGAATTCAAAGAATAGCAAGTAAGGTAGAATAAAATCATTTTGAAAGATCAAATTATGCCCAAGGACTTTTCTAGATGACTATCTGACTACATCTGTGGGTGTGAATCGTGAAAGACCTGAAATATACATCCAGGGACTAGAGCCTGAGAACTGAAGTTCCTTTCTAGCCATCCAACAGAAACACAAATAGATGATAGGGTATTGGGGAGGGAATAGAGCAGCAGAGCACTTCACAGTAATCTAGTCAGCAGCAGAGGGAAAAAGAACAAAAACAAAAACAAAACAAAAAAACCTCACAGCTCAATTACATTATCCTAACAACATAGAAACATAACAACTTGCTAGTATCACTATTAGGGTACTGTAATTTTACATATAGCAAACCTAAGAGAGGTTGAAAGGGATCAAAAGATGATTTTCAAGGGCACAACAGTTTATGGCCTTATAAAAAGGTGGTACAAAATATATTATTTGCAGGGTGTGTGTGTGTGTGTGTGTGTGTGTGTATGTGTGTAAGAGACAGAGACAGAGACAAAGAGAATGAACAAGACAGAAAGAAAGGGAGAAAAAAGAGAAAGGGAAAGGAGAGAAAAAAGAGAGATAGAAGAGAGAGGCAGAGAGAGGGAAGAGAGGAGAGAGAGAGAGAGAGAGAGAGAGAGAAGAAAGAGAGAGAGAGAGAGAGAGAGAGAGAGAGAGAGAGAGAGAGAGAGAGAGAATATGAAAAACAAAAACAAATTAAACAATTTGAAATCCAGCTCAGCCTAGTCCAAAAAAATTCCTCAGAAAAATATACAATACAGGTCAACTCATCCACAGATACATGGGAAAATATTCCCAGGGGCTCCACATAGCTAGAATTGTTTTGCACTTCTATGAAGACATTTCATTTGACCCTCTATCTTTCTCCTGTTAACATAATCGGGTCTGTAGCCATAGCTTAAGGGACATTTTAGGCATACCAACACAGGAGACTGGTTTGTTCCTACTTTTCTGTTGTGTCTAAAGGCAACTTTTAATATTAGAATAAAACTGATGCTGTTGTCAGGGACTTTTGGAGGAGCTCTTACCTTGCAGTTTTTAAAGATTTTATACCAATGTCTGTGACAACAAGCCATTCAGATGACTATCCTTCTAGTTTAGGCTCACATTATTATTTGCCCAAGAATTTTGTGGTGGTGCCTTTACAAGGCTACCAGATTCACTTCTTGAAAAGCTTCTGTGGCTCTCTACTAGGAATAGGATAAAATGTAAACTCCATATCCTGACATTTTTTGTCTGTGTAATCTGGATTATCTAATCTTCTCCACCTTTATTTCATTCTATTAGAATAATACATACACAGACACAGACACACACACACACACACACACATTCATACTATATTGGACAACTTGTTCATCCCCAAATTCTTACTGCTTTGTTTCAGTCTTTGTGAATAGATTGTCCCTCAATTCTACAATTTGTTCATCTGTCATTCCTTGTGAAAATATTTATCAATAAGTGTTTGGTTGTATTTGGCACTGGGAATAAAAAGAAAAATGGTGGCCACTGAATTTGGGGAGACTTCAATTTTAAAGGAAGGATAAAATACACAAATATATATGTTATATAAGGGAGAAATAGGGGTATGGACAAAAGTACTATAAAAGTATGACAACTGATCATGTCACTCTTCTAATCAAAGCACAAAAGTCTTGTACAACTTTAGCTTTTTAGCCATTTCTTTATCACCCCCATTTTTAGAGGATAATCAAACTGTATTAATCTCTGTTTATTGTAGTCCCCCTCCATTTAATTACCTCTATGTCTTAGTTCATGATATTACCCATGCTTAGAATGTCCTCCACAAGTCTGTTGAATACTTACTCATTCTTCAAAGCCACACTCGAAGGCCATCTCTTCCTTGTAGCTTTCCCTCACTCTACTGTTGTTGATGTCACAGTTGGGGGACAGAAGTTCAGGTGTGAAAGTATTCACTTAGATGATTTTCTCTTAGTCATTCATTGGGAGTTTTATTTATCATGAGAGTAGCATGGGTCTCTTTAGCACAAAAGCTAAGTGTGACCCTGATATTTGAGGGTGTTATGCTTATATAGAGATATTCAGTATGATGGTGTAATTTTTAAAGTGGCTTGTGAAGGTTGAATATTAGGGACAGGATAAGGACAAATAGGATGAGGAAGATGGTTGTTTACAAGATAAGAAAAAAATTGTCATGACACAGGATGAGGAAGATGAATGACAGGGTAGGGGAAAACAGGATAAGGGAGACAAAAGCAATTCTTTTGGTACAAGTTATATGATATTTCAAGATACAGGACCTTGAGTTATAGGATGGATTACTGAATAAGCCTTCAAACCCCTCAGGGGGCCTGGGAAAGTAACCCTTAATATTCCTTTTAACCCTTAGGGAACCATTTTTATCCACATCACTGTTAATAATAACTTTCCAATAGAATATCACATAAAGCTTTTTGTCATAATTGTAATATTATGTGTTTGTGTATTATAACCCTATGAGAACACAAACTCAAGAGTACAGGGATTATGTCTTATGTAAAGCTATCTCCCCCTGGACTACCTTAGTTTCCTACACATGGTAGGCATCTCATAAAATTTAATTGATACACTAAAGGTTGAACTGAACTGCTAAGATTATCTATTGTTCCAGTATACTGTATTTCCCAGGAAATATATTTCAGGGCATATAATTTTTTTTTTTAATTAAATTAATTAATTTATTTATTTTCTTGTTTACATCACTCATTTCCTCGAGATTTTAAGTTATAAATTTTCTCCCCATCTTTCCTCCACCAACCACTCCAAAACAGCTATCCCACTGTATAACCTCTCCCCCAATCTGTCCTCTCCTATGTTCTCACCCATCACCCCTCTGACTTTCCATTAGGGCAGGATGGGTCTCCCTACCTCAGTGCATGTATATCTTGGTTCCTAGTTGCATGTAGTTAATAACAATAATAATTATATATATTTTAACATTTGATTATAGAACTTTGAATTCTAGATTCTTTCCCTTCCTCCCTCAACACCCACCCCCACTGGAAGGACAAAAAATTCAATACAGGCTGTGCATGTGTAATTAGGGAGAACATCTCCACAGTGGAAATATTGTGAGAGACTGATTATATGTCCCTCCTTCCTATCCCTCCCCCCCCTTCTATTCTTTATCCTGAACCTTACCATTTACAGAAGTTTGTGCTTCTAGCAACTCTCCCCTACCCCAATCCTGCCCTCCCCTCTGTCATCCCACCTCTCATCCCCATCCCCCCTACTCTCCTGTGTGGCAAGATACTCAGTTTAGGGTTTATGTCAATCTTTCCCTAAGCCAAATTCAATGAGAGTAAGGCTGACCCTTTCCCTTTTGCCTTCCTTTTCTCTATCTCCATTGTAACAACTATCCCTTGCCTTTTCTGTATGAGATGATTGGCCCCATTCTGTCTCTCCCTGTCTCCTCTCATTCTAATCCTCTCCCACCTCAGAATTTCACCTTTTAAAGTATCATCCCTGCCTATTCAATTGATCCTGTACCCTCTATGTACACATATATATATAACTACTCAGATATGTGCTCATATGTATACATAAACCCTCCTATATAGACAAATGTGTGTGTATACATACATATACAATTATATTCCCTTCATCTATCCTCATACTGAGAAAAGTTTCATAAGTTACAATTATCCTTTTTCCGTGTTGTTACGTAAATTGTTCAACTTTGATAAGTTCCTTATGATTTCTTTTTCATGTTTACCTTCTAATGCTTCTTGTATTTGAGTGTCAAATTTGCTTTTCAGTTCTAGTTTTTTCAACAAGAATGTTTGAAAGTCCTCCATCTCACTGAATGACCATATTTTCCCCTGGAATGTTATACTCAATTTTGCTGTATAGGTGATTCTTCGTTCTAATCCTAGCTCCCTTGATCACCAAAATGTCATATTCCAGGCCCTTCAGTCCCTTAATGTAAAATCTGCGAGATCCTGGGTTATCCTAATTGTGTTTTCACAATATTCAACTTGTTTCTTCTTGGCAGCTTGTAATATTTTCTACTTGATCTGGGGACTCCAGAACCTGGCTACAACATTCCTAGGAGTTTTCTTTTGGGGATCTTTTTCAAAAGTTGATTGGTGAATTCTTTCAAGTTCTATTTTGCTCTCTGGTTCTAAAATATCAGGGCAATTTTCCTTGAGAATTTCTTGAAGGATGCTTTCTAAGTTCTTTTTTTGATCATGGCTTTCAGGTAGTCCAATAATTTTTAAATTGTCTTTCCTTGATCTATTTTCCAGGTCAGTGGTTTTTTCAAGGAGATATTTCACATTGCCTTCTATTTTTTCATTTGTTTGGGTCTGTTCAATAGTATCTTGATTTCTCATTAAGTCATTTGCTTCCAATTGCTCCACTGTAATTCTGAAGGAATTTTTTTCTTCAGGAAGCTTTTGAGATTCTTTTTCCATCTGGCAAAGTTGACTTTTTAAGGCATTCTTCTCTTCATTGGCTTTTTGGGCCTCTTTTCCCATTTGAGTTAATCTATGTTTTAAGGTGTTATTTTCTTCAGTCAGGTTGTTGCCTCTCTTTTCATGATTTTCTTGCATCATTCTCATTTTTCTTCCCAATTTTTCCTCCACTTCTCTTATTTGGTTTTCAAAATCCTTCTTAAGCTGATCTATGG
>CM053583.1:366472428-366491396 GCA_028627135.1 Pseudochirops cupreus | reverse complement strand
GCTTCCCCTGCCCACCCATGCTGCCAGTCAATTACTTGATTTTCTAGCTCTGTGGAACTCTGATTCCAGATGGGAAAGCTCTGTTCCAAATCACTGGGGTTTTTGCAGCTGCCAGAGCTATTGGGAGGGCACTGCAGTCCCTACCAGCTTTGTCTCACTGAAAACATACCCCAGGACCACAACCCAAGACCACAATCCAGATCCAGGCCACTCAATGCAAGAGCACTTAGCCTCTTAATGATTGCTTGGCACCCTGCAATCTGCAAGCCAGGAGCTTCTGAAGCAGCCACGTGGAGGCAGCTGCAGGGCCACTGCTTCTGCCACTTCCTTGCCCTGGTGGCAGTTTTTCCACACAGCTTTTCTCCCCCAAATTTGGCTGAGTTCCACTGACCTTTCACTTAATGCTTGTTTTTTCTGGCTTGATAATTCTGGAAATTGCCACAACTGCTACTGATCCACTCTCCTGAAGGTTCCAGCTGCAGCTTGCCCTGATTTCCCTGGAGCCAAGCCATGGTTTCAGGCTGGGCTGGTTTCAGCTCCCAGCATGCTGTGATAAGCCCTTCCTGCCAAGCTGCCTTCAGTGGGAGATGCATTTTTGTGAGTTTTGGAGCCTAAAATTTGTTTAGAGTCTTATTTTATGGGTATTTGAGGTGAATATGTGGAAGCTGGGGAACCTTGTTGCTTCTGTGCTGTCACCTTGGCTCTACCTCCCAGGGCATGTAATTTAAAATCATTGTTTTGAGAAAACCAATGAATAATAAATTACCATTTGAATTCATTTTCCCCCTTACATTCCAAAATATGATGTAATATAATATATTACAATAAAATATAAAATAATATATGATATGAATGTAATTTAAAATTATTATATAAAAATTAATATAAGTTCCACTTCAGTCATTCTTTTCATTTTTAAAGAATGTTTAATGCTATAATTAATGGCAACATTTCTTTGATATACAAAATTCAGGTTAGCATCCTTGTTAACAAAAATATTTGTCTTTTAGGTTTTCAAAAATATTGTTTAGTTTCAGAAAATCTTAAGAGAGTTCTTCTGGCCTCAAGGATGATGTTAGAGAACAAACAAACCAAAAAACTTAGACATGATTTAAGCATCCTCCCTGTACAATTGTCCAAAGCCATAGACCATATATTGTTTCAAAATTTAACTCAGATATGTAATACCTAAGAGGAGGGAGAGAATTTATATACAAGCGATATATTCTCATTGTTGTTGTTGGTGGTGGTTAGTCATTTTCAGTTGTGTCTATTTCTTTGTGACCCTTTTTGGGGGGTTTTCTTGGCAAAAATAATGAAGTGTTTTACAGTTTTCTTCTCGAGCTTATTTTGCAGCTGATGAAGCAGGGTAAACAGGGTTCATTTACTTGCCCAGGTTCACACAGCTGGTAAGTATCTGAGGACAGATTTGAACTCAGGCCTTCCAAACTCCAGGCCCAGCACTCTCTCTATTGTGCCACTTAGCTGCTCTATATTCTCATTAACATTAAAGTAAAAGTCCCTTTGATTCTCAAACTATTGCTTTTCTTTCTTTTTCTGGATGACATTCTACCAAGATATCATAGCTAATAAATTCTATAACTTTCTAATATGTGTTATTATAGTAATAAATACAGGTTTTAGTATTTTAGAAATATAAAATGAAAAACTCATATTATCTAATAGAGTGTTTAGCTATGTTAACTTTCTGAAGAAGGAAAATGGCCTAAATGATACTAAGCTGAACTATTAACCAAGAATGCCTATTGATAAACAAAAAATAGTGAGATGAAAATAAGAATATTCAGATACTTATCTGAATACTAGACCCATATAACATTAAACATGAATAAATTACATTTTCAGAATATCTATGTTGGAATGAACTTCAAGGCTTGTTTTATCCAACTCATTCATCAATATGTATCTCCTGCAAAATTTCAAGCCTTTGTTTAAAGATTGTCAGTGACAGTGATCTCATTACTTCCCAAATTATCCCATTCCAAATAGGGCAAAAAGTTTTAATTGTTTCCTAATAATTTTCTCCATCAAACTCCATGCTCCCTAGTAATATCTATCCATTATTCCTATTTCTACCTTTTATAGATAAGCAGAAGATGTGGCTATCCTTCAAATAGTAAACATAATTTTCATATACCTTCCTCCTCAAGCAAAAGTCTTGTTACCCCCAGCTTTTTTATTTTCCGCATTAAAGTTACCCCAATTTTTTTTCTTTTCCCCCTTAAAGATCCTCAGTTTCTTCAACATATTTTATAAACTATGGTTTTAACATTTGTCACTATATACTTTTTTCCATCTCTTCTGGATAAACTCCAACTTGTAAATGAAATTCCTAAAATGCATAGCCAAGAATGCAACACAATGCTGCAGCTATGGTCTGTCTAGGTTAGAAAACAGTACATTTATTGCCTCGTAAGAGAACATAAAAGTAAAAATTCAAAGAACATAAATACAAAGTACTCAAAAGAACCAATAGGGATCCTTTTATTTCCATTATACACATAAGTTTATTTTTGGCGTTCTTAAACAATTATGAAGTGTTCATTATATACCTAATCTATTTCAGGTACTGTGCTAGATATTGAGGAAGTAAAGTTGGTATTCTGTAAAGTAACAGGAAGTACAGAGCAAGTAAAAAGTAGTATTCTGGATTTGGAAAGAAAAGGAAACTAAATTCACTGCACAGGAGAAAATTCTTTGCTAAAGTAATTCAATGTCAGTATAATAAAAATAGTAACACAAAAGATTTTCTTCTTTTACAAATTCAACAGTATTGTATTTTTTAAAAAATCGTCAACTACATCCCTACAACTAGAATTAGAAAGGACGTAGCCAATTGGGGGAAAAATTTCATGAGTCATCTCTCTAATGAGGACCTGCTATCCAAAATATTTAGGAAGCAATCAAAAAATGCATCCAAAAAAAGCATTGTTCCCTAATAGATAAGAGGTTAAATGATTTGGACAAATAGTTATCAAAATAAGAATTATAGATTATTTTCAACATGAAAAATTCTATATCACAAATAATAAGAGAAATGCAGGTCAAAATACATTTTTTTTTTGCTTCACCTCATACTCAGCCTTCCAGAAGTGATGGGAAAAAATGAATTTCAGAAGGATGAAAGAGTGACAGGCTCATTAATACATTGTTGATTGAGTCATGAATCAGTCAAAATATTATGGAAAATAATTCAGAATTATTATAAAATAACAAAAATGTCCATATCTTTTAATACAGAGATCTCACACCTGGGAATTTACTCCATTGATATCAATGTTGAAAGGGTCCCTTATGCCAAAATATACATGATGGTACTTTTTTTTTTTAATTTAACAAAGAACTGGAGATAAAGTAAATGCCAACAGAGTAGGGGCATTGTAGTGAATTAATATAATAATGTGTAATTTCATCTTAATAATGATGTTTATGAAGAATAAATGACAGCATGGTATGATCTACATATAGTGATGTTGAGTGAAGTAAAGAGAAGCAGTAAAATATTATCAATTTTGATGCAACTATGTAAATAGAAAAGAAAAAAATAAATAAACACAAAAAAGAACCAACCCCATACAATTATGATCATCAGATTTGACTGAAAGCAGAGAGGAGAAAAGGGATCTCCTGCCTTACTTTGCTGAGGTAAAAGAACTATGGGAATAGATCATTGCATGTATTACCAGACTTGATTAAAGAGTTGGTTTGGTCACCATTCCCCCTCTTTTATTGTTCAGGAAAGCAAACATTTTGACTTTTTAGATTATTATTTACAAATGATGGCTCTCCAGGGAAAGAAGGGAAAAGGAAAATGTTTGAAAACAAGACACTATTCAAACAAATATATCAATAAATTAGTTGTTGTTTCATTAAGTTTTGTCTGATGATTTGTGACTCCATGGCCCATAGCACAACACTCTCTTCTATCCTTCTATATCTCTCAAAATCTGTCCCAGTTTCTGTTGGTTGTTTCCAAGACACTATCTATCCATCACATCCTCTGCCATCCCTGTATCCTTTTGTTTCCAATCTTTTCCAGAATCAGTATTTCCAATTAGTCACATCTTATCATGTGGCCAAAATATTTATGCTTTAGCTTCATATTTGACTTTCCAGTAAATAGTCTGAATTAATTATTTTAAAGTATTGACTGACTTGATCTCCTTGCTATCCAAGGAACTCTCAAAAGCCTTTCATCACCACAGTTTGAAATAATTGATTCTGTGTGCTCAGCTTCTCTTTCAGTACTATTCTCACAGCTATACATTGCTACTACAAATACCATGTATTTTGATTTTTTCTTTTTTAATGTACAGACATTTGTCAGCAAGATGATTTCTCTGCTTTTTGGTATGCTGTCTTGATTTGCCATAGTATTCCTTCCAAGGAAGAAGTAGCTTTGATTTCATGGCTGCAATTGTGATCTGCAATGATCTTGAAGTCCCAGAATATAACATCTGACACTGCTTCCATTTCTTCTTCCTCTATGTGTCAGCCAATGATGGGACCAGTTGCCAACACCTTAGTTTTATTTTTTAATTAATTAATTAATTTATTTTTAGTTTTCAACATTCACTTCCGTAAGTTTCAATTTTCTCCCCCTCCCTCTGCATTCCTGAAGATGGTATGCAATATCATATGGCTCTACACATACGTTCCTATAAACACATTTTTACATTAGTCATACTGCACAGAAGAATTATAACAAATTGGAGAGACCATGGGAAACAAAACAAAACAAAACCAAAAAAGAAAATAGTCCACTTTGCTCTGCATTCCTACTCTATAGCTCTTTCTCTGGCTGTGGAAGGAATTTACCATCATGAGTCCTTTGGAATTAGATTGCTGTTCTTATTTTTAAATTTTATAAACTTCAAGACAAAGTTTACATTCTCCTATTTTACTCTAATCAAGAAACTTCTTAATTCTTCTTCCCTTTCTACCATCAGAGTCATATGGTGTGTATATCTGACATTATTGATATTTCTCCAATCAATCTTAATTCCAGCTTTTGATTCATCCAACCTGGCATTTTGCAAGATGTATTCTGCAAATAAGTTCATAATTTGACAACACATAGCTTAGTTGTACTGAATAAAGAGAATTCAACATGAGTCTCTTCTCTGTTCTTTAGTAGACCTGCAGCAAACTTGTTCTTTTCTTAGAGTTTTGTAAAGCCAATGTTTGCACGGAGCTGGAAAACTTTGAAGGACATCAAATAGTTTATGAAGTACTCAGGGAATCTTTTTAGCTGGGGAAAATGATCCACATAAAATATTATCAGAGAGAAGTCCATCATATCAAGTCTATTCTATTTGTCAGAATCAAGGATACTAATGGATGGATGCACAGGGACCAGGGGCACAGTTAAATAGTCTCTAAAAATAAGAAGAGTTCTCATAGAGATTCATATACATATTGATTCAGATGTATTGCCAAAACACCTCAAAGTTTGGAATGAAATAGAAAGAAATTTCTTAAAAGAATCATAGATCTCAGAACTAAGAGGATTCTGGACACAAGATATAGAGAGTGGATGTTTGGTTTAGAATAATGAATAACTGCTTTCAAATCTTGTCTCAGACAATTAGCTGTCTGACCTTAGACAAGTTACTGAATCTCACAGCCTCAGAAAAGTTGTAATAATAATAGCACCTATTACAGAGGGTTCTTTTGAAGTTCAAGTGAGATAAAATATACAAAGTGTTTTGCAATCTGTATAGTGCTGTATTAATATCAGTTATTATTATTGTTGTTATTATTATTTCAGCTAATTATTTGCTTTCAGCTACATGCCATGTTTTTCCATTTTATAAACAGAAAAAATGGTATCTTTGGGAGATTGATTAAATTACCTGAAATCCTTAGAAAGTGGTGACAAAGGGACTAGAACCTTGTTCTCTTGTTTGCTGATGCAGATAAAGCATGTAATTTTTGTTTGTGTTTTTCATAAATAAGAATAATTTTGAGCTCTTGCAAATAGAAGACTAGACTGGTTTTTTTTTTAATTTTTAACATGCACAAATTAACAGTTAACTTGTTTGCACATATGGACACAGTGTCAGACTAGGTCTACATTACTATGACAGGCTCAGATAGTGATCTTGATGTGGTGAGTCATTTCTACTAAGCTTTTTACAACTCAGTAAAAGAGACTGGTCATTTTAGGTTCCTGCCACTTTGAAGAACTATGCAGATTTGGCCTAAAAAGTCTGACTCATCAAATGTTTCAGGCAAGGCAATTTATCTCAGTGAACATGATTCTGGTTCACACCATCCTATTTTTTTTTTTTTGGTTCAATTGTGCTCATCTCTTTGTGACCCAATTTCAAATTGTCTCGGCAAAGATACTGCAGGGTTTGTCATTTCCTTCTTCAGCTCATTTTACAGATGAGGAAACTGAGGCATACAAGGTAAAGTGATTGCCCAGGGTCACACACCTAGTAAGTGCCCGAGGTTGAATTTGAACCCAAGTTTTTCTGCTCCAGGCTTGGCAATCTATCCGCTGCATTACCTAGATTTCATTCCACATTCCGAGGGGTAAGCTAGATCTTCAGCAAGACAAGGAGACAGCTTAACTTTTCAAATAACTACTTCAGGAACAGAAATTACAATGTCATTTAATTTTTGGTTTTCCTTTGGTGTAGAATGCACAGACTACTTCAAATCCTCTAAATCTTTCTTTTTTGTCTCTTCAAGATTTTTTTAAAAAAATATTTTCTTTCTATTCATGAAGTTTCCATCTATTGATTCATTTCAAGAATATATTACTTAGCACATCACATGTGTGATGACTAACTTTGATAGACTGGGCTCCTCTCAGCAATGCAAGGTTATAAGACAACTCCAAAAACTCACGATAGAAAAGGACATCCACATCCAGAGAAAGATCTACAGAGACTGAATGCAGATTGAAGCAAACTACCTGCTCTCTCTTCTTTCTTTCACTTTGTTGCTTCTTTCTCATTGTTCACTCCATTGGTTACAAATCTTCTTTACAACTTGACTAATGTTTAATGTGAAGGTATTTGTAGATCCTGTATTTGATTGTGTGCCACCATTGGGGGAGTGGGTTAGGAGAGGGAATAGGAGAAAATTTGAAACTCAAGGGACTGAGGTACTGAATGTTGTAAACTAAAAGTAAATAGATAAACTATTTTTTGAAAAGAATATATTACTTAAAAGTTAGCTTTTTAAAATACAGTTGCAAGAATTAATTATTGTATTTCTTTGTGCATTCATACATCAATTTACTTGTTTTTTTTAAAATTTTTTTCATCGCTAGACAGGAAGGAATCAGAGGTTACAAATAGGGCTAAAAGTTCACTGGATCAATTCTAGCTACTATTGATGTAAGTAAAATCACAGAATTTGAGTTAAGAGACACTTTAGTGTCAGGAAGCTATAAACTGAAAGGGAAAGAGAGGCATATGCCACCTCTTACAGATACCTTATCATTACAAGAGATCTTAGAGAGGGGAGTTATTGAAATTATCTGGAAGTACTTCAGAAATTGGAAGAAAGTTGGTTTACATAGCATTAAGTTGTTGGAAATCTGTGTAAGTACTGATTATAGATTTGGCATAAGTAGAGAGTATGAAAGTGTGCAGCATCTCAGAATCCTTAGCACTGTTACATGTGAGATCAGAGAGTAAGAGTTGTGATGGCACGTGAAGGCTCAGAGTCTCAATTTAGGGCACTTCATTTTGGTAACTGCCTGTAAAGAGAGAAGAAAGTTAAGTGAATTTGAACCCTGGGAGTCTTTATTCCCAAGGTGTTTGACATTGTACTCATTCCCCTATGTATGAGCACTTACCCTTGACCCCTTACACATAAAACCTAAAGCTGTTGATGTTTTTATATTTGTGAATATATTTTAAATTTTGACTGGTTTTACTGGCAAAATAGTCAAACAATGTGCACATATAGACACAGCTGACAGCTTCAGACTGGGTGTAAATAACTGCAGAATCAGAAAGTTTTCATGATTTGATGAATCATTTATACTCAGGTTTTGAGAACTCATAAAAGAGAGTGACCATTTTATTCTCCCTGCTGTTTTGCAGAACTATGCAGACTTGCTCCATTAAGTCAGAATCGTCAGTGGGGTGGGGCATGGCACTCCCATATCCTAGGATTGAGTGAGTAATCTTGAAACCAAAAAGATCATACTGTGTCTAATCTGATTTATCTGCATCATGGGCATAGTTAAGTTTGCCTCAGGGTTTCTGTTTCTGAAGGACAATATCTGATGAGTGAAGGTTGCTCAGCACCATAACACTTATGGATTATCTAATCAAAACCCTTTATTGTATAGATGTGGCAAAAGATGAAGTCTAAATTGGCAAATGAACTTTTATAAGGTCACACAGGTAATTATAATACTAGATATTACTGCTAAGTAGAAAGGAACTTATGTTTTACCACCTAGAATTTTTCTATTCTTAAATGCCAGGGAATTTTCTTGCTAAAATTTCTTACCACATTATCCTGATATAATTAAGGTCTATGTGACTAATGACTTTGAACTCAGATATTAAAGGATGTGCCATAAAGTAAAAGATATTATATTTGACTTTTGTTTTCCTTACTTTTTTAGTGATTAAAAAAATCTTTATCAGGCATCATTCAAATTAATGATTGGTTCCAAATGGTGCTTTTGAGATCATATATGGTTTCATTTTTGTGAGTATATACTTTAAAAGGTTCATACACATTTAGAAAGCACACAGACGAAGCCTATACAAATAAAATTTTGAGCAAAGCATATTATGATTAACTTAATTCTACTGGTAATTAAAATATAGTTTGTTCATTTGTTTTGATTAGAAAATGAGGTGTCAGTCTGAAAAAAATAGATGAACAGCCCAAATGGCAAGTGGGTATTTCCAAAATATCGAGTCAGGGAACTAAGAAATCATTGTCTAATCAATCAGTTAATGAGCGTTAATCAAATGACTTATGTGTATCAGGCATTGTTTCAAACTATGAAGATATAGAGACAGAGCTGAAAAAGTCCTTACCCTCAAAGAGCTTACAGTTTACTGGATGGATAAAACATATTTACAGATAAGAAAATGTAAGATATATTCAAATTCATTATACATCATCTTACCACAGAGGAAAAAAAAAACAATCAAGACAATCACATACTAATGTTGATTCTTCATGGAAGATTTTGGGTAAAGCATGAATAATAATTACAAAGGATTAGAAAGATTTCAATGCATTTCAGAAGAGGGAGAACCCACCCTCTAGTACTGAAGATACATTGAAGTTCTGTACCAAATATCAACATTCCACCTTTCCTATCCGTGAGTAATTATTTCATCCTGACTAAATGGTATGGTAAATTAATGTTTAAGATTTGGAGTTAGTCCACCTGAAGCTATTATGGCACTATCACTTGCTACCTATATAACATTAGGCAAGTCATTTATCCCCTAAACTTCTGTTAACCAATGTGAAATAAAATGAAGGGATTGGATGACATAGGAGGTCTCTTCCAGCTCTTATTTTATGATTCTGTGACCACCCATCCACCTCTAATTTCTCCTTCTACTCTCCAACAGCAGTGTAACTTAGAACTATAAAGAAGATAAAAGTAACCAACCATGCATTACTCTCTCAGTTAGAGGGAGGGCATTTTCTCCTACACAAACTCACATAGGACTTTCCAGTCATGGTTTATGGGTGTCTGACCTCCAACATGTAGGAAGAACTCTATTTAACAAATTATTGTTTATCACTGACATGTTCGATCTCAAATGATTATTATTAAATGTATCTAGGAAAATAAATGCATTTTAAAATCTTAGAAAGATTGGAACAAAGGCAATAGGTGTAAAGGATTAATGTGAACTATGACTTTAGAATCAAATACCTGGTTTCAAAACTCAATTTCTGCTACTTTCTATCTATGGGGAAATTATTTTACCTTTCTAGGTGAAATAAACATTCTTATCTCCAAGAGGATGTCATTACAATAAGTATATTCAAAAGTATATTCCATTTTTAAATCCTACTCGTTATACAAATGAAGGAACAGTTATTAAAAAAAATAGTGGATGTCAAACCTCATAAAAGGTAATGAGGACTTAAATTTTTAAAAAAGTGTTACAGTATCTGATTTAAGGGATTTACATAGTTATTGTGAAAAAAAAATAACCATAAACAGGGGAATGGTGACTAGGGAGATGTATTTTACCTGGCAAGTCAAGGAGAAAAAGGAAGGCATCTAGATTCTAAAGTTAGGGAGGTTGGAAAGGAAGTATTTCTGTGGCCCACTAGCTATAGAAGACCCTTTGGGAGCAGTTACAAAGCTGAGTTCATTAGGGTGGAGATGTCCAGTTTCTAGCTGGAGATGCACGCATAGAACTCAGGAGATTTGTATATTTGGGAGTCATTAATTAGTAGCAAGTTTTGAATTACACCAAAAGGAACATGTGGCATATGATCTATCACTGTTATAATTACTGGCAAACAATATTAGCTTTCTTGAGTTTTCATTAATTAGTCCTTCTGAGTGGAGAAAACAAAACAAAACACAAATCAAGAGAGATATGACTTTTCATTCATCTCCTAATCTTCAGTCCATGCTGGCTAGGAAGGAATTATTATATGAGCATTAAACAAACAGAGGTGCCTTCCATTTTTCTGTCAACTTGACCGGGTACTTTTTATTCTATCCATTTCAGGGTTCATTACTTTTGTCATTAACAAGAACATGTGCCATAAGAAATTTGAATCTATTTATGTTTGCATTATGCTGCACCTGTTAAAAGTTTTTATGCATTCAGCATTTCTATGATTCATCAGTTAATTCATTTACTCATATAACAACATCTGTTCCAAAGGGTCTATTCTTGAAATGCAATGAATATGATCACTCCAGGTGCTTCTCATCCACCTAACCTGGAAACATCAATTACCTGATAAAATGGCAAGGACAATAAAGTCATTTCCATGGACTTTATGATTTAGCAGATGGTAACCAGAGGTCATATGAAGAATAAATTGGTCAAGATGGATGTTCAAATCATGATTTATCAGGTCATTCATTTATATCTACCTGAGGGACCCATAAATGATTTTCCTATCATTATAACACCTATTTAATGACATCCTTTAAGGGTTTTTGTTTACTTTGTAAAGTTTAAGTAGATATAAAGAGAACAGTCATCGTCATCATTAATATTATTACTACTACTACTATTAATAATATAATACATTTGGCAAGTGACAGACAATTTTGTGTTCCAATTCATTTTGTAATACCAGTATAGCTATTGTCATATTTTGTACATTTTTAATATTCTGCAGCAATGGAGTTTTACACTGTTTCTTTCTTGTCTTTGCTCTGACATCTATTGAATAAGTTATAAATCAGTAATTTCATTGGTATAGAGAACTCTCAGGTGAGAAAACTGCCTCTCCCAAAACTTATCATTTCAACTCCTCTATAACTTACAGACTTTAAAATTGAACTTGAATATGAAAAGACTAAATGAGTAGCCCAGAGATCTACAGATGTTATATGTGAGAGGCCTGACTTGAACCCAGGTCTGTCTAGTTTCAAGACCAGTGTTCTATACAATAAGTCACATTGCTTCTCCATTTATGGCAGACATTCATTTATTAAAGAACATTACCTAATAAAGATAGAGCCTTGAGTACGTAAGCATTAAGATTGACTCTTATAAATATCGAGGTCAAAAGCATTTATCAAATAATTTCTCTGATGTATTCTTTTTCTCCCTCCTCCCGGCTGTGTCTTTCCCATCTACCTGTTATTTACATGTCATGTCTCATTCAACCTGGAGCGAAATACTATCTAATGTGTCTCTTTAGGGTGGAGCCTACCAGGAGGCCAGAGTAGCAGAAAGAAGAATAATGAGCTCCCCCAAACAATCAAACAATTAAAACAAATGATCAAAACCAGTTAAAAAATATTGAGAGGGGCTAGGTGACACAATCAATGGAGCATGGCCCTGGAGTAAGGAGGACCTGAGTTAAAATACAGCTTCATAGAATTGACACTTAACTGACTGTGTGACCTTGGGAAAGTCACTTAACCCCAATTGAGTTGCCTTTCCCCCTCCAAAAGAAAGTATCTAGAAGATGTGCCAGATGGAATATTGTTTGGAAAATCCAAGAGAAAAAAAAAAGTATCATTTTTCTGGCCCAGATCACGAGAAAGAGATTAATAGAGAGCTCTGTATACAGTGGCGATGGGGTCTGGCCAGAAATACACCTCATAAAACTCTTTAAGCTATGGGAGAGTCTGAAAATCAGGGCAAGAAGATATCTCAGAACATACAGGAGTGTGATCTCGTCCGGGGGGTGGTAACAGTTGACAACTGGCATCTCTGTCACTGAGTACATTGTTCTCAGTCACAGATCCAATGTAGCCCGAAGAAAATACCAGAGGTGAGAAGTGGTCACAAGCCCTAACCTTTGTACAAAGAAAGGAGAAAATAGAAAAGCAATTAACAGCAGTGTGACCCACAACCCAGGATTGGAGGGGGAGCTTTAGTTCCAGTCTCTAGGCCACCATGAAACCTGTAGAGAAATTATAAGCAAGGGAAGAATCTCAGACTAAAGGGAAACACAGCATTCTGTCACATTGAACCAGGTAGGGGTGGCCAAGCTAATTGATAGTGTTTGAATTTAACGGTAGTTTACTGTTGTTCAGATACATATCCAGATCAGGAATTGCTCAGATGAGGGGAACAACAAAGAGACTCTGCTCTAGAATGGATGACTTTAGGAGCAAAGAAAACTTTGATGTCCCCTATTTGAGCTATCTCTGAGAATCTGAGGATAACACGATAATCAATACTACCAAGAAAGCAGAAATAGCAACAAGGACAGAAGACAAGGGGAAAGTAGAAGGAGGTGGTATTCACAAGGAGTTTACTTATAAATATTTATTCCATGGGAATAAAGCTGTTTTCAAAATACAAAAAACAGAAATCACAAGCACACACATATGTATGTCTGTGGCATTCAGAAAGGCATTTCTGAGCTTCCTCAGTTAATGAGTATCTATTATACCCAAATAGTAATACTTTTTTTTGGAACAAATATATTTCTACTTGAAACATTACCAAATGTAGTTATTAATTGCATATACTAATATTCAATTATGTCTCCTTTGTCTCTTAAACAATTCAAACAAAAATTATATAGTTGAAATATTTTGAGTACAGGATAGCTTAAATCATTTTATAGAAACATTTAACCCAGATGTAAATTTCATCTTTATTATCAACCGCATTGAGCATTTTTGAGTTGTTAACAAAATCATGGAATCTTGACATGCCAATAATATCATAATGTATATAATATTATTAAGGATATAATTCTGTTTTGTTTGTAGGAAGGAAAAGTAAAACATCTCTCCTCTCCGTACTTTTTCATAGACTTTTGTACATTAGCACTTTTTTCCCCATCCCCATGAGTTAATGAATTCATTCACCTATTCCAAATATTGGCTGATCTCCCTCCCAGAAGGCCTTTCTATTTTACTAGGGAGACAGTCCTGTACAGTGGGAAGAAAATTAGTTATAGAATCAGAGAAAATTGCTTTAAATGCAAATCTAACATTTATTATTTGTGTAACTGTAAACAATTTACTTAAGCATACATAATTTACTTAAGCATAATAACCTAATCAATTTACTGGACCAGGAAAATTAAGTGTAATGAAAAGTGTTTGTTTTATTTTATTTTGAACTCTTTAAAGGGAAAATGAATGATGTGGTTCATTCAATTCAGAAAGTATTTATTAAAGACTATATTTCAGGCACTATGTTAAGGGAAGAGAATGATGCTCAGATAAGATGGACTAATAATAGCTAGAAGCAGAAAGAAAGAAAACCTGCTCCATCCCTAATCCCCCCATTTTTCTAGGGAGAATGACTGGGTTTGGAAAGCACAGAGCAAGAAACTGCCTAATAGGAAATGGGTAGGTGAGATAAGTAAGGGAAAGACAAAGGAGCATCTTATTGTCTATGATAAATTCATGGACAAGATGAACTACATTCCAGGGTAATGGATAACCAGCCAAATTTCTGTTTCTGACAGATTGCAGGAAATAAGAGATATTTTGTGTTAATTTTTTAAAAAAGGTAAGATATTGGTGTTTGAAAACTCCAAGCCAATGAGTTTGTCTTCAATTTCTGGTGAAACTTTAAAATGAATTTGAAATATGTTTCTAGCCTAGGTCTTCCCTGCTAAACATTTGTTTGCAGGTTGGGTACACTGAGGGACAATTTTCCCAGATTCAATAGAACCTATGGGTTCATACTCCATAGACTATATAGATAATGAGCCTGGATTATTGCTGTTTGCTTTCAAATTGTCAACCAAAGGACATGGTTAACTCCAAATAAAGACAATTAGTTAAATCACAAGAAAAGAAGAGCAGCACAAAAACGTCTCTTCCATAAATCTGACCTAATTCCCACAAATATATCCAGCGTCAACAGAAAAAGTTGTGAAGTCTAGAGGGAATGAATGTGTGTGTTGTGTGTGTGTGTGTGTGTGTGTGTGTGTGTGTGTGTGTGTGTACCTTAACCTTATTTAAGGTTAGTTAACCTTAGTAAGTTAACCTTAATCTTCTGTTAACCTTAGTCTCACAATCAGTTCTGGACATACCTCCACAGACAATGCTAGATGAATCTCCCAAGTTACTATTAGACTCTGTTGTCTAGTGTGGTCTCTTCTGTCTCCATCTTCTGACTCAGCTAGAGTACTTGTTTCAAGGACTGCTTTGCTCTATTAGGCAATACTTTTATTATTATTGTTTTTTAAATTTTTCCTTTTTGGAGAGGGAAGACAGGGCAATTGGGGTTAAGCGACTTTCCCAAGGTCACACAGTTTGTAAGTGTTAAGTATCTGAGGCTGGATTTGAACTCCGGTCCTCCTGACTCCAAAGCCAGTGCCCTATTTACTGCATCACCTAGCTGCCCCTAGGCAGTACTTTTAGAAAAGCAACAACCCTGACCCTAGACCCAGTAGCAGTCTATCATGTTTTGTTTCCTCAAGATATGAATCTGTAGTCTCCCATTTTCCAAAAAGAAAATTTTGAGCTCTAGGCACCAAAGTATTTATGAGAAAATGTAGTCATAGGTCTCAGTCTTTTTGTAGCCCTACATTTTTTGAATTTATGTATTTCATCATGAACACAACAAATATAAACAATCACAAACATTCCCATATATTTATTAAGCAGCCACACTTTATTACATAAGGCTGATTTTTAAGTACACATCAAATTCAACCCAGTAGTGCCAACAGTGCTCTGCTTATATCTGACCCCTTTTGTATTTCCTTTGTCTGTCTTCTAAGTATATTTTAAAACATTTTTCAATTCTCTTTTCCTTCTTCATAACTATCATTAATACTTATTTTTTTCATCCTTACTGCAGACAAATAAAAACCTTTTTACAACATGTAAGTAGAGTCAAAAACATGTTATCTCTGAAACTTGTAGCAAATAATAATAGCTAAGCAAAATGTTTTGTGTTGTATTGGTGAAGTCTTAAAAACAAAATAAAGCACTAATTATCATTCTGAACACAAAGTCTGTAGATCAGCTCTCCAACAAGAAGCAGAAATCATGATTCATCAATAGAAATCTGGAATCACAATTAATCATTGTATTGAACAGAATTTTTAAACCATTCAAAGTTGTTTTCTTCTACAATTTAGTTTCTACAATTTTCTAATTTAACCATTCATTTTACTTCTATTTGTCTGGAATCACGATTACCAACACTTCTCTGAAAAAAAAAATTCCTGGTAGATACTTAAGTTTGCACCAGTTCCTCCTTTCAGCCATAAAGAAGTAAGAGGTTCCTAATTTCTAGTAATTGTCATAGCATTGTGAATACAAGAAGGGCAAAAATATGTATTGGTAGATGGAAGTTAATCTCAGATAGGAAGACATTAACATTTTAGAGTAGCAGGAAAAAGAAAGATCTGCAGTAACTGATATTCAAACCCTATAGAATTTCTTTCAATAGGTGACTGATAATTTCTTTTTCATTTTATCTTTAATATATAAAATATTTGATTTTGGCCCTTTTGTTGTATAATTTTCGGGGAAATCTTACCTACTTTTTGTTATTTTTCTCCTATTATCTTTTTTTTTTTTACTTTGTTCTGTTATTTCTTATTACTTCATGGAATTACTGAGTTCTGTTTGCTCCATCACACTTTTCCAGAATTCCCATACTTTGATAAGATTTTTCACCTTTCCTTTTAAAACTCTTCATTTTCTCTAACACTTTTTTTCCTTTTAAGAGCTCTCATTTAATTTGTTGTTGTTCCTGATTTTTATAATTTTCTTGTTTTATTTAGTCTAGGCATTATAGGATTTTTGGTAGCAAATATATTCTTCCACCCCTCTCTTTTTCCCCCAGAGTTTCTACTTTTGGTTTCTCATAACTCAAAGTATTTCTTCGTTTCATTCATATTTTTATTTTGCTTTCTCTTTTCTGCATCTTCAGTTTCTTGACTGGAATATCATTCCAAGATCATGATTTTCCACCACCAGCACTCTTGACTTCATTGAGTATATCTTTATTATTTTAGAAACTGTTTTGCTACTGTTTCCTTTCTGATTGGGCACCTGGTACTGTCAATCCCAAGCTTCTTACCCCACCTAGTCACCTAATATGGTTGATAGCATCAGGTCTTTTTTTTTTCCTTTTTAGCTTTGCTCAGTCCCCAAACAAGAATTGGCTCCATCCCTGATTCATTGAGAGAGCCAATGAAGATTTCTGAGTAGGGGGTAAAATGATGAGGAATTGATTTTAAGAATGTCAGTTTGGCAGCAGAATATGTAAATGTAATTTCACTTGCTGATAGAGAAAAGTTCACAGTATTTGTTGTAGGCTATTTAAAAAAAATTGATATGACTGAAATATTCAGCTCCAAATACTCAGAGCCCATCTATACTTTCTAAAAATTAACATAACTATTTTTTCATTGTAGCTTATGGGCCCAAATACATAATTATAGGCAATTTAAAAGCATGCATTATAGATAATTTTTGTGATACTACAATCTAGGACAATGAATATGTCACATTTTTAGCTTTTAATGAATTTTCTTTCTGTGGGTGAGTGGATGAAAAGCTATAGAACACCTGGAGGGGCACCATGCACTGCAATTCCAAGGACAAAACCTTGGAGCAGATGTGATATGAAAGGATAAAGGCCTGAATGAATGAATCAGTGAATCACAAAACTATTGGCTATATAAAAAGATTTCAAACAGGTGCAGGATGAGACAAATAATAGATTCTGATCTCTGTCATTTGGGCAGAAATTACACGAATTGTAGATTCCATTTTATATCCTTATTAAAAAATAGTTGTGACAGAAAAAAAAAAAACCACCTCATCTTGACATGTCTATTTTCAGCATCTAGTTTATAGCTATGGCTGCTCATCAATATCACACATGTTGATAAATTTTATCAGTTCAATCCCTTGTCAGATGACTAAATAAAGGCTAATTTTATAAGTTATATAAAACTATGTTTGATGTGTTTTAGGCCATATTAGTTGTGAAATGACCATGAGATTTAAAGTTGTCAAAGACCCAGTGAATGTCAATTGCAAATGACTACTTTTAGAGTGGGGGAAAGTAAGGCATACAGAGGTGAAGTAAGTTTTCCAAGGTCATCCAAAGAATAAAGTGTCAGAAGTAAGATTAAAACCAACAGAATTTGACTCCAAATACAATATTTTTATTTAAATTATTATTATGTTATTGAACAACATGCTGATTGTCCATGCTGGAGCCAGAAAGCACCATTTTAATTTTCATATTTATACCTCAAAATCAGCAGATACCATGAATCAGGATCGATTTCTTGTTTTGTTCATTGTCTACTGGTTGATTGTCATCAAACTCTTCACTGGGCAGCATGGTCTAGAAGAAGTCAGAACAAATTGTAATTGGGAAATAACTAGAAAAATGAATAAAAATCCAATATAACAGAGGTAATGTTGATTTGTGGTTTTGTAAGTCCAGAATTTGGCCTGCAGGGATCTATTTCTAATTAAGTTTGTCGCCATTGGTCTAGACTTTTTTTTTAAGTGAAAAACATGTTAATAATACAGATTAAATTAAAAAAATATTTTTTAGTGCATTTAATTTTCTGAGACCTAGTTGCAAACATTTATCAGCAACCCTTGACTAATATCCAGCGGCAGTGATAGATTTTGACTACAGTATATTACCAACAATGACTTGTGAGAGCAGTAACTAAGAAGACAAGCATCTCAGGTGCAATGCTTGCCATATAGTATGCACCTAATAAATGCTTCCTAACTTGAAGATATCAATGATTTTGAAAAGAACTGGGAAAAGAAATGGATCAATCACGTAAGAAGAACAAGGGATGAATGATAGCCCATGTGTTGTGCCAAAATCTGTGCTATATTGAATAAATCAAGAAATCCCTCTAGCAGATAATATGGAACCTATCCACCCGCCCACCCCCCATGCCAGGAATGAATAAGACCTATATCAGATTGGTTTTCAATGAAGTATTATACCTACTTCAAGGGTTGTTATGAGGAAAAACCTTATGAAATGGGTCTTAATATTATTGTTGAATTGTCTTGAAAACTACTATGCTTGTTACTCATAGAATTCTTCACTTGGGGCTAAGTGGATAAAGTATCAGCCTTGGACACAGGATGACATATGTTAAAATCTGGCCTGAGACACTTATTAGCTGTGTATCTCTGGGCAAATCACTTAACCCCAATTGTCCAAAAAGAAAAAGAAAAGAAAAACAAACAAACATAAACAAACAAACAAAAAAACTTTCTTTCAAGCCTTAGCTCAAGCATGAGCTTCTACATGATTACTTTCCTGAAATCTCTAACTGCTAGTTCCTCCTTTCTCAACTTTATTTAAATT
>CM053583.1:366453736-366471928 GCA_028627135.1 Pseudochirops cupreus | reverse complement strand
GGAGAACATTATACACAGAAACAAGAAAATTGTATGATGATCTACTAAGAATAACTTAGCTCTTCTAAACAGTATTATGATCTAAGACAATTAAGTAGGACTTATGATGACAGGTGCTGTCCAACTCCATGAAAAGAACTGGTAAAGCCTGAATGTAGATCAAAGATACTTTTTCTTTTTCTTTTATTTTGTTTATTTTGTCTTTCACAGAATGACTTACATGGAAATTTGTTTTTCCTAACTACACATGCATAATGTATGTCAAATTGCTTGCCTTCTCAAGGAGGGGGTAAAGGGCAGGGTGGAGAGAATTTGGAATCCAGAACTTGAAAAAAAAATACTAAAATTGTTTTTTACATGGAATTGGGAAAAATAAAATATTAAATAAGATTTTAAGAAGAAAGTAATAAGAAACATTTGCTCAAAAATTTTACTTTAGTAACTTTCGTGATTCCTTTTTCTTCAGTGCTAGAGGGAAATAATTTATATTTAGTTAATAAGTGATAAAACTAAGTTCATAAATAATTAATAACAATATACATTAGTTAGTCATGTATATATACCTATATAAGCATATTCAGGCAGTGAGAGAAAGAGAGAGAGAGAGAGAGATAAAACCTATCTTATCAGAATTAGTACATATTATTCTCCCTCACACAGTCTACAATCCAAACAGGTTGGTTTGTTTGCAATTTACATAAATGAAATTCCATCTCTGGCCTACATACCTTTGCCCAATATTTTCCATTCCTGTAAGGCTTTATTTTTTCTCATCTCAATTCCTTTAAACTCCAATATTTTTTCAAGTCTCATCTAAAATGTTATATCTTGCATGTGGTATTTTTTTTTCAAGATACATGTATATTGGAAAAAACCAAAAACATTCCAGGGCCAATGTTATATGAAAACTGTATCAGAGTATTTCAGTGATTCTAGGAGAGATAGAAGCAAGGTTAGCAGCTGTAATGCTAATGTAAATGGAAAGATCTTTCCTATCCATTAATAGAACCATGTAACCTGCTTGAGTCCCATGGAAGCCTGATTCACATGAAACCTGTGGTGGGAGGAGCTTGCTGAACACGTGGAGCAGGAAGGGTGGAACAGAGCCCAGAGAAAGTTGGTCAGAGTAGTTAGAACTGAGGGAGAGAGAGGAAGCAGGTAGCAAGCTATGAGTGTTCATTTGTGGGAAAACCCTAGCAGGGGGAACAATTGGAGATGATGGTGCCCTCTGTATTGTTATTGTGTACACATTTCTTTGTTGCTATGATGGTTTTGGCTTTCTGGTGTTTGAATAATGTTTTGGTTCTGTCTTATATGTGGAGAGTCTGTTATAATTTGTGATTCAGAATTACTCTGGCATATTCATAGCTGCTGTAAGTGCTGTGAATATCACATTGGTGCTACAGTGGCTGTTATAATTTAGCTTAAGACCCACATGTGGTATTTCTTGATCCCCTCCCCCAATTATTAGTGCCTTTGTACCAATTTGTGCTTAAATTTCCTTCTCTGTATTTAAGTTTCCCCCTAGGGTTAGGGGATTGTGTGGAGACTAAGCTTCTTCCTGGCAGGGAAAGATTTTTTTTTTAAATTTTTGTCTTTGTATCTACTATATCTCATGCAATCTGGCACATAGCAGATATTTAATCAATGCTAATTGTACTACTATTACTATTTTAGGTGGAAACCTATTTCTACCATGTTGAAAAAAAGAGTTTAGTTGTATTACAAATTATAAATATTATAATGTATTTTGTTCACTCCTCTTTCACACACAAGGAGAGGCTGCATTCAGCTGCTTTATGTGAGGTGGGGAGGTTAATTGAATTCCTACATGTAAAGAGTATACTAGTGATGAGCTGAGTTATCAGAAAGCTCAACTACTGAAGCAAGAACATGTGTCTTCCT
Organism: Pseudochirops cupreus; assembly: GCA_028627135.1. Lineage (NCBI taxonomy): Eukaryota > Metazoa > Chordata > Mammalia > Diprotodontia > Pseudocheiridae > Pseudochirops > Pseudochirops cupreus. The sequence goes on along the minus strand of CM053583.1, from coordinate 366,470,023 downwards.
GACTCCAGGGCCAGCACTCTATCTACTGCACTAGTTGTCCTGTACAAATACATACATACATACACACACATATATACATTCATACATATATTCATTCATTCATACACAGATACAGACATAAAAACATATATACCTGTGTATATATTTGTATGTATGCATGCATGTGTGTATATGTTGGTATCAATATATATCTCTTTGTGTGCAATAAATCTGTTACCTCCTTTTGAGGAGATAGTTTCTTCAGTGATCATAATTATGGATTGTCATTGCACTGACCATGGTTGTGATAACTTTCAACTTTTTATTTTTATTTTTCATTTTTACAATTGCTATTCTTACATCCATTATTTCCTTGGTTCTGCTTATTTCATGCTTTATCACTTTATAAAAGTCTTCAAAATTGATTTTATATCATTGATGTTACTACGAATTCTTTTGATTTTGAGGGGAAGAGATTGAGTTTTGTTTTGGTCAGTTTATGATGTATAAGGAACTATTGTTATGTATAATGCTAAAAATCACTGAATTAGGAGTCAGGAGTCCTAATCCAATTTTTTTTAATGGAATAGTGGGGACCTATCACTTCTGTTTGGATTGGATTGTGAACTACAGAATTCCCAATACCAGGTTTAAGGATTTAGATTGAGGAGGAATGATTGGGAGCAGATAAGTCTTCAATCTTATTCACTGGGTAAATCAGGGTCTCAAACTTGGTTTTCCCCCTCTTTTCTTAACTCCATCTGCCATCTCCTCACTACCTCCTTCACTTTCCTCTATACCCACAAATATTTCACTTTCTTATTGCCACAGTATGGTATAAATGTAGGGGCTTGGAGCCTACCTTCAGAAAAGTGGGTAGCATGTCCCAAAATTGTAGACTTAGATCTTGAAGACATCTTAGAGGTCCTAGATGCATTGATTTCAGGTTGGATGGAGACTTAGAAGTCATCTAATAAAACCACTTCATTTTATAGATGAGCAAACTGAAATCCTGAAACTAGGTGTAACCAGGTGAAGCTCAAAAGGTGATTTAAAGTGATCACCATTTAAACCTACATTCCATTATTCTAAATCCAGAGGTCCTTTCACAACTTTAGGCTTTCTTAAGCTTCTTGTGTGGCTCAGGTTTGGTAACGTGTGTGTGTGTGTGTGTGTGTGTGTGTGTGATCATCATTATGATTTTTAATTTTTTTTTAATGGGAAAGCAAATTTTGTTCAAGAAGTTTAATGCCAGTACTATTTTCTTAATAGGATCTAGAGCTGTGAAGGAGTTTGTACCCCCTCCTCCATTATACACATAAGGAAGTTATGGGTCATAAATGTGAAATGATTTGCCCAAGGTCACCCAGATAGTAAGTGGTAGAATCAGGATTTTATTAGAAATGAAATACTTTCTACTGCTTCATACTGCATTCTATTTCTTATCCAAGTACAGGTTTTCCAATGTGGAAGATGTCAGAGTTAAGATGACTTTTTTTTTCTGTGAAAGTGAATTATGTGTAAGACATTCAAGACAGCATTATTTCTTTTGTGGGATAAAGTAACACCAGCTGTTTTCCTTGCCTCTAAATATGGATCCCCTCCTTTAATCTATGCCCCCTTGACACAAGTCAGCTAGATTTTTAGTTTATCTATATTCCTTCTTGTGGTGTGATCTGAGAGGAAACCCCACATGGCATAAATCAGATTACTCATGTGTCAAAATGCTAAATGCCTTAGTCTTTGAAAAGACCCTCTGAGTTATTATCCTCTAGGGTTTCATACAATAAAACAGCTTCACACATGTTTTTAAGGCAAGGAAATATTTTTTCTTTGTGCTGGAATAATTTACAAGTTGTCTGTTATGTAAATTAATGTAACTGTGAAAGTGGGGAAGGTAGTGTCTTTGAAAAGATAAGCTTCTGTTAAGTTTCTTGAAATACAGTGGTGATAGTCTGGGAGTGGCTAGTCAACCTGGTAGACTGGAAGACTAAAGTTCAAATTTTGCTTCTGCCTTATCTCTCAATAATCCCAGGAAGCTCTCTAAATCTAAATTGTAGTAAAACTACCAACTTTTTTGCTAGAGGGAGTTTCCTCAATGAAGATCATTGAATCAATGAAATCATAGTTCCACAACCACCAACCTCAAGAGAGAGAGTGAAAAAGAGAGAGAGAGAGAGAGACAGAGAAAGAGAGACAGAGAGACAGAGAGAGAGACAGAGAGACAGAGAGATAGAGGCAGAGAGACAGAGAGACAGAGACAGAGACAGAAAAAGACAGAGACAGAGACAGAGAGACAGACACAGACGGAGAGATCGAGATTGACAGAGAAACAGAAAGAAAAAAACATTTCAGGAAGATGACAAGAATTTAAAAATGAAAAGGTTTGGTTCTATGTATGTTTCTGTCTATGTACTCCATGCAATTACTAGGCTGATTGATCTAAGTGACTCTGTGAAGTGAATTCTATGTAGGTGTAATGTTAATGGAATAGGAAGATTTTCCCCATCCATTAATAGGCCTAGGCCTATGTGATCATTGATGTCTTGCAGCTTTGAACTCTGGTCCAGCTGTGATACATATGGAGTCACTTAGAGCCCAATGGAGAGGCACTTGCCTAAGGAGGAGCTTGCTTAGGGGAGGCTTGCTTATAGGAGGGCTTTGATACCTTTTGGTACTAAGCTAATTAGGCACTGAGTCAGGAGGGTTGTGATGCCTTCTGACTCTAAGCCTATTAGTTGAAAACATTACATAGTGAGAGATTGTGATTTTACTTTGCAGGGTTTCCTTATGAGAAGGACTTTTGGTTCCCTGGACAGCTCTATAGGTAGCCATTTGTTAAGAGACCCTGGACTATTCAGAGGTTTATGCTCTCTGGATGCCATGGTTTATGTAGTGTAGGTGGTTGTATTACTTTGTTCAGATAGTAGGAGCCAGGCTGTTGAATTGCTGTGCCGATTTCTTTGCTTATATTTTCTACTTATCGGTAATTAAAGTAAGAAAGTTGTCTTTCCTTTAGCAAAGCAGATCAAAGAACCTGTGCTAGCAGGCCATCCTGGATGTGCTAGGGTGCTTCTTAATACAGTAAACAAAAACAAACTCATGCAGATTTTCCCCAGCTAGCAAGACTTTGGGTTTGTGATCTCTCAGGAATGATCTTGGAAATTCTCATGTGGGAATTTTAAAGTGAATTGAACAAAAATTAAATTTTTAAAAATGGTCTGCATATCAGGGGTTAGCACTTTATGTAAAAATGGTGCTTTTGTGCAAGACATCACAAATTGAGAAACCACAAAATGATGAATTGCACAAAATCGACAAATGTTACGAATTACACCTCAGTGTAATGAACTTTCAGATATACAGACATGGCTTCCTGTTCCTCATGGGCCATTTATCTTCTTGCCTGTGCCATTTGGATTCCACTAAATAATGTACTCTATCTCTAAATCTGAAACACAGTGCAAGTAGAAGAAATAAGCCATCCCTAGAGAAAAGTGAAAACACATTCTTTAGGAAGAAATGCTTTAAACCAATTTCTAAGAGCTTATTTTTTCAGGTATATGTAGTCCACATTACCCCATATTAATGATGTTTTACTGGCCAAGTAGTATGACTGGAGGAATACTAGAACCTTTTTTACACATGCATTTTAGATTTAGGGGCTGATAGAAATACATTAATGACAGATATATATTCAATCAGATGGTCAATTACTCTGACAACAAGAACTAATTCATTGTAAAGGTGTGGTAATGAGAATTCCTATGGATATTTTGCTAACTATATATCAATGAAATAAGTAAGTAGATATTTGAAGAGGTGAATTATGCTGGATTCAGAGTCAGGAAAACCTGTATTTGAGTCCTCTTTTGTCTGCAGGGTGACCTTGGGAAAATACCTTACTTCTTTGTACCATAAATTGTCTTTATTTCCTGAGAAATTATGATAATACAAGCCTAATAAATTCAGAACCTAGATATTAACTACTACCCACTCCCAAATCCCATTCATTTATCTTTCTGCATTGACATAGAGTCCCTACATCCCGCCCCTTATTTGCACTTCTAGGTAATACCCTCATTTTACTGTTTCCAACAGTATTCCCTTATGGATGATAAGTCAAGTTCCTATTGAAAAGGAGTGGCTTTGCCTAAAACTTAATATATAAATTTTAGAGTATGCAAGACATTAGTCCCCATTGCACACTGCCCTCTGAGAGGGAATGGGGGCAATGGAGACCACACACTGAGACTATTAGCAGTTGACATCTGTCCTCCTTGTCTCCTTGTGAGAAAAAACAAAAGTTGTTAATTTAATTTTATTTTTTTTAACTTCTAACCCTGTGTGGCTATGTTGTTCTTTTTCTGAACTCTTCTATGTGACATTTCCATAAAGATTGTTTTATAGCCAATTTCCTGTAATTCCTATGGATGTGTATGTCTTGGTAAGTGGACTCCATGAATGTCAGATCTTCTGTACTTATTTTAAATGAAAAACAATTGGCCTTTGTTTTAATTTCTGTTGGATTTTTGTTTGTAATAAGCAGAAGGGCTGAAGGTTTATATGGATTTTATTTATCTAACCACTTTGCTAAAATTATTGTTTCAATGAATTTTCGTTGACTCTAGGGTAATTATTAAAAACTATTTTGTCAAATCATTATGCCAATTAAACTGACAACTTAAATGAAATGGATGAATATTTACAAAATATAAAATGTCCAGATTATCAGAAGGAAAAGAGGGAATTTGTCTTTTTTTTAATCTCACAACTTTGCTGAAATTGTTTCAATTAATTATAGTTGACTTTAGGGAAATTATTAGAAACCATTTCACCAAATCATATGCCAGTTTAACTGACAATTTAAAAGAAATGGATAAATATTTACAAAAATATAAAATGTCCAGATTATCAGAACATAAAAAAGAGAGAATTTAAATGATTCAAGGTAAAAATGATGAAATTATAAATGAAGTTTCAAATAATATAAAATAAAAAAACAGAACCAGATGGATACATAAATAAGTACTATTAAATATTCGAAGAACAATAAATTTCAGTATTACATAAAGTTCCACAAAGAGGAAAAGTCATCCTACTAAGTTCCTTACAGGATGATCTTGATACCTACACTAATGACAATTGAGAGAGAATGCAATGTATAGACCAATATTCCTAATCAACATTTTAATTTTAAAAAATTTTAAATAAAATATTATAAAAAGGCTATAGAAATATATACAAAAGATGATATGCTCAAAGTTTCCTTCGTACCAATAATGCAGAGTTGACTCAGTATTAAAATGCCATACAACAGTATGTGGCAGTCAGCTTGAACCAGCTCATAAGAAATTATTGTTAAATTTTTATGCTGAACACTATACCTTGGACATTTTCAATACTACAAATCACAACTTTATTTATTATCTTGTTGATTGTCTAGACTTAAGAAACTGATGAAGAAAATATTAATAATGCAGTTTAAGCTTAAAAGTGTGTCATCTATTCAGTTTTTTCCACAGAAGTTAAATATTTACCAGCTCACCCCCAAAGATAAATGAAATAGACCAAATCAATAGCAAGAACAACAAAAACAATGTAATTGTATAGTTATAGAAAAAAATTGACAACAATAACACCAATTTCTTTTTAAAAATAGAAAAATGGAAAGGAAATGGACCTTTCCTTTAGTATCTGTCTGAACCAGGAATTCATCATTATATCTAAAAGGATATAAATTAGAGGTGTTTCTGATAAGATCAGGAATAAAGTAGCTAGTGGCAGATTGGATAAAGGATGGAGACTAGAGTCAGGAAGACTTGAGTTTGAATCCAGCTTCAGAAATTTTGCTAGCTATGTTGCCTTGGGCAAGTGACTTTTTTTTGGAGGGGGGAAAGGCAAAGCAATTGGGGTTAAGTGACTTGCCCAAAGTCACAAAGCTAGTAAATGTGTCAAGTTTCTGAGGCTGAATTTGAACTCAGGTCCTCCTGACTCTAGGGATGATGCTCTATTCACTGTACCACCTTGCTGTACCCCTGGGCAAGTAACTAAACCTTTGTGTGACTCAGTGTCTTCAACTGTAAAACACAAATGACAATAACTCCTATCTCTCAGTGTTGTGAGGCTGAAATGAAATATTTGTAAAGTACCTCAAACACAGTTGGTGTATGTATGTATGTGTGTGTGTGTGGGGGGGGGGGGGGTTGTGGGTGTAAAAGTATGTTTTGACTGTATTCAGACTCCATTAGTTCTTTCTCTGGAGATGGATAGTGGTTTTTCACCATAAGTCCTTTGGAATTATCTTGGATCATTGTATTAGTAAGAATGGATGTCATTCATAGCCAATCACCGTACAATATTGCCATTACTATAGACAATGTTCTCCTAGTTCTCCTCACTTCACTTTGTATCAGTTCATATAAGTCTTCCCATATTTTTTTTCCTGAGAGTATCCTGCTCATCATTTCTTTTTTTTTTTTTTTGGAGGGGGGAAGGCAGGCAATTGGGGTTAAGTGACTCACCCAAGGTCACATGGCTAGTAAGTATTAAGTGTCTGAGGTCAGATTTGAACTCTGGTCCACCTGACTCCAGGGCCAGTTCTCTATTCACTGCACCACCTAGCTGCCCCCTGCTCATCATTTCTTATAGTACAATAGTATTCCATCACAAGCATATATCACAATGTGTTCAGCCATTCCCTAACTGATGGACATCCCTTCAATTTCCAATTTTCTGAAACCACACAAAGATGAGCTGCTATAAACATTTTTGGACATATGAGTCCTTTTCCTTTTTGTATGATCTCTTTGAGATACATACTAGTACTGGTATTGCTGGATCAAAAGGTGTGCACAGTTTTACAACTCTTTGTGCATAGTTCCAAATGGAAGCATAAATATTTTTAACTATGCATGGCAACTTTAGAAAAAAAATGACCTTATGTTGGTACATTAAAAAAAAAAACCCAACAGCATTCAAACAATGCAGAAAATCAGCAATATTAAACACATCTTTAATTTTTCCTAATTGAAACTTCATATTTGGCCAAACTCTGTGGACTTCTCAAGATATGTTTGGTATCCTTTTTTGTGTGTGTCCTGATTTGTATTGTCTGCAGCCTTCTACTTTCTCAGGGTATTAATCATACCTTGAAGGATCTCAGAGGTGCCTCAGGTGACAGAGTACAAACTTCCAATGTACCCTAAGCAATCTGATTTAGTGTGAAATCTTATCAATAACTTCATGTCTCACCCCAGTTTGGGATCTACATGACACCAATGCAGGCTTGCCCTGGCTTTAGTACCAGCAGATTGCTACTGGCCCCAACTTCTCTCAGCTACCTGGGAGGCCCTATTAGTTCAGAGTAAAAACTGTAAGGAGTTTCCTGCCACAATAATTAAGCTCTAGGCTTTAGCATGAGTCATCAGGCTGGATGTATGAGCCAGTATCAGGGTCAGAGCCACAAAGTTGCTGGTAGCTTCTCTTCATTATTCTTCCATAATTAAATACATGAATTTTCCTCATGTACTTCTTTTCTAGGTTTCTGTAAGAGTAGACCCATACACTCTACAGTTATTAAATCCATTTGTGGCAGAATATGGCACCATTTTTCATATGAGTTGTGATGTACTGCGTTATCTGTGCCCTTGCTATATTTTATAAGTGCCTGTAATAGTATTACTTATTTTATCTTTTTGTTAAGTAAATGGTTATATTTAATGTCTAAAAGTGTCATTATTATGAGTGATTTGTTTGTGTAAATTAGAAGTATAGGTGGGACTCAAGAACTAGAGCTATGAGTAGCTGGAGCTCATTCTCATTCAACAGGGTTACCTCTAACACATTTAAAGAATTTGAGTTTACTCATGTGGATGTGTTCTGTCTCTGGGAATATAAACCCCAAAGCGCAGAAGCAAAAAGGAATAAGGTAACCCAGAGAGGAAATATGTGTCTCAATGCTTAGGTGGAAGACAGGAGGTGCTACAGTGTGGGTAATCGATTCCATTTACCAGTATTACAGTTAGCAAAGTGACTAATGTATTATAAGAACTTAATGAATGCCTATTGTTTGATAATTATTTTCATAATGCATTCATACATATCCTATATGAGGTACCCAACCCTTTTAAGACATGGAAATACTATGAAAAGTCTTAAGTATTTGCATTTCTGAATTGTCATAAAAATGAACCAAGTTAATTTTTCTTTCTATTACTTTTCTTTCTGTCATAGTTTCTGAATACTGACATTTAAATAAAGATTCATTTTATTGTTGCCTTTCAAGTGAGTTTTATTATACACACATCATTCTTACAGTATAATCTCAAACCTTTTTCCAATGTGTTGAAATGTGACAGTCTGAATTAGCCTGTCCCTGAAGAGCCATATGTGGAAACCAGTGCTGGCTTATGAAAATTCACTTTAAAATGAGCCTATTCAGAAAATATAATAGTGGAATGCCACCCAGGAAGATTTTCCATACCCAGACACTTTCCTGTTTCTCTTGTTTTCAACATTTTTCCCCCTGGCTAACAATGCCAGCAGTAGTGACCTAGATGGTAGGTAGCTCTAAGCTATGCCTTTAGGTTACATGATGTACTGATCTTAAAGTTTTTATGCCTGAGGGTATAATTGCTGATATACTATATTGCAGAAGTTTCTTCCTTCCTCAGGAATGCACTTTATGTTCCACTCTTTCAAACCTTGACCTTTTATGTGTCTGAAGAACTGAAAAGTCTACTCCAACCAGCATTTCCCTGAAAGGATGGCACTGATTAACTCATAGCTGAGGGGAAAAAAAAGAAATTTCTATGGTGAGTTCTCAAGAAAGCCATTTACTCATAATTGGATGAAATAGTAGAAAATAAATTGTCCTTGGTTCTTTGACCTTAGTACATTTCTTAACATGACTTTTGGTGAAGACTGTAGATTGAATTGGTGAAAGGACATGAAGGTAAAAGGAATATATATGTCACAGATGGCAGGGTAAGGAAATGAATGATTTTTACTGACCTCTCACAAGGTCAACTTTAAAAAAAAGTCTTCCCAATAAATTATTCATCAAAAAACAATGGGTCCCAACAAAAACTGCTCCAAGACAAAATATTTAGTGAAATTTGTACACAGTACCCATTATAGCTTTTGGGGACAAAACAAATGTAGTTAATCTAGCATATTGTGTATTTTGTTTTGTCCAAAAATCTCTCTATTCCATAACCATACCTTCTTCTCCTACTTGGCATACTCTCCTTTCTGTCTTATTACTTCTTTTGAGCCCCCATCTGCTCTAGAATCATTCACTTCAGGCTATCAAATTTTTTTTTCCAAACTGAGCTTCACCAATGGCCACAGGGATGAGAAAACAACATAATAGATCTGAGCAATGTCTTTTGCTTTTCTTTAAAACAATTCTGACTATACAAAGCTTATGGTGACAGGGAAGATCAAGACACAAACTCAGAAGAAGAAAACAACATCAAAACATCTCCAAGCAAAGACACAAGCACAACAAGAATTCATGAAAGAGCTAAATAACAAATTTTAAAATCAAATAAGAGTAGTTCATGGAAAATTGGGAAAAGAAAAGAGAACAATTATAAAGAAAATTATGAAAGGACAATTACCAGATTGGTATAGGAAGCACAAAAATATGCTAAAGAACATAATACCTCAAAAAATGGAATTGGTCAAATGGGTAAAAGAGGAACAAAAATTCACTGAAGAAAAAAAAAACACTCCTTACAGGAAGAATTTTCAGGTTCATTTGTTTTGATTTTCTTGCTAATTGAGGACCAAAATGACATCAGTATGTTGGGGATAATGTACAGTATGTCTAGCTGTGGCTTATCATACCAAAACAAGCTCAGAAGGCTCTATCACAAGTCAGGCATGCATAGTCTCTATGAACATTTGAAATAGAGTTGGCTTGTGCATTGTGTCTTTGATCATCACTGTGACCATGACCTTACATGGTCAGTTTGCGATGGTTTTTCTTTTGTTTTCTTTTCCTTATTTTTCCCCCTAACCTATTTCTTGACTTTGAATTTTATGTTGATATGGGTGGTGAGAAAGGGCACTTTTAATATTCAGACTTTTCAGTGCTGCTGTTTTTAGGGCTACTTTTAGTGGTTTGGAAGTTTTATTGCTTCTGTGGTGGTGTGATATGGGGAAAGGGGTGGTCACTGCTCTTGTGGTCTGAATTCTGGTCCTTACCCAGGAATGGTCCCTGCTCCCTTGGGACTAAAAGTAAGGCCTCTTCAGGGCCTCTCATCCGTTGTTATCGAAAGAATTCCCTTCCACACTGAAACTATGACCTAGAACTGCATGTAACAAATAATTGCCAAACACTGCCTTGTCCTGCACCCAGTCCTTGAACAGGGATCCCCTGTAATATCTGTATGAATAGTTGCCAAATCCTCTTATTGTCCCTGATTTGAAAGTTCCTAAAGCTGCTGCTGCATTGGTTATTGCCTCTAAGCACCCCAGCCAATATTGCTGCCATGTGAACTCCAGGTCAGTAACAGACCTCTTCCCCACCTCTCCCCTTGTCAAAAAGCACTTTTTCCAACCTTCTAAAATGTCCTGGGCTGGAAAAATGTTTTGCCCTAACCTTGTGGTGGCTCTGCCACTCCAGAATTCAAATTGAGACATTATTTTAAATTTGTCTGGAGGGGAATGTTGGGAGAGCTTGATTGTTTCCCCTATTTCACCATTTTGACTCTGCCCTCTGAAATCTAAATCTATATCAACATTGTCTTTACTCCTATTTCTTCCATTATGGTCACATTTTAAATTATTGCTATTGTGGTAGGTAAAGAATTAAACTCATTAAGGGTTGGGATAAAAAAAAAAGGAAGTCTGGGCCATAAGTGTCTTAGATCTGATAGTTTTGAAAACGTATTTTCAATATCTTTTCCAACCTTGTTTTGGTAGAGAGTGTGCTAGAGTCAAAGAGAGAAGAAAGAAAGAAAAAAATAGCTGAGAAGAATTATACGTATTCCCACAAGGTAACAGAAAATTGAAATCTAGAAAGATGTGGATTGACCACAAAATTTATTACAGTAAACTGAAGTTTTAATGTACTTGTATAGTTTGTGAAAATATAGAGTATTGGATGTTTTGAGAGATAGAATTGAGAAATAGTCCTAATATGGGGCTGGAGGGGATGGTGCTTACGTGAATATTTTTTAGATTTTTGAGAAAACTTGAATTTCTTTATTGTAAATAGTATTCTATTAGACATAGTAATGTCTATAGACATTACTATGCAGAATATAAAATGTGATTCTGTTAATATTAATATTTTATAAGTTAAAGCATATTATATTTTATTATAGCTAAATATGTACATACATATATGTATATAGGAAGGCAAGTAGGTATACATATATAATTTGAAGGCTTTCTGAATTCTTAACTGTGATTTTCTTATGACTTTGGGCTACATTTTTTGCCAAGAGAGCACAATTTCAATTTTATAATGGAAATCCATGTGGAGAAAAGGAATCAATGTACAGAGTATTGTCTTACAAGCAACTTTTCTGTAACATGAAATTCACCTTTTGATTTCAATTACTTATAAGTAGTTTTCCCTTGACCCAAAAGCAAGCACAGCATTTTTATTCAAATATATTAGGAAATGCACTTTCAAACTAGAGATTGCTTTGTGATAGCTGGGTGGTAGATTTATGCAGAAAAGTATAGAGTCTGTATAGTACCAAAGTGAATTTAGATTCACAAGTAAATCAGAACATAACATAACAGTATGAAATTGTATCATAGATAGTGTTTCATCAAAAAGAACATTGGACTTAGTGCCAGGGCACTATAAGGTAAAGAAAACTGTGATCCCATAGGATGCACAACAGTAAAGTCTTCTGAAGAAGTATTGTCTAATTCAAATAGAAACTGGGTTATTAAACCATGTGTAAGGATCCCTGTTGACCCATAATCACTTAGTCACAAATTATCACCATTTTTGTTTTATTGTATTATTCTTTATTTCGTTAGATATTTGCTAATTATATTTTACTTGGTTGGACCAGCACTGAGGTGTCCTAAGGCATTCAAGTGGTCTATTGACTGTATGTTTGACACCTCTGGTCTAAATCATTTAGTACTAGGCCCAGAGGACATTAGGTCAATTTAGGTTTAAGTTTTTGTTATGTTCCTAACTTGTTGAATAACACAAGGTAAGTCATTTCAGTGCACTACATCCTTGCCAGAAAATTAAAGAGCTATACCATATCCATGTTTTGTAGACCAAACTATCTAGGAATGTTCTATGAAGCATCATTCAATCTTCCAGAGCATGTACATGATTCTCAGCAAATACAGATGGAACAGAAAGAAGAGATTTAGAATTAGATAAGCAAAAGAAAGGATGAGAAGTAGTCTAGTAAAATTAAATATTTTAGGATATCTGTTAGGAGGCAGATAAGTAGAGTGTGAATCTTAGTGGATATGGTCATAGGTTCTAATCTCAGTTCTGTGGATTACTCACTCCCTGATGCTTGAGAAGTCACTTGGCTAATCCAGGCCTCAGTATTTTCTTCTAAAAAATATGGCCTTTTTTTTCCCTTCCGTTTCTCAATTTATAATACTAGCATTCCTGGAATTATAAGAATTTTCAATGGGTTAGTGTTAATCCATGGATTGATAGTAGTATGATTTGATCTTAAACACTACCACCACCACCACCACCACCATCACTACTGTCATCATCATCATCTTTGTCATTACTCAAATTTTTTTCATATTTTAAGATACCCTAACAATTCTAAAATCTGTGATAAAATCAATTTTGTCTCATTCTCCTCTTTGTCAAACCCAATTTCAAGAAAAATATTGAACTAATTCACACTGAGAAGCCAATTCATTCATTCACTCAACAAATAAAAGTCATCCACATATTTTTATAATTCCTCATCACACAAAGAAGATTCTCTTGGTTTGCTTTCTGAGTCTTTCTGTACTTAGATAGGCTGTCATTTGAAGGTTATACACAGAGATCATTGCCTATACCCTTCTTGAAACATTTTTAGTTTTTGAAGGCCTTTCAGAGATTGTACCCTACTGGCGTAGGCTTCTTGAGTTCAGGGCCACTGATGGACTACAACAACATAGAGGGATTTAGTAGAGAGGCAGTGTGTCCATGGAGGCCAGAAGGGCAATATCCAATTCAATTCAATGAGATTTTGTTAAGCTCCAGCCATCTAGGTGCCAGATATTCTAGTAAGCACTAGAATATATAAACAAAAGGGACATAAGCACTCCTTGACTCTAAGGCTTGACTCTGACCTATACTTACTGAATAACCTTGTGAAAATACTTTACCTCTTAATGACCTAGATAATTCCTTAAGATTATTAGAGACAATAGTTGCTGATCTCCATATATCTATGTCAGTGTATTGATAGAGGAAGAGTTTTGAAGGCTGCTTCCAGAAAGTCAGGATGATGAGTAATAAAATCACCTTGACTTTTGTGCATTCTGTGTCTGGTTCCATTCTGCAAATCGCATGATGAAGAGGCCAATATTTATTGGCACTGAGCCACAACACAGGTAATTAATAATAATACTGATAATATTGATGGCAATTGTAATAATGGCAATGCTAATGAATAGTAATCATAATAATGACAATAGTATTTTGGGGGGGATGGGAAAGGGAAGGGAAACAAAGGAGAAGGAAACAAGCATTTATATAGCACTCTCAATATGCCAGGCCTTGTGCTAAGTGATTTAAAATATCATCTCATTTGATCCTCACAACTCTGAGAGTTAGGTATTATTATTTCTATTTTATAGTTGAAGAAATTGAGGCAGGCAGAGATTAAGTGACTTGCCCAGGATCAACACTTAATAGTTTGGCTAGGTGTCTGAGACTAGATTTGAACTCCAGTCTTTCTAATACTAGTCCCAACACTCTACCCACTGCATCAATAGTACTACAAACAAGTTTTCTCTCTATTCTAAGATCAATGCCCTTTCCCCACTACTTCTGTACATAGCATAGCATCTTCAAAATCAGACCACTATTGTAAATGTGAGCCAAAAACAAAAACAAAACAACAAACAACTTCCTTTTCTATCTCCCATCCCAAGAGTCTGGCAAAGCTCTGTCCATTAAATGCTCTTCACTAAAAATGAATCTGGAAAATCATCAAAGGTTTTACATCTGTCCCTGTAAATTAACACCTCAGATGATTAGACTTGAGTAGGCAGTGAAGTACTTTTCCTAGCTGTGCCACAACTGTTCTCCTTGTCAGTTAGCTGGAAGACATAAAATGAAGCACCCAGGCTTTTTGTTGAAATGTACTGCACAGCTGCAGTGTTGCCTCTGCTGTGAATCCATCTGTTGCAAGGGAGATGCTCTGATTGTATGTCTTACTGCTGGCTGGAGTAAGATCACCAGTTATTTCTATATTCTCTCAATTCAGTTTGTCTAGTAGCTCAGACCAAATAAGTGCTCCTGTGGCATCAATTACTTTGTTTTCTGCAAAGTCTGATTTGAAGCCACTAAAAACTGTGAGCAGAGCTCATTCTAGTATTTTTATTTCCTTCCTCCACTTTTAAGAACTAGAACTGTTGCTATGTTGGCATAGAAAGTGGAATGCTGCCTGAAACCAGATGTTTTGCAGTGTCACTACAGACTTCATGATCACATTAGAGTCCTAGGTGTACACAGCATATTTTATTAGGGTATGCACCAGGAATTAAACATTTTATTTTAAAGGCAAACATTGATTTATCAATCATAAAGGACATTTTACTTATTCAGCTGAATAAACTGAAATTCATATATAATTTTTAAAGCAAAGCTAAATTTCAAAAATTCAACTTTAAAAATTAAACAAAAATGGGAAATTTTTGTTTAGTGATGACCAGCCATTAATAAATATGCCAGCAATTTTATGATAATTATTGGTAACCAAATAATTCAATAACTCAGTTTAAGCAAAAGAGATTAAGACTTCTTCACCTACCGATGCTAGAGAATGAAGTATTACTCACTAGGTATGATTGATTCAAATTCTGCCACCATATCATTGTAATTAAGTAATGGTGCTAATTCTTGCTCAATTTGTAATAGAAATAATGAGATTTCATGCTTTGTTTTTCACGTGCACTAGTTTCTCAAACTCTCTTTCATATGAAACCCTTCTAACAGAAAAAATTACAGAGGATTAAATACATTTTAAGTACCCCACAACAAGGGGGGAAATCAATACAATTTCTTTAGTCAATCAAGCCATTCTTTCATAGTATTCATAATGCTACCTTTATGAACAAATTTGTCAAAACTCCAAAGCGATCCAATTTCAACTTCCGATTTTTCAAGGGACACTTTCCATTTGTGGCATATGACTTTCACGTCATTGCTGATAATTTCTAATCTCCTTAGTCTTCCCATTGCAGCCAGAACATTTACAAGAATCTTATTCACATCACTGCTTAATTCTGGCAATTATTCAGTACCCTAGTAAATTAAACAAAGTTATTCTCTTCTGCTTTTCCTTTGTATCAGCATAATGGTAGGATTAAAACACATCAACACCAATGGACATTTTTTTTTTAATTTTTTCAACCAAGCAAAAAATAATTTCTTTGCACAAAACTTTACACTATCCATGAAAATAGATTGAAAATATTCTGAGCCAATTCTCATCAAAGCCAAAGGGTTAATCAAGCATTGCACTCTTCACGTTGCAGAAAGAAGTTATATCTGGAACTTGGAGAGGCTTACTCTTTGTTACAGTCATCTGGAGAACAGTGTATATAGCATGTAAATAATAAAGACCTATATTAATTTAGTTTATATAAGGTCTCTGATATATGTTTTAAGAGGGAAAAAGGGAAGAGCTCTGTTAATTTCTTATAAAGTTTGTCAAATAATGAAGTAGTGTTGTTATAAAGCCATCCATGTTTCCACTTTCTATTCCAATCCAATATGACTGAAAACTTCAGCTGAGATTATTCCTGAGAAGTCTTCTCTATCAGTACTTGGTACACATGAATCCTCCCAATAAAAACTTTCAGTTGTAGCAATAATAAAATTAATGATAAGAGAAAGTTCTGTTTTCTTTACTTAAAGTGCACACAATGACTAGGGTGAGAGTTAACAGGTACACATAGTAATAACAGAATATTTTACTATTTACTTTAATTTTCTTTTGGTCCCATGAAGTACATTCAAAGATATCTGATATACCATCACAGAGAGGCAGCTGGGTAGCACAGGGTATAGAGTGATGGTAACTGGATTCAAAAAAGACCTAAGTTTGAATCCCATAGTTTTGTGGG
>CM053583.1:366431704-366453236 GCA_028627135.1 Pseudochirops cupreus | reverse complement strand
AATGATTGAGTTGCCCCATAAGTGGAAGTTTGATCCTATTGTTCCTTGTTCTGAATATTGTGGCCACTGTAGTGAAAACTGTGTGGCCATTTTCTGTGATAAGATGTAATGTTATAAAATGTAATGTTGTGAAAATTATATTGTGATATATTGTGAATGTTTGTCTTGATTTGTAATGGAATAAACAGAGTGTTCACTATATTTTGCAATCTGAACTCTAAAAGCTGTTCACAGTAGCATTCCTTTAGGAATCTGCTGGTGCATGGCATTACAGGAGGCAAACCTCCTTAAGGATGATTGAATGACTGAGATGATTGAATGCTTGAGTTACTAAATGATTGTTCTTTGTTGAAAACTTTGTGACCACTCTGGCAAAAACTATGTGGCCATCTTAATAATAAGTTGTTTGAATGCTGTATTTTGACACTGTGAATGCTGCACCTTGATTTACTGTGAATGCTTTGCTCTGATTTGTTATAGAATAAATAAAGTGTTCACTATACTGTGTAATCAGAACCTTAAAAGCTGTTCACAGTAGCATTCTTCTTTGGAAGGTGCTTGTGCTTGGTTTTACACTTGTAAAGAGACAACTTTTTGTTTACCTATTAGATTGTTTTTGCTCTGTATCTTTAAGTCCATTAGAGAAAAGAACTTTTGACATAGAAATCCCCTCCACTTATGTAAGTCTGCAACCAGTCCATAATTTATAGCCTTATAGAGTAGCTTGGAACCCTAATAGCTTAAGGAACATGTACAGAGTCACACAGTCAATATGTGTTAGAAGCAATCTTTCCTATATTAAGCTGGTGCTATCATTTCGCAAGTTCTGCTTCTCACATGGATAAGTATATACATGATATCTGAGAAGATGGAAAAGAACTCTAAAATGCAAGAGAAAAGGAAAGGGTTCCTCTTAAAGAAAGAACATGGATTGATCTTTGAAAAATACTAAGGATTCTGAGAGAGCAAAGTAATGAGGAAGTACATTCCTGTCCTAAAGATTATCTAGCGTTGGGGTGGCTTGGTGGCATAATGAATAGAGCACCAGCCCTGGAATCAAGAGGTCCTGAGTTGAAGTCTGGCCTCAGATGCTTAACACTTACTATCCATGTGACCTTGGCCAAGTCACTTAACTCCAATTGCCCTGCCTTCCCCCTTCCAAAAAGAAAAAAAAAAGATTATCCAGTGCAAAGTTATAGAAATAAGAGATGGAGTGCCCAATTTGGAAACGAAAATTACCCTTTAACTGTTATATTTCTGTGTTATTGTATAACTTCACAGTGATCCAAGCTCACTATCCCCTAGTCATCTCGAATCTCATGCCCTACCCCATACCCAGCTAGTCATTTCATCATGTCAATTTTAACTCAGACAATTATTTCTTATCTTCCAGTACCTCTGCTTCAGCCATTATTCAACCCATCCTCTATTTCAATCAAGACCAGAATTTCCTAATTGGTCAATGCATATATTTCAGGGGATCCTTGAAGATGAATGGGAAAAACAGATCTTTATTTTCACCAGGCTCTAACATCTTTTAATTATAAATGTAGGAAACAAAAATGTGAGTCTGAGAAAGGGTTGATAGGCTTCACCAGTATGGAAAAGGTGACTCTCAAAAAGTTAAGAAACTTCTCATGTGGACTCTTTTATTAACTTCACAATTGACTTCCCTGTCTTCAGTATTATCTTCCCCACACCCACATCCACCTATCTATCCCTAATCCATCCCTCACATATAACTATAACTATATAGATAAATATATACATACGTGTGTAAGTAATTTTTGAACCATTATTCATTCTCTAATCAAATACCTTCTTTGACTACTTGGTATCTACTAAAGTATAAACTTCTGTACCAACCAAAATCCCCTAATTTACCTTTTCAACCTTATATGGTGCTTTTCTTATATTTCAACTTTGTATCATATTTCTCTTATATTTCATCCTTGCTTTCATACCTGTCCTATATACCAGACAAGCCAAATTACTTTCCATCTTCCACTCTCAATCTGGCCTTGTCCTGTATCCATGTTTGTTTTTTAACATAGGCTATCTGTTTCCCAAATTGTGTGTGTGTGTATACATATATATATATATATATATATATATATATATATGTATATATACATATATATATATATATATGACCATATTGTATACGTGTGTGTCTCTATCAAGATGATGCACAACTTGTATTGAGCAATCAAGAATAGAAGAGGATGAGGGACATATACTGATTTTTATGAAGTTGAGGATCACTCAGGATAAATTGGATATGTTTCAATCATCAATTTTTTTTCTTTTACATATAACATCATGGTGATTTTTTTGTGTGTTATGCTTATTTTAAAACTCGGAAAATCTCCTCTAAAAAATAGATTTGATTTCATGAGGGTTTATGACAGGAGGAGAAAAAATGTAAGAGAGATTTGGAGCTTCATGATGTTACATTCAGGGCCAACAATTAAAACACAGGCAAAATATTGAGCATCATGTTGCTTAGGAGATAAGTGAACAGATGGTTCAGTGATCTGAGCCAGGATTGCAACTATTTAGAGAATTTAGAGTTTTCGGGAAGACCTAGTGAGCAGAACAGATTTTCTCCACGGGAGAGAATTGCTGATCATTTCATCTTTGGGAATCCAAAATCTAGCACTGATGTCTCTTTCAGTAGATGCGAGAAATAAGGAATGAGTGAAATTGGATATCTCCAGCAATTCTTTTCTTCCTCTTTGAGTCTCTTGCCTATTTTAACCTCCATCTTCTTAAACTGTGTTGAAAGAATGCAACTTCCTTTTCTCCTAAGAGATAATTATAGAATAAGTATTGTAGTATACTATATTTTAGGATTATCATTTTGCTATTTATTTACAAAATCAAAACAAAAGCAAAGTCTAAATTTATATGTAGAAATAAACTGTTTAGTACTTAATGATCTTGAATTTCTCTGTGAAATATTAGAAAACAGCAAAGCAGTTCTTCTAGGGGTTGATTTAAAGACAAGCCTGGCGTTTCCCTGAATGGAAGAGAGTACAGTGAAGGATGAAAAGGGAATTGAGTACTCTCAGTTTCTTGGTAATATTTAAGAACACGAGAATGGAATCTCAGGAACCAGTATGTCAGTTTTGGGGATCTAGTGATTACCTGGAAGTAAAGACCCAGAGGAGGTATGAGAGTGAGTGATTATGGTGACAGGGACCCTGGTTGTGTGCTACTGTGAGAATGGTAATAAGTCACGTGTTTGAGATGAGACAGATGTGAGGGAAGCTTGTGTGGTTGTATAGGAGTGAATGAATAAGTGAATGAGGTATTGGGTTTCATGGAAAGTGAGGATCCATGGGCAGTTGAGAAAAAGGCTATGTATCATCAGAAGGCTCGGACCCAGTTGCTTGTGTCACTCTCATAGCCCGTGACAATTATGTTCAAGTGATTCGGAAAAAGATATAAGACCAGATCCTGTCTCATTTGTCATATATAAACAACAGAATTCTGGAGTACCACTGTGTTCTTTGTTGGGATGTGATCACCTGGGAAGCCCTGTAAGTTCTAATGTGTCAGGATTTTATCATGAGAGGGAATTATCATGGTTTTGACTTCCTCCTTTTTATATATAGATGTAAACAGAACTCCCTCATGTAGGTTATTTTCTTCATTTGGGTGGAGGAGAGAGGAGGCTCTGAGGGCAGGGGCTTTTCTTACTTTTTATTTATATTCCCAGGTTTTGTCATCATCCTTGGAAAAGGGTGGGTGTGGGATTTGTTTTCTCATTAATTCATAATACATTCAGAACATTTCCAATTGCTTCATCACACCTCCTCCCAACTTTGATATGCCCTTCCAAAATATTTATCCCAAAATATTACATCTCCCTGGTGTAATTTATGGATTTTTTAAACTTTTTTTTTCATTTTCTTTTGTCAATAGATTTTTTTCATAATTTTCCAGTTTCAACATGCTACTTATGTTAAAATAATTTTGAGGCTTTGTATATGTTCTCTCTTTTATTGAAGAACTTTTTTTATGGATTAGAAAGGGGGTAATTCTGTGTTATTAGTCATCCTGTGGTGACGGGTCTTCAATGATGGCATCCAAACGTGGATGTTCACAATATGGAGTAAGGACAGCTCCAGGCTGGACTCATTTATGGAGCCCAGGCTTGGATATTCTACCTGGGAAACGGAACTATTGATTTTAGAGAGAATACTCTCCTTATTGGTTTTTTTTCCCCTGAATTTTAGGAAAAATGACAGAAACAGAGATACCACTAAAATACAATATTTGTAATATTTTTTAAAAATTCATCTCTGTAATCAGCAGAGACATCTTAGCTCAAGCACTTAGAGAAATCACTGGTAAAACAGTGGGTAAGTGACTTGTCCACAGTTACTTAAATAGTAACTGTTGTTCCTATTGTTGTCGTTGAGTCATTCAGTCCTGTCTTACTCTTCATGACCCTGTTTGGGGTTTTCTTGGCAAGGATACTGGGAGTAGCTAACTTTTTTCTTCTTCAGTTTGATTACTGAAAAGGAAAATTAGGCAAACAGGGTAAAAATGACTTGTCCAGGGTCACACAAATATTGTGTCTGAAGTCAGATTTAAGCTCCAGAAGTTGATTCTTCCTGATTCTAAGCCCAGTACTCTAGTCACAAGGCCAGCTAGCTGCTTTAGACAGTCAGTAAAGAACTAAGATTTGAACTATCTTTGACTCCAAATTCATGAACCAGGGAAGATGTCACTGAGTAACTCTGTCCTTACACAAGCATACAAACTGTACTTTTTTCCCTTTTATAGATACTACTCAAGGGGAGTACATTTTTTCTATTTACTTGTTAAGCCTGTTTATTCTAAAACCTTTTATCTGTTTATCCCAGACAGTAGTTTTATTGGTCAGCTTTCCTTCCTATTTATTGAAAAGCCATGGCTCAGGAAAATGGGTTGAGACTATATTCTTCTTAATTCTTTCTCATTCCTCTAACTTGTTGCCTATTCTTGGCATGGGGCTGCTATGAGTGAGCAGGGATTTGGAATATTGAATGCACGTGATGATTGTACTGTCCCAAAAATGGCATTATCCTCTCTTAAGGGCCCAAGTAACATTCCTAAGGAATTTCTCCTTCTGTGGCCCCAGGTTTTCAAGGCATAAGCTGCCTATCTATTGTTGTTGGAATTTTCTGTCATCTTCCCACCACCACCCACTTAGATTTGCCACCTTGAAGACATTTCTTTTTCCATACTTTGGGAATTTAGTAGTTTAAGGATTAAGATGATCAGAAGGCCACATTCTGACATTAATTACATTTAAGTCATTTATCCATTTTGAAGTTTATGTCTCCTCATCTATAGAATAGATCTTGAGTTGTTCTAAAGTCCCTTCCAGGTCCAACATTCCATAGCTTATATCAACAACAAGTGGTTGATTTATTTGGGAAATAATGTTTGAATCTTGCCACAATCTGAAATTTAGCAGGTCATACTATACCTCTAAATGAATTTTTACAATCAGTTGTTAAAGGGCTCAAAATGGAAAGGTTGGACAATTCACTTCATTCCCAGTTATTGTGGGAAAAATGTCAAACACAGCATGGAAATACTTAGGATGTACAGGCATTGATGTTAATCTCCAAATTTACGTGATATGAACTTGAGAGGTTGTTGCTCCGTTTGTGAATTCCAAACAACAAAAATACCAGTTAATAGCTCCTAGATTTAATGTGAAAGGCATTAAAGAGGGGAAAAAAGATTTTGTTTTTATTGTTTTTTTTCTTTAAAAGTGTTCACACTTCAGATTCTATTTCCCTAATGGTCTGACAGTTGAATTCTACAGGGTGCGATGGAAAGCCTGTATTTCAAGGCAGAATTTGGCTTGAGTGCTGTAGGCCAGCAGAGTTCACTAATGACATAATTCCACTGCATAATTTTACCAGGACTGTCAAAGGAATAATATTCATCTACAAACAAGAGGAAAAATAATGCTAATGGAAAGGGCATCCCAGAAGAAGCAGAGTATTTGGGGGTCCAGGTCACATTGTCTCTCAAAAGCTGGGAAATAGGAACAATTTGGCCTAATAGCAGATTAATTCCATTTCCATACCTGAGGTTGGAGACTTCATATCACAGCTATAGAGCTGTTTTTTTTTTCCTACCTCAGGGATTGGGTACACAGTGTCCTCTAGAGGCCAGACAGTTCTTTTTAAAAAAGGTTACCTAAAAAAAAATTAAATTTCTTTGTTTTTAGTTTCCTAGAATCATAGATTCATAGAACAAAAGGGCTAGAATAGCCTTAGAGATAAATTAGTCCAGTATTCTCATCTTACCAGCATTCGTGAATTCTTGTTGGTAAAATGCTTTATAAAAATATGTTCCTCTTAGAGACAATAGCAATTCTTCTTATGTTCTGCAGTGTAACCTACAAGGTGGTTGAGTGGATAGAATGCTTGAGTTGGAATCTGCAGGACTTGTGTTGAAATCCTGCCTCAAATATTTGCTTAGCTGTGTGACCCTATACAAGTACTCAATCTCTTTCCACTTCAAATTCCTCATTGGTAAATGAGAACATTCATGTCACCTACCTTCCAGAGCTACTGTGAGGATCAAATAGGATATCATATGTAAAGCATTATACAAATCTTAAAATTGTTTAGAAATGATGTCTTAACTTTTAGTTATTATTACTAATCAAAGAAGGTCTAATTTGGTAAAGAAATCGTAAGTGCCAAAGTTTCTGGACCAATAATTAAAATTTGGTTGACTTCTTTCTACATGCTCTCCATACCATTGGATATAAATAAAATATTTCCAGGTTCTGCATTACAAAAATAATTAGTGGAATTAATGAAGATGGTGAATACAGATTACACTGAAATTTAGGGAACCAGAGAATCAGATATTTAGATTCAGAAAGAACTCCTCAGCAAAAAAAAAAAAAAGAGGACACACACACACAGAGACAGAAACAGAGATATAGAGAGACAAAGAGAGATAGAGATACAGAGAAAGATACAGAGACACAGAGAGACGGAGAAAGAGAGAGACATAATGAATGATAGTGCAACTAGGTTTATTTGCAAAAAAGTAAGAAATCTGGCAGCCAAAGTGGTAAATAATGCCATACTATCCATGTGAAGAAAAGATTTTAGTGATATGTCTCAAGTCTCTATCTTTGGTTCTATTCTGTTTCATACCTCTATTAGGGATTTGAATCGAGAAACAGACATTAAATACGTCAAAAATTTCTTATCATTTTATACAACTAAAACCTAAAAGAGAAGACTAATACTTTGAGTGACAGAATAATGATTTAAAAAAAAGATCTTGGAGGTTAGAACAATGAATCAACTATAAGAAGAGATAGCCCAAGACCTATCATTTCATTGGTTGAAGGAACCACAAAAACACAAAAGGTATGTGTCATACCTTCCTGGCAACCTCTGATCTCAGAAAGTTAACTAGAGCAATAAGATATGAAATGACTTACTCTGGATTACACAACCAATGTGTGGTAGAGGCAAAACTGAAACCCAGGCCATAGTTGTTTTGAGGACTGCTCTTTGTCTACTCTGCCTTTTGATCTCTGTTAATATAATCATACCACTGCAGAATCACAAGAGACCAGAGAGGACAGCTAGGCAGTGCTGTAGTATCAGGAAGACTCACCTTCCTGGGTTTAAATCTGTCCTCAGACACTTACTAACTGTGTGACTCTGAACTAAATAACTTAACCCCTTCATCTCAGTTTCTCAACTTTAAAAATGAGCTGGAGGAGGACATGCCAAACCACCACAATATCTTTACCAAGAAAACCCCAAATAAGGTCACAAAGAGTTGGACATAACTCAAAACAACTGAACAACATAAGAAGTTATAGGATGATAGAACTTCATTGAAAAAAGGCCCTCAGATATTATCTCTAATACAATTTCCTCATCATTTTAGAGAAGATGAAAAATGTAATGAGAATAACATGTATGAGGTCAACACAGGCAGTAAAATGCCAGGGTATAATTTGAATTTAGGCTTTATCAGTTAGGTTAATCCCTCTATTCCAAAAGATGCTAATCCTATACTTCAGTTATAAAATTCACATCATGTGAATCCTTCCTGAATTTTTCATTCATTTTTAGATGAATGAGTCAAAATATGAGACATTTGCCAACAAAGCTCTTTTCACCTTAGGCTACATGAATTGTCAGTGATTTTCCAGAAAAGTCTACTTTTCTACCTGTCTCTGATACTAGTCCTATGCTCTAGCACACAAGTACTTAACCATGCATAAAATAAAATACGGAGAATTACAAAGGAAACCAATCATATTGAAATACAGTTATCAAACTCTTAAAATAATCAAGTTCACAGACCCCCTATTAAGAATTCCTACTCTAGGGACAAACAGGAACATTGTAATTTCTCTTCCAAATGATAACCTTTCAACTATGTTGAGATC
The DNA here is from genome assembly GCA_028627135.1 of Pseudochirops cupreus. NCBI lineage: Eukaryota > Metazoa > Chordata > Mammalia > Diprotodontia > Pseudocheiridae > Pseudochirops > Pseudochirops cupreus. The sequence continues at coordinate 366,444,790 of CM053583.1, read as the reverse complement.
ATAATCTTGTCTTGTATGTTCCCTTCTTCTGGTGAAAAATATTACTAAATTAAAGCATTATTTTGTCATTAAGCATGACTCTTTTGTCCCTTCCCTTGTATTTACATGTATCTTTTGTTTTAAATTCTTCTGCATCTAGATGAGCCAGGGACCTTGGAGTCTGGACAGGTCTGCAAAGGCAACTAGCTATGTGACCTTGGAAAGTTTTGGAGCAACTTTTATCCTCAGTCTTTTCTTCCATAAAATAGTTTTGAATAATAATTGTGTGCTTTGTCAGTCTTTTCCCCACTCCATCTTACCCCATTTACTATTGATTTTTGCTTACAACTGAGAAAAGACAGATCTGGGTAGAACCCACAGATAGCAGGGAATCTAAAGACAGCATAAAAAAAATTATTTAAAAAGGAAGTTAAGTATTGACGGAGAAGAAAAAAGATATCATAAGGAAAAGGAATGACAAAGAGGCTATTATGTATATCTCTAAGCATTTCCTTGACATTGTCAGCTCTCATCTCTAATCATACTAACAAGTCAAGGTAGTTTCTAGGAAACAGTTGTGCTTTGCTGATGGATTCCCTAAAATAACATGTTAGTTAGTATTCTGTCAAAGCAGGTAAGGAAATAAAACATGACAATGGGTAGGAAGGAGGTCATTTCAATAAATTCCTATTTGAATATCTTATATAATACCTACACCTCATGTACCCTAACCTATATAAAATATTTTTAAGATTAAAAAAAAAGTTGTAATCTCTAGTAGAGAGCAACCATTTCATTTAAAACTATTTGTTTGATAAATTTAAAAAAAAACAGTCAATAAGCATTAGAAAAAAAAACAGACATATCAACCATTGACAAAGTTTTCTTCATCCTTCAAGGTATTCTTACATTGTGTTCCATGTGCTATATAGCAAAAACTGTCCAAGGATTTAGGAATTGCTGAGGGAAAAATGGAACAACACTTTTCGTCAAGGAGTTTATCATCAAGCAGATATTTAGCAATGACAGAACTGAGTAAAAGAAGATCCTATTAAAACCTTAGGACCAGCTCCCTGACCTTGGCTTCCATCAAGCCACAGCTGCTATTTTACTATGATTCTCTTTGCTAGGATCAAATGAGCATCAGATGAAATTGGGATGCCAGTGATTCTTTATCCAGCAGTCATAACAGATCACTGACAATAAAAGGATTAAGGCCCAAAGCTCCTCGTGTCCTTTTAGAGAGATTAAATTTACATCCTTCTTTGGAAGTGATTAAATTACCCTGCTAATTATGTACTTAGTAGTGTCAATATGCCTATAATGGAAGAGCAGTTGTCTAACTGAAGCCTCTAAGTCCTAATCTTGACTCTGCCACAGACTTGCCAGGTGGACTTTTGCAAGACACTTAATCATTCTCTTTTTCAATTTCCTCATCAATCAAATGCAAAATGTAATACATCCACCCAGAAGGATTATTCACACATTATAAGTAGAGAAAAAAATGTCTCTGCAGTTGCATTAGAAAATAGTGTTTTTTTTATTCTGAGACATGATGTTCCAAAAATTAATTTTATATAGTATATCTGTATTATATCCATAAGTATATGTATATGCATACATGCATATGCAGTATGCACATACATATGTCTTTATGTGCACACATGTATACATGAATGTGTGTATATGTATGTATACAAATACATGCATGTGTGTTTTCCCATTAACTTTCACTGGATTTAATTTTTACAGTAACTAAAAGAATGTGAATGAACACTTCAAAACTCAGTTGCTGTGGATCCTAATGACCAGACACACAGAGGTTGGAAAAAAGTCAGATATTAACAGTATATGCTGAAAAAAAAAAGATTACTCTTTCTCTGAGTGGAGTGGGCATTCAGGGTAGAAATGAGAGAGAAATAGAAAGAGAAGAAATGATAGACTCAAATACTTATTTGGAGATTGTTGATATGAGTATTTACACTTGATAAATGAGTGGAATCAGCCATGTAGTGATTGATCAGTAATCCATGTTGCACATAGTCAGTCCCTGCCTAGACCTGGTTTAAATGTGCTTGTAGAGCCATAGTAAAAATAACAATACTACTATACTGGGCACTGATGTCCCTTTTTAATTTTTCTTTCCTATTGATAATAATTCCCAACTATCACCATTGTCCAAGGATCTTGTAGGCTATTCCCTCTATCTTCTCTTGGACTTAAAGTATTGACTGAGACACTGAAAGTTTATAACTCTCCCACCATCACATAGTTATTATATATCAGGTGCAGGACTTTTACCTTGTTCTTGCTTACTCAAAGACTTTCTGTCTATCCATTGTTCTATACATCACTGATAAAAATTTGTTGTTATACTTGCAAGTATTCACCAATTATCAGTACATAATTTGTCCATAGTTCTTGTTATTAAATACGAAAATTCAAGAAAATCGAAAAATCTGTATTAAACACCAAAAATGTGAATCACTCTGACAAAAAAAAAATTAAAAAATTACAAAGTGACACAGTCCTTGGCCTTATTAAGATTGAAAGCATATGTGTATATGTATAAAATATGGAAAACTACTACGTGTTCAAAATAATTAAGCATATGTGAGAAGTCAAAAAATATAGTTTTAAGAAACACAAAAAGGGAATAATTTTTCAAATTGAGGAGAAAAATTCTTAGAGGAGTAGCTCCTTGAGCTGGATTTTGACAGAGAATAATTTCAAAAGTTGGGAGTTAGGGGTTTTGTAATGGAGGGAATATTTATTCAAAGGTATGAGCGCAGCTTGTGAACAGGGAACTGTGAGTAGCTTAGGTTGTCTGAGGCAGCATGTATATAAAATAGTTTATTTTGAAGTTAGGCTAGAAAGGTAGGTTGGAGTCAGTCTATAGAAAGGCAGGCAAAGGTATTTCTTAGCTTATCCTGGTAACCAATGAGGAAATACTAAAAGTATAGAGAAATTATTTCTACAGAAAACATAAGATGAGAAGGTACAAATAAGTTTCATAGATACTAGAGCTCTTGAAATAGTAAGTATTGTCCTGCAGGTGACAATTACAATTAGGTAATGAATGAGATCACTAAGGAAAGAAAGTACAGGTAGAGAAAAAAGATTGCAGAAAATGGAGTTTGGGGATTTCCTTACTTATGCCACAAGAGGTGAAATGGGAACTAGAAGTTGATTGAGAGGGAATCATAGAGGAATAGGATTAGAACAAAGAGAGTTCAGCATCATGGAACCATGGAAGAAAATAGGTATCAAAATGAACACAATTTTCAACCTTCATAAACTCAAAATACAGAAAAGTCAAGAAGAATGATGATGAAATAGAGGCTATTTACTTTTGTAAATATTCTAAGCTACTATTTGTTGTTCATCCTGCATTCTTAAAGAGAACCAATGGCATCAGGAGGGTGATATCATGACTTGGAAGTGAATTGGATTTAACTGAGGCAGGGCTGTGCAAAGTCATCAGCTTCACACTCTTCTCCAGAATCATGGGAGTAGAGTGGCAAGACATAGACCAGAACAACTGGAGATGGCCCAGGATGCAATGAGAGACACTGGCCTTTTTAAGCTAAGGCCTTTCCCAGTTCTGTTTTTCTGACGCAAGAGCCATTTAGTGATTAAAGACTAGGTAAGAATTGAGAAAAAAAAATGGCCTAGTTTGACTTCTCAAAAGAATTGGTCTGGGAGGGGAAGACCCTCTACTGGCCAGAAGAGAAACATTTCCTATGTATATTCACTCTGAGCCATCAGAATCCAAACAATGAGCATGTGAGGCTTGGGCTAGGACCTATTATTGGTCAATCAATGAGAGCCAGAGTGATTTGGGTTTAAAGGCATAGTCAAATGTCAATGGGCTTTTCTCAAAATCTGTTTTGCAGGAGCTATATTTCAAGAAATCATAAATGAAAACTATCAGACAAAAGGGTTGTCACAGTTTTTTTTTAAATGATAGAATAAGTAAATAAATAGGGAAAAAAAATTCTAGTCCCTAAACCCCAATGTATCTTTCAAAGTAGAAACTATCAAAACCACATGTAAAAAATACGACTCCTCATGCAGAAAGAAGGAGAAGAGAGGGAGGAAGAGGAAGAGGAAAAGGAAGATGAGGAAAAAGGAGGAAACAGCAGCATTGCCCAAATGGTTCTGGACAGTTGGGTGCCTAGGGGGGCAGTTACTACTATTTACATATTGTTGTTCATTCTTTGTTCTTGCTGAGGACCAATGACATCAGAAGAATATAATGGAACAAAAGTCACTAAGTGAGAGAACACCTAGCAATTGTCAAAGGAAGGAAAGATCAGTTATGATGACTGATGATTCTCTGCTAAGGATTGCTGAAGTAGCTATTTTTCAATTTGGCATATACAATAGAAATATTTCCTATATACCTATGACATGATAGAGAAATTTTTGATATATGTTGAACTGGAAAACAATTCCTCAGTTCTAGGACTGATACGTAATGTGGGAAAAATCCAAGAAAAGAGTCCAAAATAGAGTCCATGTTCTCTTATCTCTGTAAATAAATACTTACAATATGGTAATAAATGAGTGAACTAAAGATTCCAATAAAGGGAGGTAAATTTAACTTCATAGATATCTCTAAACTTTTAGCTGTGTTTTTGATGAGATTATGAATGTGGAATTATATTATTTATTCAAAAGGAATAGAATTGGTTGGTAAAAAGCAAATGCTAATTAAGTACCTTTGTATTTAATGAGACATATTCATGTGAAGAAATACAGGAACATGAAAATGGTAAGAAACATTTGCATAATTGTGAAGCAACGTCATCATCAGAAAATGCTGGAGACCATCTAGGAAGAAGGAATTAAATTAAGAGTTTGAGAGGTAAATCACAAGTGTTGTGTAGAGAGAGAAATTTGAAGTGAAAAGTAATTCAACTCTTTGGAAATCTGTTAATCTCCTGTGCCAAAAGTAGCAAAATTGTTAAAATGGTGATTTGTTTTCATAATAAATTTCATTGTTTAAAAGGTGGGAGAAGGCAAAGGAGGAAAAAAATGGGAACAGGAATTTAGGGACTATTATTCTGGGATCTAATTCTGATCAAGAAAAAGAAAATGGTTCCTTAAGTAAGATTAATGGTAAACTCAGAGATAAGTAAGTGATAGCATCATTTTAGAATTGAGTATGGAGGAAAGGAAAGCCAGGCATAGTTTTATGTGCACTTTAGGTTTTGAGAAAGCAAATTTCAAATGGTTTCAGGGAAGGGATATGTAGGACTAAAGTGTATATAGTATTCTACAGAGTAAATCCTTGCAGGTAGTATAAGAAACAATTAAGAATGAAATTCTGAAGATATAAACAGAAAATATTTGGACAAAGAGAAAAGAGAAAGTTTCCTAATGTGAAAGATGAAGCTGCCTAAAAAATGAACTCAATTTTTTTAAAGGACATAATGTACAAAACATGAAAGCAAATGGAAATAGATCAAAAATGAATATAAGTGAGTAGGGCATTTCTAGTAGCATGGCGGGGGGGGGGGGGGTTAGGTAATGATTTGAGGTTAATGATAGATGCTAAGGGAAGCAAGAACACTTTACCCATGGAGGTAAGAGTTAGATTTAATGAGCTTATATTAGATGCCTTATTTACTCAATGATTCTTTAAATATTTACTATATGCCTACTTTGTCCAATACAATGGAAATTCAAAGATTATATAGATATCACAAAAGAAGTGAAAGGAGAATAAGACTAACATGGATAGCATCATGATGATGATGATGATGACGGATGATGGTGATGGTGACGATGATGATGATGATGTATGAGAATGGGAAGGCTAAATGAATTGATTTTTGTTGTTCTTCAATCTTCTCCAACAAAGAGATAGCTCCTTAGGAATGGAAGGATTTAACAAAAGTAGTTCAGAGATTTAAATGCAAACATGAGGAAATTATAAACGTTCATTAGCTGCCAACGAATTCAAGTCACAAAGCCTGGGCAGACTACATCCCAGAGTAGTGGAGGAACAAATGAGATTGCTGAGAAACAGTAAACAATCTTGAAAAGATATTGAAATATGGGGAAAGTACTGCAAACAGGACAGGGAAAAATTTTTCCAGGGTTTAAAAATCTGATAGATGAGATTCTTCAACCTACATAGTCTAGAGACCTTCAATTTCTATCTATCTGTCTATCTATCTATCTATCTATCTATCTATCTACCTGTCTGTCTGTCTGTCTATCTATCATGAGATTAAAGTTTATGCTCATTTAGAAAGGGAAGTAATAAGCACTAAAATCTAGCATGACTTCATTAAAGATAAAATATCAAATTAATATTTCTTGCTTATTTGATATACTATAATGATAGACCATGGGAGTTAAGTGGGATCACATTGGGAGAGAGGGAAGAGGACATCTACAGATGAGTTGACCCAAGTTCCTTTCCAGTTCTGGGGGTAAACTTTCTTATAGTTCTAACACTATGACTGCGTTTCTCTAATTTTCTTCAAAAACTCACAAAGTCCATAGGAAAGAAAACAGCCTAGAAGGGAAAAGTGTTTTATTTTTTATTTGTTTACTTGCTGCTGTTGCGTGTTTTGCAGAGTGATCCCCTACAAAACAGAGGTGCACATGTAGTTTGAGATACATCTTATATTTAAGAAATCCTCTTCTCACAAAAATCCTATTAAGGAGATGGTATAAATACAACCTTATCCATTTACAGATGAAAATTAAGTCATTGCCATCATTATATAACTATCTAAAGTTTCATGTTGTAGAATCAGGTGTAAGTAATTTAATAAAGAAAAAAATGTCAAATTGTGTTTGGCTATGTAAGGAAGGTAAAGAATGTCTGAGTCAAAAGAGACTTCCAAGGCCTTAGAGTCCCAATTTCTATCTGAATAGGAACTCGCTTCACAGCATACCTTACATATGACCATCTAGCTTCTGCTTGAAAATCTTTAGTAGGGGCAAAGTTGCTCCTTCCAAGGGAGATTATTTCAATTTTAGGATAGCTATATCTTTGGGAAAATAACTGATCCCTGGTCGTCTTCATCCTATTTCTTCATCTATGGTCAAGAACAACCAGCCCTTCTTCAACAAGATAACCCATCACATACTTAAAACTTGTTATTCCTATCCTTCCCATGCCACCCCACTTATCTCTTTACCTCTGCTCCAATCTTCCTTCTTTATTTTAACCTTGTCCATGTTCTTCATCAAATTCTTACGTGATAGGATTTCAGTGCCCTTCACCTTCTTAGTTGCCCTCTCCTAAATGCTTTCTAGTTCATCAACATTTTCTGATAATTAGAACCCCAGAATTACACACAATACTCCAGATGGGGTTCAAATAAAGGTAGAGTAGAATGGGACTAGTACCTCCATTAGTCTAAACAATGCACTCTCAATGAAGACGCATAGTATGCTTGCCTTTTGTGCTGATGGGCAATCTATCTACTTTTTTCGAGTTTGCTTTATACTATATATAGTTAGAGATAGGTTGATAGATACACACACACATATACATATACACATATATACAAATACACACACACATATATAAACATACACATATATACAAACATACATACATACATAAACACATATATATTATATATATATATATATACATACACATGTATACAAATATATGTATCTACAACTATCTTCACACTAACTTTTGTCTAGTGATACCTCTTTAGTTTCTGTGAAACCAAAGTGATACTGTAGAAAAGACCTGGACTTGCTGCCAGGAGACTGGGTCTCAGGCTTAGCTTAGAAACTTATTATTTTTGTGATCCTGGATAAATCACTTAGCCTTGACTTCCTTATTTGTAAACTGGAAATAATAGTATTACTACTAGTTATTCTGCAGAGTGTTTTGTGGGGTGGACAGAATATTTCATAAACCTTCTGATGTCTATAAATGCAAGTTATTGTTACTTATGAAGTTAATACTTTTTATTTGTACATGACTTTCCCTTTATTCCCTTTTAAATTACATATAATTAAATTCCATGCATTATTCTAAATTGATATCTTATTGGAACCAGTCCGTTATCTATTGTGTTAGCTATTCTTACCAATTTTGTGTAATTTGCGAATTTGCTAAGCATGTCATTTATACCTTCATCTAACTCAAGAGTTCTTAACCTGGGATTTAAACGGGGATAGTATATTTATGGAGGGCCATGAAATTAGATGGGGAAAATACATCTTTATTTCAATATAATCAGCCTCCTTTGTAATTGTAGGTAATTTATTGGATGCTTTTAAATACATTATTCAGAGGACGACTCCTTAGGTTTTACCTGAATGTCAGAGGTATCCATGACACACAAAAAGGTTAAGAGCTCCTGAACAAATTATTCTTTAAAATACTGACTAATGATTGAATCTTAGGGTACTCCAATAAAGACTTCCTTTACTAATGACTAGTTTGGGGGTGCAACTATTCAACCAGTTCTTAATTTATATAATTGCCTTTTCTATTCCCCATTTTCTTTTTAACCTGCCCATGAAGATACCATTAAAACACACACACACACACACACACACACACACACACACACACTTTATCAAAAGCTATGAAGAAGTCCAGTAATATATTGTGCATAGCATTTTCCTGATATATTAGCCTAGTAATTTTGTCAAAAATAGAAATGAGGTTAGCCTAATTTTGGTAACAGAAGACTACCAAATTCTTAATGAAAGCAGAAGATAACTTCAGTTGTTTGGGAGAAGTTCTTCAATAGAAGTCTAGATTTTAGTCATTTCTTACCTCTAACTTCCACTTCTCTCCTCTTTCTGCTGAGCACACATTGGGCTCTTACTCCCCATTTTGCCTCTTGGAAATCTCAGCATCTTCTTTCAATTCCATAATATTTTATTTATTATAATATTTGTTTTATATAATGATATATAGTTTTTAATTAAAATTGGCATAAAAAGTAGATTAACAAATAGTCTTGTATATTGGGAAAAACCCTGGACTCAGGCTCTTAGCAGTTATATTTTTGCCAATCACTATCTGTATGAACTTGGAAAATGAGTTTAACCTCTTTGGGATTCATTTTTCAGAGATGTAAAACTAGATGGACCTAGCAGTTCCTTATACCTCTAAAACTATATGACTATGTGAACTAGATGTGTTCCATCTTAGGACCTAATTATACCTCCATTAAAACTAAGGAAATCAAATCATGTCCTGGTGACTTAGTCCTATTCATTTTAAGTTTAATCTTTCTATGTTAATGACTGAATTTTTAGATGTCCAATTAAAAAATGGAGAGCAATTTGATCTTAAAAGGACATTATAGTAAAGTGCCAGTTTTTTAAACTTCTTTTGGTCAGGATTGTTTTTCACCTGGTCTTTGTATCCCCAGTGATCAGAAGAATACCTTATACATAGTAGAGAAATAAAAAATCTGTTCATTTTAGTAGAATAAAACTGATTAGCATAGAGCAACTTTTTAAATTTATAGCTAATGTAGGCTGAGATTTAAGTTCAAATTCCAGGTGATCTCAAACACTGAAAATTACCACAGATGGTATTAAAGAGCTTATTCAATATTCTGGAATTGCTTCTAGTTCCTAATAGTTATGATATTTTTGATGCTTTTCCACTTCGAAGTTTTAATATTTATCTGCAGTCATTATGCAAGCACCTGCTTGTGTACCTTCTTTTCAATAATAGCATTATCATGAATACAAACACACAAAAAAGCTATTTTCAAAAATAAGCATTATATAAAAACCTGTGAAGGCGAACCCTACTGCAGCGGTCAAAATAAAATACCGCAGCGGTGATTTTGTCACACTTCCCCAGTCATTCTTCACGCTTTCTCCAAGTTTCAGGTAGCCTCTCCCACTAAAGAGTTCATCATTTAAGATTTAGTCAACTATATTACCAGTGTATTACAATCACCTCAAAAAGTCTCTATGTCTTATCTTTTTAGAATTATTTATATAATTCATCAAGTATAGAAAGAACACAAAAATAATTATAACAGCAGCGTCCCATTATGCACCTTAATCAATGGCCACAAAACAAAACAAAAGGAAATAAAACTAAGCAATTAACTGCAAATTATTTACAGAAGAATAGTAAGGATGGGGATTAAAAGCAACCACTTAGTCTTTAGAAGTATGTGTCTTTCAATTAAATTCACAATTGGTCTTTCTTTGTCTAAACCCAAGAAACATATTTATGAATTTATGATGGACATTTTGGGAGAATTACTATTTGTTCTCCAAATGCTTTTTGTAAACATAAGCAAAAATCACAAACTAAAAAGTTCTTTTATAGGAAACTGCTGATACTACAAAGCTATTATTGAAACAATATGTTGTTATTTGGGAATTCAAGCTCTTCCTACTAAGTGAAGTATTTTCTAAAGTTCTAGGTGTGGAGTCAGGAAGTCCTGAGTTCAAATTTGAAGTCCTATATTTCCTAACTGTGTGAATTTAAGCAAATGACTTAACCCCAACCTAACCTCAGCTTCCTCAACTGTAAAATGGGGGTAAAAACAGCAGTCTGCCTAGGGTTGTTATGGGGATCAAAGTTCTTAGCACAGTGTCTGAAACTGTAGGTGCTTAAAAAATACATATTTCCTTCCTTTGTTCTTTCCTTCCTTCCTTCTTTCCTTCCTTCTTTCCTTCCTTCCTCCCTCCCTCCCGCCCTTCCTTCCTTCCTTCCTTCTTTTCCTCCTTCCTTCTTTCCTTCCTTCCTCCCTCCCTCCCTCCCTTCCTTCTTTCCTTCCTTCTTTCCTCCCTCCCTTCCTTCCTCCCTTCCTTCCTTCCTTCCTTCCTTCCTTCCTTCCTTCCTTCCTTCCCCAGGAAGTCTCCCAGATTGGGTATAACTTTGGTAGGGAAAGGTGCAAGCCATTGACTCCTTTTGAAGCTTGATAAAAATACTTACAATCAGAACAATGTTACACTTCTGAAGTTTCATTGATACATGCAATATTATTTCAAGATGAATTCAGATATGTTCAGGCTTAAAGCAAAATGAAGGGGAGGCTTCCAATATATTCAAAGTTTATTTGGTGATATTTTTCAATTTTTTGTCTTTTCTTTTTTATTTTAAAAATGTTATTTTTTATAATAAAGCACTCTGGGAAGGTAGAGGGAGAGACATTGGGGAAAATGGTAGTGATTTAAAATAAATTAAATGCTTCAATAAAAACTTAAGACCAAAAAAAAAAGAAGAAGTGAGGGGAGAGGAAGAAGGATTTTCTTAAAGTGAGTGTATTTCCTACATCCAGGAGACCTCTAGGGATATTAGAGAAATCTGGGACAGCCTCAGTCCAAATCTCCATTCTCCAGAATGTCCAGCTTTGTTTAAGACATGAATTCTCTAAAGGAGGATGGATGTCAATTATAGCTTGTAACTAGCTTGGTTCCTGGGTTAAAGTATACCTAGACATTTTGCATAAAGTAGCATTTACTCAGGATACCTCATCATGGGACTAGATACTTCTTTGCTATTTCTATTGATTACTAACTCTAGGTACCCCTGTAAGACTTTTCCCAAAATTTGTGTAATGATGCTTCTACTAAAAAACTTCAACTGAAAATTCATGATGGTGTGATGGTGTGAACTTCCTTAAAAGTTATATCAGTGAAGCATAAGAGTTGTCATTTTCTATCAAGTATGAAAAATTGTGATTAGGATTCCAGTGATGGACTGCAAATTGTTATTTGAAGACTGCCCTAGTCAAGTTAAGGGGCTCACCACCTACACAAATAGAGCCTTGGATTTTTACATCAGAGGTTCATCTCTGAGGACTGCACATTTGGGTCCCCAGAGAAGTTACTGCACCTTTCTGGGTTTTAGATTTCTCATTTGTAGCAGGAGATATAAGATGATCACTAAAGTTTTTTTGTTTTGTTTTGTTTTGTTTTCCATCTCCGAATATGTGCTATACATTTTTTAGGTACAAATTTGTGAGCTCCTCAATGTAAGGGATATCTTTTGCATTTCTATGTATCTCCAGCACTTAGCACAGTACCTGATACACAGTAGGCACTTAATAAGTGCTTAAGGACAGACAATGACTGGCTGACCATACTTTAACATCTAGGAAGCTTGTGATCTACAATGGTATAGGGACTATACATGCTACGAAAGTCACAAACCTGTCAAGAAGAACAAGTGCTTAATCTTCATAGCTGAATGGTCTAGTAGATGCCTTGTTGAGGGGAGAATATTCCACTATGTTTGTATTCCACTGCTTTTATTTCTTTTTATGACTAAAATTATATTTACATTAGATAATCTAAGGGGAAAATTGAATATTTACCTTCCAGCTGCTTTGTTGACTACCAGCCAACGTTTCGGCACAATTTTGCTTTTATCTTTGTCACTCAATTTATCTGCCACTCCCCATTCTCTCCCAGTAAAAGACTGGATTTTTTTGGGGGGGAGGGGGGGTCGGAATTTTTTAAAAATCCAGTGAGATAAGTGTTTTTGGCATTAAGAGGGAAAATATTCCAGGCAGGTTGAAACTCACTCATACCTACTGAACCCATAATCACTGCTTTACATATTTTTTTTTTTACATAGCACATAGTTTATACATAGCAAGTGATTAATAAATGCTTTTGAGTTCCATCATTCTTTGTTTCACTCATTCATTCATTCTCACTTTTTTATTACACTCTTTGGGGACTCTAGGTTTGGCTCTTCTTATGGCCAGGCTTCTTTCCCTCCTGTTTCCCCCACTGCTGCCCCTCCCCAGCCTCTCCTCACATCAATCTGCTAAGTACATCATTTGGAACTACTTCATGCTATCTACCTCTCTCCCTTTATGATCCAAAAATTGTTTTAGTAAATCAACCAGGCATGTCAGTGTGCTACCCCAGTTCCTTTCAGTAACTAATTACCTATTTACAACCACAGTTGTAATTTCTAACCATCACAAAAATTGTAACACCAACAATAAATCTGGTGTTTCTCTTTTCCACATCCTGCATCCTGAAACTGCTCATATTTCATCTTTGGCAGAAGAAAGGTATTTATTATACAAGAGATTTACTTAAGAGCAATAAATTTATTCCATCTTCAGAGACTCAAGAATGACTTGTTCAGCTTCTTTGAGATACATTCAT
>CM053583.1:366411677-366431204 GCA_028627135.1 Pseudochirops cupreus | reverse complement strand
AAGAAGATGAAGAGGAAGAGGAAGAAGAAGAAGAAGAAGAAGAAGAAGAAGAAGAAGAAGAAGAAGAAGAAGAAGAGGAAGAAGAAGAAGAAGGACAAGGAGGATGAGGATGAGGATGAGGATAAGGACAAGGGGAAGGGGAAGGGGAAAGGAAAAGGAAAAGAGAAGGGAAAGAAGAAAGGTATGCCCATAAATTTGAAAATTTTAAGAAAATGGAGTACAAAAATATAAATTGCCCAGATTAACCAAAGAAGAAGTAAAATACTTAAATAACTCCATCTCAGAAAAATAACTTTAAAAAGCCATCAATGAATTCCCTAGACAAAAATCCCCAGGGTCAGATGGGTTTACGAAACGAATTTTATCAAACATAGAAAAAACTATTCATTTCAATACTCTCTAGACTATTTGGGGAAATCAGCAAAGAAGGAACCCTACCAAATTATTTTTATGATACAGATATTGTATTGACACCTAAGCCAGAAAGAGCCAAAACAGAGAAGGAAAATCATAGACAATTTCCCTAATGAATGTAGATGCATAAAAATTAAATTAAATATTAGCAAAAGAGATTACAACAACTTTTCACAAGAATAATACAATTTGATGAGGTAGGATTTATACCAAGAATGCAGGGCAGATTCAGTATTAGGAAAACTCTCAGCATAATTGATCATATTGACAACAAAACTAATAGAAATCATATGGCTATCACAATAGATGCAAAAAATGTTTATAACAAAATACAACATCGTTTCTATTGAGAACACTGGAGAACAAAGAATAAACGGAGACTTTCTATTTTGTCTTTTTTTAAATTGATTTGTTTATTTAGTTTTAGTTTACAAGATTCAGTTGCACAATCCCTTGAGTTTCAAATTATCTCCCCTACCTTTCCCCCCTACACATGGTGTCATGCAGTGAAGTATAGGATCTGCAAATACTTTCACATTGGACATTAGTCTGGTTGTGCAGAAGGGTTGTAACCAATGGAATGAACAATGGGAAAAAAGAAACAAAACTAAACATGGAAAAGAACAATAGAATATAGATTGCTTCAGTCTCCATTTAAACTCTATTCTTTCTAGATCTTTCTCTACATGTAGACATTTCCTTCCATCCTGATGCTTTTAGATTTGTCTTAAAACTGTATGTTGCTGAGAAGAGTCCAGTTTTTCAAAGCTGGTTGTCACACATATGATGTGTCTATGATTGTGTAGAAATTTTTCCTGATTCTGCTCTTCTCTCTTAGCATCAGTTTATATAAGCCTCTCAAGGTAAATATGAAGTCCATCTCCTCCCCATTTCTTATAGCACAATAGTATTCCATTACATTCATATACCACAACTTGTTTAGCCATTCCCCAATTGATGGGCATCCCCTTCATTTACAGTTTTTTGCCACCACAAAGAGAGCTGCAATAAATATTTCTGTACATGTGGGTCTTCCTCCTACTTCTATCATCTCTTTGGGATACATCTCCAGAAGTGGGATCACTGGGTCAAAAAGTATGCAATTATTTATAGCCCTTTGGGCATAGTTCCAGATTGCTCTCCAGAATGGTTGTATCAGTTCACAGCTCCACCACAATGGATTAGTGTTCCAGTTTTTCCACATCCTCTCCAGCATTTGTCATTTTCCTGTTTTGTCATCTTAGCTAATCTGGCTGGTGGGATATGGTAACTCAGAGTTGTTTGGATTTGTGTTTCTCAAATCAAGAGTGATTTAGAGCATTTTTTCATATGCTTATAGATATCTTTAATTTCTACCTCTGAAAATTGCCTGTTCATATTCTTTGACCATTTATCAATTGGGGAATGACTTGTATTCTTATAGATTTTACTTAATTCCCTGCATATTTTAGAAATGAGACTTTTATCAGAGACACTGATTATAAAAATTCTTTCCCAATTTCCCACTTCCCTCTTAATCTTAATTATGTTGGCTTTATTTGTACAGAAACTTTTCAATTTAATGTAATTGAGTATCCATTTTGCATTTTATAATGCTCTCTAACTCTTCTTTGGTCACAAAGTCTCTCCTACTCCATAAATCTGACAGGTAAACTATTCCTTGCTTCCCTAGATTAGTTACAGTATCAGCCTTTATATCTAGATTGTGCACACATTTAGACTTGATTTTGGTGTATGGTGTTAGATGATGGTCTATGCCCAGTTTCTGCCATACTATATTCCAATTTTCCCAGCAGTTTTTTTTTTCAAATACTGAGTTCTTATCCCAAAAACTGGGGTCTTTGGGCTTATCAAACAGTATATTACTATAATCGTTGACTATTAAGTCTTTTGTGCCCAGTCTGTTCCACTGATCCTCCAGTCTATTCCTCAGCCAGTACCAAGTAGTTCTGATGACTGCTGCTTTATAATTCAGATTAAAATCTGGTACAACTAGGTCACCTTCCCTAGTATTTCTTTTCATTATTTGCACCGATATTCTGGACCTTTTGTTCTTCCAAATGAATTTTGCCACTATTTTTTCTGGATATATACAGCAATGTTTTTGTAGAATGATTGGTATGGCACTACCTATGCAATTTAATTTAGGTAAAATTGTCATTTTTATTATATTAGCTCAACCCAGCCATGAGTAATTGATGTTTTTCCAAAGAGTTAGATCTGATTTTTGAAGCTTATCTTAAAATGTTAAGTAGTATCTACCTAAAACCATCAGCAAGCATTATATCTAATGGGGATAAACTAGATGCATTTCCAAAAAGATCTGGGAGGGAAATAAGTATCTCTGTTGTCATCACTGTTACTCAGTATCATACTGGAAATGTTGGCTTTAGCAGTAAGGAAAGAAAAGGAAATTGAAGGAATTAGAATAGGTAAAGAAGAAACTAAGTTTTAAATCTTTGTAGTTTATATGTTGATATACTAAGAGAATCCTTGAGAATCAAGTAAAAAACTACTTGAAATAATAAACAAACTTTAGCAAAGTTGCGGGATATAAAATAAACCCATATAAATCTTTTGGCATTTCTCTATATTACTCAAAAAGCCCAGCAGCAAGAGATGGAAAGATAAATTCCATTTAAAGTTACTGTAGACATTATAAAATATTTGGGAATATACTTGACAAAACAAACCCAGGAACTATATGAAGACAATTACAAAATGTTTTTCAGAGAAATGAAGGAAGATGTAAATAATTGGAAAAGACATCAGCTGCTCATGGGTAGACTGAGCTAATAAAATAAAAATTACAATTCTACCTAAATTAATTTACTTATTCGGTGCCATACCAATCAAACTTTTATAAATTATTTTTAGAGCTAGAAAAATATGTCAAAATTCATCTGGAAGAACAAAAGGTAGACATTTTGTTCTATAATATGGGAATTAATGAAAAGAAATGCTTAGCAAGGTGGCCAAGCCACACCAAAACTTAAATTGTGTTATAAAGCAGTAATTATCAAAACCACTTGTTACTGGCTAGTAAATAGAAGGCCAGATCAGTGGAATAGGTTAGATTCACAAGATACAGTAATCAATGATGACAGTAATCTACTCTTTGATGAACCCAAAGATCACAGTTTCTGGTATAAGAACTCACTGTTTGACAAAAACTGCTAGGAAAACTGGAAAATGGCATGGCAGAAACTGGGGAAAAGACAAATGTCTGACAGTGTATACTGGAATAAAGTCCAAATGGGTACACAATCTGGCTTTAAAGGCTGATAACTAAAAACAAATTAGGGGAGCTAGAAACAGAGCATCTGTTGGATTTATGGAGAATGGAGGAATTTATGACCAAAAAAATCAATACAGAACATTATAAAATGCAAAATGGATAATTTTGATTACCGTAAATTGAAAAATTTTTGCACAAACAAAGCCAATCCAACCAAGATTAGGAGAAAAGCAGAAAACTCCAAAAATTTTTTTCAGCCAGCATCTCTGATAAAGGCCTCATTTCTAAAATATATAGAGAGCTAATTCCAATTTACAAGAATGCAAGTCATTCCCCAATTGACAAATGGTCAAAGGATATTGTAATAGTAATGCAATTTGAAGATCTTCCATGCCCTTGATTGGCAAGTAAATAGGTACTTAGCACTTAGATTCAAATTAAGCCTCCGTTAAGAAACAGATGGTATAAACCTATTGCTTACATAACAGGAAAGGGCTGAACAGGGAGGAGCTAATACCTTATGTAAGGAAAAGCCCCAGCTGGGAGAGTCAGAACTTCTTGGGACAAGCATCATAGAGGCAGAGCAGCTATTACCAGAGAGAGAGAGAGAAAAGGAGAGAGAATTTCTCTCAGCAAGCACCTGGAGGCTGGGCTGCTACTGTTGGACTGAAGACTGAATTGAGAATTGAGAAGAACTAAGAAGAGAAGTGAGAAGTGAGAACTGAGACAGAATTTCTTAGAGCAAGCTGCATAGAGGCTGGAGGAAATGATTTTGATTTTGAGAATGGAGCTTCTGCTGAGACTTTTCTTCCAGGAACTTTTGCTTAGAGCTTCTGAGAACCAGGATGAGGGGCTACCAACTTCTTCTGGTAGCTGCCAAAGACTTCCAAGGGCCAGCTGGAGCTGCCTAAGACTGGGGAAGCATGACTATAGTGCCAGTACTTTGTATGAATGTTGTGGTTTTTTAATGTAAGTGAATATTATTGTGGCTTTGATAAGCTTTGTCTTCCCAGGAACAGAGACTGTGAGAGATTTGAGGTGGACTGGACACTGTGTGCTTCAATGTGAAGTAGGAACTGCATGGAGAGCTGGAAAAGGAACTGGGAGCTGTTTGCCTTTGAACTCAGATGTCAGTTGGTTAGATTCAGATGGGAGCTGGGACTATGGAAGAAGAAGCATGAAAGCTGAGAGCCTGCCTCAAGTCAAGCTGAAAAGACCTCTCCATGAGTACTGAGTAATGACTGATGAAATTGTAACTTACTTGTGACCAAGGGTTGGATGGCCTTTGTATTTTCCACTACCCCTTAAGAGGGTACTGAGTAGTGACTGATGAAATTGTAACTTAATTGCACCCCATGGGTGGAGGACTTTCACTTTTGTACTTTGTGATTGAATTAAGGACTTTGTGATTGAATAAATGAATGTACTTTGCTTAAAAGCTATGTGACCACTCTGATGAAAACTACATGGCCATTTTAGTGTTAAATTGTTGAGTTGTGACATGGTCAATGCTTTACTTTGATTTCTGTGAATGTTTTGTCTTAGTTTGTTACTGTATAAATAGAGAGTTTACTATACTGCATAATCAGAACCTTGAAGCTGTTCACAGCAGCAGTACTTTGTAAAGCTATTCATGCTTGGCTTTACAGATATGAAAAAGCAGTTCTCAGAGGGAGAAATTAAAGCTACCTACAGTCAATCATTATCAATTAGATAGATGTAAATCAAAGCAACTCTGAGGCACCACATCACACCTATCAGATTGGCTAACATGGCAAAACAGGAAAATGATAAATTTTGGAAATGATGAGAGGATGTTGGAACACTAATTTGTTGTTGTTGGAGCTGTGAACTAATCTAACCCTTATGGAGAGCAATTTGTAACTATGCCCAAAGGGCTATAAAAATGTACATGCCCTTTGACCTCACAATGCAACTTCCAGGGCTATATCCCAAAGAGATCACAAAAGCGGGAAAAGGACCCATATGTACAAACATATTTATGGCAGCTCTTTTTATGGTGACCAAGACCTGGACATTGAGGAGATGCCCATCAATTGGCGAATGACTGAACAAGTCATGGTATATGAATGTAATGAAATATTTTTGTTCTATAAGAAATGATGAACAAGTTTAGAGAAACCTGGAAGGATTTACATGAATTGATGCTGAATGAGGGGAGCAGAATGAAGAGAGCATTGAACACAGTAAGAGCCACAATGGGTGCAGACTGATTTTGATAGACTTAGCCCTTCTCAGTAGTTCAAGGACCTAAAACAATTCCAAAGGACACATGATGGAAAATGCCAGCCACAATCAGAGAATGAAGAAAGAAGCAGATTATTTTTTGTTTTGTTTGTTTTCTTTTGTCTTTTTTCCCTTTCTCATGGTTTTTCCCCTTTGTTATAACTCTTCTATGCAACATGACTAATGTGAAAATGTGTTTAATAAGAATGTATGTGTAAAGCCTCTATTAGATTGCAAGTCATCTTGGGAGGAAGAGGGAAGGGAAGGGGAGAAAATTTAAAATTAATGAAAGTGAATGCTGAAAACTAAAAATAGGTAATTGAATAAATTGGGAAACATTTTCAAAAAGTATTGGCTGGATCCCACTCCTGGAAGATGATTATTGCTTTTCAATTGATCATGAGCTTTCCATTCTCAGTCTTGACAGTGCCCTTGAACTTGCCATGGGTGGAATCATATTGAAATGTATAAACCATGTATTTGAGTTTGATGAAGAGGTCTTTGATGGCCACAATGTCTACTTTACCTGAGTTGAATGCAGCCCTGCTCACTTCTGATTCTAAACCAATACTCTTTCTGTTACAAATGTTTGTTTGTTTGTTTGTTTTTTCAGCAGTCACTTTAAATTAAATTTACTTGAATCAGGACAGTGAAGTATTAATATTTAATATTTCAAGTAAGGATCATATGCTGTGTGTAGTAGCTAAATAAGCCTTTATTTGACTGCAAACTATAAATTCATTGATAGCAGGGAGAATTACATTCCTTATATTACTTCTAAACTAAAATTTTCACAGTGCCAAATGAAGATTAATTAACCAATTTGATGTTATTCAAACCTGTTGATTGCCTTCAGATATTAAAGGTCGTTAGTCAGAGGTTCATGTTGACTCTCCCTGCTGACTATCAGAGGATATGAACATAGATTGATGAAGTATAGCTTAAAGCTATGTTAAGGGAAACAAACAAACCAAAAACAAAACAAAACTTCTGACCTCTAAGTATGGAAAGGAAAGTGATTTCTTCTGAGAGAATAGGTATCATACTATTACAAGTTTTTAAAGAAAATTTAGTAACTCTTTCAAATCTCCAGAGGATCTCCATGCATTTCAAGGCTGGATTTTGCTACTAAATAAATAATAAATTCAAACACTGTGAACATTTCTTTTACATCTAACTTGATTGTCAGTAAGAAAATTAGTGTTGGCAATTAATAACTTCAAAAAGTATGACCATGGAGTCCCATCAAAGCAGCATGCATTCTTTTTGAATAACAGTGCTCTGTGACTATTTTCAATATATATGTGTGTAAAAAGTTTGAGTTAGAAAAGCCATTCAATTGGGCCAGGCTGAGATTAATATGATTTAAAGAAGTTCATTCACTCTTCAACACATTCCTATTTTTTCCATTAGTGATAAAAACAGTAATGCTATACATGGAGTAAAGAATAGACCCTCAAGAATGGCATGTTTGTCAAGCTTCATTTAAATATAAATTGGTATAAGCTTTTATGTCTGAGGATGCTGAGGAGGAAAAAAAAGAAGAGGGTTGATTGAAGAAATGACTGAGCTAAATATAATCTGTATGCAGAAGACAATGAAAGAAAAATTTCTAATATAAACAGCATTGGAAAGTTGAATTGATATTCCCCTTCTCTCAGGAAACTCTAAACAAATCATCACTTGCATTATGTACCTTCCTCCAACCCACTGTCACCCTAAAAAAAATGGCATTCTGTTATGCTTAGGAGAAGTAGGATCAAGGTATGTTATGACCTGTTCATAGGTCTAATTGCCATGTTAGCTGAATCTTTTTTTTGCAGAACTGCCCTAAGAGGCTGTCCTTTCAGCAAGTGCTAAAAATATCAGCTAAAATATTGGACCAGTGAAAATAAAAGTCCTTGAGTAGCACACCTTGTTGATGTACAACATCTACAAAGGATATAAGAAATATTATGAGATGGCTGCAATTTAAGATTCCAAATGGAATGTTTAACAAATTGTGTTTCTCAAACTGAGAACATGGATCTATAATAGCTGTTTACCAGGCTCAGAGCATGACTTACTTAGAGGTAGCAGTCACTAATGAGTTTTCCTGAGCTATAGGAATACAGGACAGGAAAGTTGATTTCTTGGTTGCTCTTGTTAACTGTGTATACATCATTTGTTAGATACTACATTTCTTTTAATACACCTATATTTCTCAATAAACTCAAAGTTTTTTAAACAAAATTTTCACACATTTTGTACTGAAAAAAGTGATTTAAAACACATTGACTGAGAAAGCTAGTGACCATTAACAAAGAAGCAGAGATATTTCTTGAGGTCTGTAACAACAAGCACACTAGCATACCTATGGATGTTAGCATAGATTCTTTGATCTGCTTTTCTAAAGGAAAGCCACTCAAAAAAGGATTAACTATTTTACCTTAATTAAGCACACACATATTATTCATTTAGTTCAGAGGAAAAAGCCAGCACTCTGATCTTCAGAAAATACAAATAAAAATGACAAGCAGTCAAAAAATAAAAAGAATAGAACTCAATTCAGCAGACCAACAGACAGGGTTTCTAGCTGTCTGACCATTACATACATACAGTATTAGTTACCAGAGAGAAAAGCACTAACATCTGAACCTTTGTGACCCACTGCCTAATCACAAAGTAACAACAGGAAGGCCTTCCTGAAAAACAAACCTCTCCTAAGCAAGATTTTCTTGTTGGACTTCAAGTTAGGCCCATTAAGAAACTAGTAGGACCTTCAAATTCCCTAAGTCTATGGAGGAACAGGGAAGATCTTCAAATTCCCTTACCATTACAAGGTCCAAAACTAAAATTATATTTTCAGGAACTTTAATGCAGCATTATTTTTTTAAACTTCTTAAAAAACATAAGCATTTTATTATCTCACATTTCTTCTCAATCTAAAGTTGACCTAACGGCCAAGTGTTGCTGTGTTGTATGTCCCTCACTTGTCTCCACCCATATGACATAAGTTATTAGAAGAACATTTATTGGTATATTTTAGCCAATAAAATCTTGGTCAAAGGATAAGGTAAATGCAGAACTTAAGAATAAAAAAGATCTATTTATGGATTTTCCCTTTCTGTTTTGGGAAGGTAGATTATTAAAGTCACCAATATTTGTGGCATACCCTCTCCAGAGGAAACTAAATGCCCTTTGGCCATCCACAAGCAGTAGTTATTAAAGTTCCTATATGAAGAAAACATTCTTTTCTGTTCTCTTCCTGTTTTTCCTCATTTGAACCATGCTTATGTTAGTTTAAAGAAAAGCATCTTTCCATCCTATCTAATGGTTTGCAAAAATGGCAGCATGGGAACTATTTGAAGAGCACATAGATGACAATAGCAATCTGATAAGCCCACCAATCCATGCTTTTGGGGCAAGAAGTCATCACTGGGCAAAAATTTCCAATAAAGCTGGAAAGCAATTAGGCAGAAACTAGGTATACACCAATATTTCCCACGGCAAACCAAAATAACGTCAAAATGGGCACATGAAATAAATGTAGAAAGTAATGTAAGAAGTAAATTAGTTAGCATGGAAAATTTTATTTTTGCATGGACAGTTTTGCTCAGATCTACTATGGATGAGGGAAGAGTTTATGATGAAATGAGATAGAGTGGATCAGAAGAAGTAAAATGATTTTGGTTTTGTGTTTGCACAAATAAAAACAAGGCAGTAAAAATTAGAAGGAAAGAAGGAAAATGGGGGCATGATAGCTAATTACTCTAATGAAGGCTTCACTTCTTAAATGTATGAGGAACTGAGTCAAATTTATATACAAAAGCTATTTCCCTTTTAACAAATGGTCAACAAATATGAACAGGCATTTTTCAGAAAAAATCAAAGTTGTCCATAGTTCCAAGAAAAGTGCTGTAACTCACTATTGATTAGTAAAATGCAAATTAAAACAACTCAGCTACAATTCACACCTAATAAGATTGGATAACATGATCAAAAAGAAAAATAATGAAAGCTGTGGGGAAAGTGGGAAAAAAAGCACACAATGCATTATTGGTGGAGTAAAAAATTGGTACAATCATTCTGGAGAATAGTTTGGAACTATTCCCAGAGGCCTATAAATCCAGACATACTCTTTGATCCAGAAAATTCACTATTAGTTGTATATCCCAAAAAGATCCAAGAAAAAGGAAAATGACCATTCATCTGAAAATATTTATAGCAGTCTTTCTTTGTGGATGCAGAAAATTGGAAATTGAGGGGATGTACATGTTGTAATATCTAATTGTGATAGAATTCTATTGTGCTATAAGAAATGACATGCAGGATTGTTTCAGATAAAAATGCTAAGATGTATATGAACTGTACTAAAGTAAAGTGAACATAACAAAGAGAACCTTGTACATAGTAACAACAATATGATAATAATAGCAACTGTGAAAGATTCAGCTACTGTAAATTCTAGATTCTTTCCCTTCCTCCCTCATCACCCAGCCCCACTGGAAGGATAAGCAATTAAATACAGGCTGTACATGTAATCAAATGTTAAAAATATATTATTATCATTATTATTAATTATTATTATTATTATTATTATTATTAAACTATATCCAACTAGGAATTAAGATATACAGGCACTGTGGTAGGGAGATCCATCCTGCCCTACAAGAAAGTGAGAGGGGCAAGGTAGAAGACATAGGAGAGAGCAGATTGGGGGAGGAGTTATACAGTGGGATGGCTGTTTTGAGGTATTGGGTAGGGGAAAGATGGGGAGAAAATTTGTAACTGAAAATCTCATGGAAATGAATGATGTAAACAAGAAAATAAATAAATTAATTTATTTTAAAAAAAAGATTTAGCCACTGTAATCTACACAATGATTCAAGACAATTCCAAAGCACCCAGGATGAAAAAAAAGCTAAACAGCTAAACTTTGAATAGAGATTGAAACATACTATTTTACACTTTTAAAATATTTTCTCACTTTTTTTGGCAACAGGGTTAATATAGAAATATTTTGTATTACTTCATATGTATAATTCATATCATATTGCTTGCCTTCTCATTGAATGGGGGATGAGACTGTGGTACTTTCAATATCTATAACCCAAATCCCTACAACTTAACAAGCAATAGTTATTATACCTGTTCTTCCTACTAGAGCTGTTCTTCCTACCCCCATTAACAATGCCAACTGGGGTTCTCAGAGGGTTGATACTACATCTTCTCCATTCTTCCAAGGGATCCTAAAGACATAATGATATGGTATTATTAGCTATAGCTAAAGGAAACCTATCAATTTGCTTCTCTGGTTGATAGTTTATATCAATTTCCAAAGAATTAGTTACCTTTATAAAGAGATATTTACTAAGATTGTGTGAAAAAGATAGTTGACACAACCTTCATTGTCCTCTTAAACAAGGCGTACCCTTTCCCACAAATACATGCCATATGCAAGGAAAAGCGGGCTCAAGTTTAGAGTATATGATATAGTGAAGGTAGTAATGTTCAGCTCCTAGAATTCCATTTGTTGGGAGTCCTTTTCTCCCTCTCACAAGGCTTTCAAGAATTTTATAGATATAGCTTTCTGCTACATGAAGGTTAGGGTATAGTTTTCTCTTGAGGTCCTTAGAGCCCTAAAACTGCCTTTCCTCAATGTGTTTAGATTTAGGTTTAGATAATTTCTGTCCTCAGATCCCAGTGAAATCATTGTCAGTTGTCAATACTGTTCCAATGACACTACTCAGATGTGGATATGTCCAAACCATTTGACTCTCCAAAGTTTATTGGATCTAATTCTCATCAAGGAGGAGGTAGAGATTCAGTTTTCCCCTCCCTGCTCCCTTTCCCAATCAATTCCTTCTCAGAGATTCTTGAGCTGGAACTGTTTATTTTTCCTGGCTTGGCACTGGAATGAAGGAATACAAAATAATTTTTAATTTTATCAAAGACCCAACATGGGTGACAGAACATACATTCATTTAATAACTCTGAGGACAGAGATCTTCTTACTTGGTAGTGTTATCAAAGCTACAGCATCTTTTTAGTTACTTTAAGAAGAGTAGAGTGATAGATTCAATCCACTCCAAATCTTAAACCAGAAAATTGATCAATGCTTATTGAATTGAATATATATGTATGTATAGATGCATATATACACACATATGCACATATACACACATTCATATCCCCCCATGTGCATATACACAATCCATACTTCCCTGTGTGCGCACACACACACACACACACACATACACACACTTTTAATTTAGTTCCTGCAACCTGTTCATTTGGAAAGAGGACAATAATAATGATAATACCGACAATGATGACGATAACAATGATAACTATTATTACTATTTGATATTTGAATGAAACTGTGATTTCTTCAGAATATGTGTTGTCTCAACTCCCAAATTATTTCTTCACCTTGCCTTCCCCAGCTGTGTGATTCTTGTCCTAAAATAATATTGTTGGGAAAACCCCAGGAGCAGAAAAGGTTGCCCCATTTATTTACCTTTGAGACTTGTAATGTGTTAACCATAGCTACCAGTGCTCTCACAGTTCTGTACATAGTCACTTTCATGGGACCAGGCCAATGCAAGACAACAGGGGTGCTGTCTCAATACTAATTAAATTACCGGTCACAGTCAAAGACACTATGACAACAATTGCTAATTAATTACCAGCTTCCTATCTCAGTTGTTGCAAAATAGTATTAAAAACAACTGACATTTACCTACTATGTAATTGCAAGTTTCGAAAATTTCAAAATGGTTGCTTTTAAAGTAGTTTTTGTAAGCCACAAATTAGGAATAAAGATAATTTATTATAATTACTTATTCGACTAAAGTCACCATTTTCCATTGCATCTGAATCAATTAAAAGCATAGCAAAAACAAGTACTTTTCTCATTCCTCCATTTAGTTTAGAAATTGTCACATTGGCCTCTGTCCTGTCACAATTAGAAACAAGAAAAAGAATGATTTGCAAAGCCATCTTATGGAGATGAATAATTAATCTCTTTTGCTTTTAAAGTTACTAAATCAAATATAGGAAGCTTGTTTCTCAAAAGAGACTTAAGTATCTCTAGAAGTTCCTAAATTCTATTGAATCAGAAAAGATTGAATATGAGGTATTTTCCATGTGCCAATAACTGTTTATACAATAACAAAAATTTTTGTATGCTACACAGATAAGGAGATGGTCTAAAAATAAAATAAAATAAACTCATAAGTATTTTTTCTAAGATGTCTGTGATATACACACACACACACACAATGTCATTAAGAACATTTACAGGAGAAAATAATAATGAAAAACAAATGTTTCAAAAATCTTGTGATTTCCTAGAAAATAATTCAAAAACCATTACTTTAGCTATTGAGATACATGCTTAAGTATGAGCAGTGTTTATTTCCTGAAGTGTTTTCTGGGCTAAATGTATAGAGGATTGAAGACAACAGGATAGTCAGGTAACCAGAAGGGCAAAAAGAAAGAATTTTAGAGACAATCTGAAGGGTGACTTCAGAACTTCTGGTAGAGTAACATTAATCTGGGGAAAAGAAACAAGGATTAGGTCATCTACCTGAAAATTAATCATGACAGATGTTGTATAAAGCAATTACAAAAAAAAATCCATTAAAAAATTTATAAACTATATCACAGGAATATTCTTATTCTTTTGCATTTCAGAAAGATAGGAATCAGGAGACTGTGGTTGAAATGTTTCTGAGATGGAGTTAATAAAACCCCATCTAATCCCAAATGCTTTCTGATAATGTCAATGTTGGTGAATAAGAAGTCCAGGATAGGGGATAGGTAATCTCTCAAAAGATCATCAGATACTTGGCATAGTTAGATTAATGGATTTGGAGTCAGGAACACCTGAGATAAATTACCATCTCCTAGCTCTATGACACTGAGCAATCCTGATTTTTCATATCTCTGATCTATGTAGGCAATAACAGCTTTGGACTCCTTATCTATAAAATGGGTGTAATCATAGTTTCTACCAAGTTTGCTGTGAGGATCAAATAACAGTGCGAAGATAAAACGCTTTGCAAAACGTAATGTGCTAATTAGATGACATCTTCTATCATTATTATTATTATTAGGTAACATTGGGATTTATGAGAAGATAATGAGATTTAGAACTATTTTAATTGCTCAGATATAATAAATAATAATAATAATAATTTGTTTAACTGTACAATAGACCACAGATAGAACATTGAATGGAAAGAAATAATAGCAAGATAGTGACTTGTTTCACAGCTATTTGTGTCTGATCCCCATCAAAAAGGGAATAAGGTAATAATGCTACATAATTATAAAGCGTTTTAAACTGCAGTTTAAAAACACTTTCCAAATATGTTCAACATTACCTAATTGTATGCAACAACCCCCCACTAAGGTCATTAGTGGCTTCCTTTCTGTTGATCATTTCCTATTTATTCTATTTATATGTTGTTACTAAATAGATGTTGTGCATTTTGTTTTCCTGCGTTCAAGTGTGATCTCCTTAAAAGCACAGAACATCTTTTGCCTTTCTTTTTGTCCCAAGCACTTAGCGTGGTGCTTGACACGTGCTTAATAAATTGTTATTGACTAACTACAGATATTAAAGCACTAAACACAAGTAAGGAGACAGATGATTGAAAAAGGCATTTTGCTAACTTGGCTAGAAGTAGAGCCTGAAACTTCATTATAGGGAGAGCTTTAATAGCATTTGTAAACAGCAACACAAACTTTCTTCTAGTTCCTTTATAGCCCATTTTTATTTCCCTTAAAGTAACATCTTTTGAAACACGGTACTCACAGATCCCAGATCTCTTAATCACCACTTGCAATTCTTCTTTAATTTATTCTCTTAGGGATCCTGCAGAGCTGACCTAAGCTTTGAGGCCTGTTGATTTCAAAAGGATTTTATTCTCAGATCATCTCCATAGGATGCATGCCAAGATGATAGAATGGCCCTTAGATGCTCACCTACTCAAATATCTCAATTAGAATGATTAATGAAAGGAAATATATTGAAACTTACTCAAATCAGATTTCAAAGAAAGGGGAAATGAAACAGGGGTGCATGAGAATCTCCTCTGGGGGTTGGTGGAAAATTCCCTGGTGCCACAGGAAGCCTAACTAGATTGTATTGACAAAAGACAGAGACTTATGATTTCCTAGAAAATAATTCAAAAACCATTACTTTAGCTATTAAGATACATTCTTAAGTATGAGCAGTGTTTATTTCCTGAAGTGTTTTCTGGGCTAAATGCATAGAGGATTGAAGACAACAGGATAGTCAGGTAACCAGAAAGGCAGAGAGAAAGAATTTTAGAGACAATCTGAAGGGTGACTTCAGACCTTCTGGTACAGTACCAGTACCAGTTTTTTCTAACTTCATTTACTGCATATATTTTCTAACTTCAAATACTCTGCTTCTAATCTTATGAAATTTTTGGCTATGTCTTTTCATAAATACATTAAGGAGCAGGTGACCAAAGTCCTGGAAGCTTCCCCTCTTTCTTATAATATCACAAAGGTATCAGAACATCCCTCAGGCTATCATTTTGCTGTCTGTTTCCCACTGTTTCTGTGTAGTCATTTTTGATATTGTCTTTTGCATCATTCAGAGCCAATGCAATCATTAATAATGTACTATAAGCTGCATGCAACTGACATATTTTTGTCCACTGGCCTTGGGTTTATTTGATGTTTTGATTTCATTCAAGATTATAGCATTTCTTGATTTGTAATCACACAGAATTACTGGGAAGTACCAGTGTCAAGACATGTACTTTTGTGGCAACTAGAAGTTTCAGATAATTGGAAACCCTGTGTAATTTTGTCAAATGTTAGCTAAACAGATCCTTTTCTCTGATGCAGTTCCTGAGATCATGTACTACTTTTAAGCAATTGCACATATGTACACACACACACACACACACACACACACACACACACACACACACACACACACCCCTGAAGCTTTCTTCTTTTGTTTTTCCACCTTGGGTAATTAGAGTACAGTAATGCCTTTCAGATTCCTGTGGATTTCACTAATGAGACTTTCTAGGCTTACATAGCTTGAGTTGAGCTCTTTGAGAGCTGAGATAGTTTCTTCATATACATATATATATATATATATATATATATATCCCCATCATCTTGCACAGTTCCTCACACTTGTGTATAACAAATGTTTGTCGATTGGTTATCAACAATATATCCTGATGCCTGTTCATTGATTGGAGAATTTTTCCACAGGGTCTCCATTTCGAGGTGATCTTGAGTCATGCTATACATTTTACTCCTAGCTCATTTCACTCTGTGGACTGCTAGACTTTTCCCCAACTGCCTTCCATTTTACAGTTCCCCTTAATATTTTATCTTTCCCTATTTAGAATGTAAGATCTTTAACAGTAATTTCTGTTTTAAACATTTTTTAAGCTTGTAACTGTTTTCCTAGCACTTATCAGTGCCTGGCACAAAATAATTTCTTAATCAATGTTTTATCCTTCTAAATGTGGTCTACAAATAAGAGGTTTTGGAAGAATGTACTATCAACAAGCAATCCTCCTCTTGTCTGTACTTTTCATAAGACAGCCCCCATGACAACGGTGAACACTTTGTATGAGTTTATATCACCCTGCTTTACTCCTAGAACACAGTTCTCTTGACGATCACTTCTGTCCTATTGTCTTGTAAGTTTTTATTGCATGCATGTGAAATATCCTGTTTAAGCAGAAGGTCGCTAGTTTCAGTTTTCATAAATATGCATAGATTTTTTTAATAGATCAGTGTATAGGGAAATTGTGTAAATGCCTTATATCCAACCATATTCCTTTGGAACGTAACTATACAGTTGAACCCTTGCTTAATACACTTGGACTGAAAATGCCAATCCTCAATCTGAGCTTTATTAAAAGGATCTCAAAATTGCCATCATTTTATAAGTTTAGCTTTACCTAGACCTCTGAGGCTGTTGGCTTATTACCTGGATAAGCTGCTCCTAGGTAGAAAACAATGCTTGCTCTTGGATCCTGCCATAAGAAACTAGGACAGAGATTGCTATTTTTCTCTTCTCTTTTTTTTGTTTACTTAACTGTGATTTTAAAATCTTTAAGATAGTTTATTATTAAAATTATAAAGGCCATAGATGAGAATCACTTTTCTTTATATTTAAATGACACATGTATTAGAGTAAGATTTTCCAGAACTACCTAGACACACTGATTGTTAACCTTCATCTCTTCGTCACCACTGCTTGATTTACCAATACTTTCTGAATAGATTTTTCAAACTTCCCCTCTCTTAGGGTCAGCCTTATGGGAAAGGAATAAGTTCCTTGCTATGATATAAGGGAAGATATACCTCTGATGAAATATCTCCCAAAGGCAAGGGGATTGGAACTGGAACAGGACTTGTGATTTCCTTTTGGTATAGTGAACTTACAAGTGAATAAATTTTCTTTTTCACTGAAAGTTGGCATCTACTCTGTAATTTATACAAAGTTGCTTAAAATGTATATCAATTAAATGATAAGTGCAGGGGAACAAAACCAGTCTGTGTCAAAAGCAAAACTTTAACCCATAGCTACTTAATTTTGAGGAGGTCTCTTTAAGCATTAAGCTATGAAGCCTCTCATCTCTCCCCCATAGTAAAAAAAAAAATGTTGCAATGAATGTCATGGTAATTTTATTATCAATTACCTCTTTGGGGCATAAACCTCATGGTGAAATCTTTGCTTCAAAGAGGTTAAGACAATTTAGGTGCTTTATTTGCCAAATTCTAAACTGCTTTCTGCAGTACTTGTAATGATTCACAACTTCACAAACAATGAAATAATTTGCTTATATCCTTCTCTTTACCTTTTCAGTTGGAATATTCTTATCTTTTCTCATTTTTGCTACTATGCTGGTGTAAAATAAAACCTCAGGCTTATTTTGATTTGAATTTTTATTATGCAAAATTATTTAAAGCATTATTTCAAGTGATACTTAATAGTTTGCAGGTCTTTTGAGAACTGTTTAATTCTTTGATCACTTTTGTACTTGGGGGTTCCTTGTCACCATGTGTATATAAATGAATACATAAATATATAAATATTTTATAAGATATGTATCTTCATATGTACATATGTGTATTTATTTGTCCTACATCCATATATGTATATATGCCTATATAGCTATCTAGTTGTTTTCTGTATCTTGGGTACCAAATTTATTTGAACTATTTGACACAAAGAATTTTCTTCCCATTCCAGAATTTCCTTCCTTGACCTAGATTCATCAATTTTGGTTGCACAAGAGTGCTCCATTTTGATGCAATAAAAGTAGACTATTCCATCTTTTGTGATTAATTCTTATCTTGATTCATTAAAAACAATATTCTACCCATAATTGTTAAAACTATATGGTCTACTTCTCTTTTATTATATATTGGAGGTTGTTCATATACACCTTGAATTTTTATGAAATATGGTATAAAATTTTGGTCTCAGCATAATTTCTACAAGACTGTTTTCCAGGTTTTCTAACTTTTAAATGTTGAATTCAGAGTTATTTCTTAACTAATTTGTTTTCATGTTTATTGAACTCTCTTGTGCATTGATGATAAGTACCAGAACTTAAAACTTCTTGAGTGCCATAGACTTCTTTCAAGGATTCATCCTATCAATTGATCAGTTTGATCGGTTTGGTGTGTTAGCATTCAGATGATACATTGTGAAGCCAATTTAACTTCAATTGTTTTAAACAAGAAAACCAGAATGATTTTTTTAAAAACTAGGCAAGGGGGGGCGGAGCCAAGATGGCGGCGTAGCAGCAGCAACATATCGCAGCTCTCACATAGCCACCCCAAAATACCCATAAAACAGGACTCTAAACCAATCCTAGAATTCCAAAACGCACACAAAGATACTTCCCACTAAAGTCAGCTCAGCTATGAGGAACCATATAAGCACTGAGAACCAAAACCAGCCTGGCCTGAAGTCGCGGCGGTGCCCCGGGGGCAGCTGGACGGGAGGAGCTGAGGAGCCTCTCAGGTGAGCGGATTAGCAGCAGATGTGAGTGGGATTTGTGAAAGGGGGAGATAAGCAGTCCGGCCAGAAGGCCTCCAGAGCGGAAAAGCGAAAGGCAGAGGTTTTGCACCCGCCTCGGCGTTGCAGATTCCTGCCCACGGCCTGCAGGCAGCAGGGGGACTGAGTGATTGTTCTCAGGCCAGAGCTCTTGCATTGAGTGGCCTGGATCTGGATTGCTGTCTTGGGCCTCTGTCTTGGAGTCCTCGCTATCCAGTCAGCTAGAAGTAAATACGAAGAGTTCCCAGCCTCTTTCTAAGAGCTACGGCAGCCAGGAGGACCCCAGCGATTTGGGACAGAGCTTTCCTTTCTGGAAGAAGAGCCCCACAGAGATTTAAAAAAAAAATCACAGTCTCAAGAACCATGAGTAAGAATAAGCATAAGAAGCAAAGTAAGAACAGCTCCCAAACCCTTGATTCCTTCTTTGGGGAAAAGAAAGATCAAGGGAGAGAGAAGGAGGAGGAGAGCGCAGCCAGAGCGCCCCCACCAGGGGCCTCCAATAAACATGAAGAATGCCTTAAAGCTAGAGATGAGCTGAAGAAAGATTTTCAAAACCAAATAA
>CM053583.1:366356913-366411177 GCA_028627135.1 Pseudochirops cupreus | reverse complement strand
GAATGACTGATTTATTTTTATTTTAGTTGAATATCTGAAATAATGGACTCATGAGCTTAGTAAGCATGACATTTCTGTTGCCTTTTTTATGTTTGTAATTTACACTAGAAGCTGATTAATACTATAAAAAATGCAGGCATTCTCATCTGCCCTGTCCCAGTATTATACACAGCAAATTTAAAAGTATCCAATCTGAGGAGTAATAGTGGAAGGTAGAATTATTTTATGCTTTAAAAGCAGATATTGGTAATCTTACCAGATCATTTTGTAGAGAGACTCTTAGCTAGAGAGAAGATACCACACAATTTCAAAATACTCTCCAGTACTGAGAACTGTTTTTCATTTTATGTCTACATTAAAATATATGTAATGCACTTTTTACTTATATAATCTTTTCAGTGTCAAAAATATAGTCTCTAATGATGCTTTAAAAAACAAAATCACTTCTTTAGATTTTTTTTTTGCCACATTGTCATATCAGTGGCAATTGTATTTAATAGTAGTTTATGAATTACCTGGGGGCAATACAAATCTTAACATATATGATAAACTTTACAATTTTTGCAACTTCAAAAATATTTTTAATAGACAACATGCTCACCTTTTAATGTCAATCACATTTTTATTTTATTCGGCATTGAATTCATTGGACTTTGAAAATTTCTATAATTCACCATAAAATCACCTATCATTTTGCACTTTGTCTACTTTTTAAAAGTCATTTTCCCTAAAATTTTACCATGTTTATAGGCATCTTTTAATGCATTTTTAAGCTATCCCTGATATGTGATATAAGGTCATGCTGCAATATATCATTTTCTTCTAGACAATTTCCTCTTTCTATAACAATTTTCTTCTCTACATATTAATATAGTTATCATTTAACATTCCATCAAGGCTTCTAGACCAATTGAAAGTAAATTTCCAAAATATGTTTGGAATGCATATTTTACAATCTGAGTAAAATGCCTAGATGTTACATGTTCACCTGAACTGCTTTTGACAGCAATAGTCTTGAATGATAAAATTAGTAAAAATTACCTATAATCAAACTTCATTGCTCGATTGTTTTTTCTCTCATGCTCATGACAAATGTTTTTCATCATAGCAATGACTAGTAACTTTAAAAAAAATACTCTTCTCATCCTTCACATTTCAAGATGTCTTAAAGAATTCTCTATCTTTCTATGTGGCAAGGACATCTTAATGATTTTTAAAACAAAATCATAGGCAAAGAAATGCTAAACTTTTTTAGAAGTTAATGACAATAAAAATATTTTGGGTTCTACATTTGGGTTCCATGGACCCTCAGGATAAGAATGCCCACTGTAAAAGAATAGAACATTCCATTGTGCTTAAGAGAAACTTCCTCTAACACTTTCAGCATAAAGAAACATTAAAAGATTTTATTTTTAATGGCAACATCTCCAAGATTCATTAAAATATATTGTAAAAGCTCCAACTTCTTCACATTTCCTCAGAGTAATATCTATTTTAGAAACCACAGCATTAAAAACAGGAGAGAACAATCAAGTTCATTTATATAATATGAAATCCAGGATTCAGCTGACAGAGGTATAGCTAAAAGGAGGAAAAGCATGTCAATCTAATTTGATCCGGTTAATAACCAGTTAGCAATATTATGAGTCAGTTTAGTCAGTAGGAGTTCATATATATAAGCATTGCTGTCCCAAAATTAAATATTTCAAATGTATTACTTGTCCCAAGTAAGTGTCATACCAATGTCCTATTTTGGTGGTAATATGTGAGGAAGAAAAGTCTGGATTCACGATTTTGCCTTATTGGAGAACTCTTCATATGGAAACTACCTTACAAGACATAGATTGACAACTCCCCAATAACTTAAAATCTTAGAGAGTTTCTTAGGAACCTGAGAGTTTAAGTAACTTGCCCATGGACACACAAAGTATGTATGTCTCAGATGTAATACTTGCCCTAAATTATTCCTTACTAAAACGTCTGCTGTATATCTATTATCTCATGTTGTCTCTCAATTTGAAAAAAAAAAATGTAAATACATAGCATGTTGATCCAAGAATTTGGAGTTAAATATTTTGCTATTATCTTTTTAAATTGCTGTTCATGACCAAGAATGAAATGGACATGAGTTTGCTTAAAGCTCTCTTGCTCCAAGTGCCCCTCTGTGTTTGTTACACAACTCAGCAGTTATGTAGATGCTTAGGTTTAGTTCAAGGGCAGAACTTGGAAGAATGATTTAACTTATAAGAACAGAGAAAAACTCATTGATGTTTGCAGCCTTTCAAATAAAATTTAGAATTTATTCTATTAAATATTTATACTTTAAGAGGATGAATTTGAGGGTTGGGAAGGGTGAGAAGAGGGATATTAAACTGACAGTAGCTATTAATCTGTAAAACCAAAAAAACTCTGCACATTACACTAATACAGTGTGTAGATAGATAAATGTTTATACACTCTTGTATATATGGATATGTGTGAAAATGTGTGTATACATATCCATACATATTTTATCTATTTATAAGGGAGAGGGTAAACTCAAGTATTACTGCTTATGTTTCTGTAAAATCTAATGAAATTTCTTCCTCAATTGTTTCTT
Organism: Pseudochirops cupreus; assembly: GCA_028627135.1. Taxonomy (NCBI): domain Eukaryota; kingdom Metazoa; phylum Chordata; class Mammalia; order Diprotodontia; family Pseudocheiridae; genus Pseudochirops; species Pseudochirops cupreus. The sequence continues at coordinate 366,408,578 of CM053583.1, read as the reverse complement.
TCTTTTGTTTTTCTCTCAAAGGCTAATATTGCTTGAAGTTTAGATTAAATTATTAGATTGAATGATTAAGTGCTTATCTTGTGTCAGACTTTGTGTTTAGTACCCATAATAAGAATAAAGGAAAAAAGAAAGAGGCTTTGCCTTCATGGAGCTTGCATTATAACAGACGAAGACAAAAACATAAAAACAATATGAAACAGGTTATATGTCCTCAAAGTGGAAAAATTGCAAGGAGGGTCAGGAACTCTGCTAAACTAAAATTTAGGGGGAAAGTATATTTTGTTGTTGAAAAAAACTATTTTAAAATTATTCAATCTTATCTAAATATTTACTTTTAAATTTCTACAGACTGTTGGCTAGAATAGGAAACTATCTGTTTACTTTTACCTCACTTCCACTTACCATTCTTCTCTAGAAACTACTCTAGGCTTCTCAGAGATGAGGGATTTTAAATGATGATCTATGTTGTAAAGGATACTTGGTAAAGAGTCTGGGATGTAGGGGAACAAATTGAGGTAGAAGATAGGTTGGACTGCTTTGAAGAGATTCATTAATGTTATTGAATGAGTCTCAGCAAAATAATTTCTCTTTCCAACTTCCTTCACTAAAATTTTAAGGAATTATCAGGAACTTTTCACTATTTGGTTTATTTAGCACATTGTTGAATTGCTCTATAGTTTGATATTTTAATAAATATTAATTGAAGTAGTTTAATTAGCAATTCATTTAATAGAGGAGTAAACTGAGGCACAGAGAATTAATTATTGATTTGTCAAGTTACACATGTGGTTCATTCAGGGTAAATGATGAATTAACTGTGCATACACACACACACACGCATATATATGCATACACACACACACACATATATTTATATATACATACATACGTATGCATATATAAACATAGATATATACACATACACCACAGCACTTTATTTTGCTTCAATCTACTTTAACATTCTCCATCACTTTCTTAAGTTTAGACTATCAACAAAACAATAACTCAAGCCCTATTTTAAAATCTTTTCAAATTTTCAATGTGTTAATGCTCACAACAAACGTAATAAACAGCTTTTGCAATACTGTTGAGCTGGCTTCTATGAACTTCTGAATGTGTGGCTTGCTATAATTCAAACCCATGTCATCTGATTATATATTTAGTGCCCATTTCAGTAAACCATGCTAACTTGCTAAAAGTATTGAAGTCTAGAGTTTCATTATATGTACTTGTTGGAGGAGCTCTCTTACAATGCCTCTGAATTTCTATCATGCTGATTTTGCTCTAAATTGCCACTAAAATGAAGACACATTTATCAACCTTTCCCCCTCTTGCTATTTATCTTTTCCCTGTACTCTTTTGGATCTTTTTCTTATTTAAACTCTTTGCTGAAATGAGTATAAATTCATTAGATTGATGATAGAGGAAGAAATGGCGTTAGCTAATTATCAGTAACTCTAAGTAATTATAAAGCACCTTAAGCTTTGCAACATGCCATTCATACATCATTCCATTTAATGTTCATTACAACCTAAAGGATAGCTTCAATCATTCTCATCTTTTAGTTGAGTAAACTGAAGCTCAGATAGGATTACTGATTGTCCTTTTTCATTTAACCAGTAAGTGAAGGAAACAGGTTTCAAATGCAGTCTGCCTGACTCCAAAAACTCAAACAAGCAGCCAATCAACAAGTATTTTAATGCATACTATTTTCTAGATACTATACTCGGAAATGGTCATGTGAATGGAAACAATGGAACAGACAGATTAGATTTGGTGGAGGTAGAATTGATAACATTTGAGAGCTAACAATGTGTGGTGATAACCTGGAATAGAGAATGACTCTTAACAGTGCTAAGTTGTGTGACTAGAAGGATTATGTTGCTCTCAAAACAACAACAACAACAAAAAAAAAACCAGAAGAATTCAGAATTGGCTTGTTTTTTTTTGGGGGGGGGAGTAGGGGGAAATAAGTTCTGTTTTGTTTATGTCAAATTTGAAATAAATATAAAACATCCAGTTTAAAATGTCCAATAGAGAGTTGATGATGTTGGACTAGAGAACGCGATACTTATATGGGAATGTGGAAGCATGAAGTAGTAAATTTTGGGAGCCTAGGTATTCTTAAATGAGGAAATACTATCCCTTCCTCCAAATGCCCTAGTATTATGGCTATGAACTTGTTAGCAAAATTTCATCACAAGTTTTTATTAATAGAAATGGAGAAAGGATTTGTTAAGAAAATCATGTAAACAAGATTTCAGGAAGCATATTTAAATTATTTAAGAGAACAAACTGTTTCAAAGCTTTTTAGCACCATTTATTTACATACAAGCAATTGGTGTGCTAATTATAAATCACTCTAGCTTATTCATTACTTCATGTATTGGAAGTAATAAAACTGGATTTCTTTTAAAGCAATCTCTAATTCAGAGCTTTCCCTCTTTCTCCTATCCAAGTATGTAAATCAGTGTCATTTTTGTTCATAATTTTCAGCAGAAGGAGGTAATTTAACTTAAAAAAAAAAAACTAAACCCAGAGACAAGGACTAAATGAATGTGTCACATCTCCTGCAAAGATTAAATCTTGCTGATATCAATAGAGTTATAAAAATAAATGGGTTGCTTTAAAATGCAATGTGGCATTGTCAAATATTTGGGAGAGGGAATCTTTTGTTTCCTCTTCCTCACCAGTCCACTAACATTTTTCACTTCTACTGACATAAAAAGGGGAAAATAAAACACATCAAAGAAGTGTCCTGGTGATTATATTAATGAAAAAATGAGCATGTTTTTATTATTCTCAGGTGAGGACAGTATCTCCCATACTCTTCAAGATTTATGTCTTTGTATAGATCTGCTACACTTTGCCTTCTGCGTGTCTTCAGAAACCTGGCTGGAATAAAGGTGTAGAGCTGTTGACCAAAGAGAAAATGTAAAGGATATTTATATTGCTACTGCCAACAAACCTGAGCAAAAGTCCCATAAAAAAAAAAATCTTAGGTCAGAATAAAGCTCAATCTTTTAAAATGGATTGTCTGGGCAAACTGAAATTGGCAATCAAACCAAAGAAGTCTATTGAAATATTACACACATACACAGTAAATTTCAATATATGCTTTTATATTCTATTTAGATAAATATGAGAAAAAACATACTGTCATCTCCTTTCCTCCTTTATTAATCAATTAAAATACATAGAAATAAAATAAAATTTTAAAAAGGATGATGACATATTCTTACCCAATTAATTTCATTTCTTAAAATGAGCATTTCATTTAAAGAGCTAGTTCATGAAAATGAACTTTCAGTCATCATCAGTTCCTCTTGCTCCACTTCATTCTTTACAACATCAACACACATGCATGCACAAAGGCATACAGCTTCTATTCAATGTTTGGAAACCTGTTAGCTTGTGTCATTGAGATTCAATTTCAGGTTTAGAGAAATGTAGGAAATGGTTCCATGTATCATATTTCTTGCTATCTACTATATTACCAGTGCTATTTTAAGAACTGAAAAGTGCCACCAGTTAAAATTAAGATAATCTGCTCCTTGTGAACACCTATGTGTAGAGAAAGAAAAGAGAGTGGTCCTCAAAGCATTGGTCTTATGGACAAAGCTTCGAACTTTGAGACCTGGATATCTGTATTCATATTCTACTTTTTTCATTGATTCACTGTCACCCTGGGAAACTCATTTAATGTGAGTCTCAGTTTCCTCATCAGTGAAACAGAAATCATAATATCTTCATTACAGTATTGTTGCAAGGTTTAAGAGAAAAACACATAAAAATCAAAATATTCTATAAATAAATATATTGTTGTTATCATCACTATTTCGAAAAAGCATCTAATTCAAGCTAAGGGAGAATTCTACCAAATCAACGACAAAAATAAGCAACAATAATAAAAACAACATGAAAACATTATCTAAACTATCCAATCAAGCATTGCAGAATGGAGAGCTGAGTGTGGATTCTAAACTGTGGAAAACATCACTTTTTATTCTCAATTATTGAGATAATCACCCAAATATTTCTTTTTCGGGATTAAATTAGCAACATGGGCTCTCTACCTGCACTGGCAGTTAATCTCTAATTTTCACTCTAGCTTTAAACACAATGTTCAAAGTAATGATAGGTCTTGTACTTAGAGTAGTTTTCCATAAATATGATCATCTAAACCAAGTCCCCCAAATTTTATTCTAGATTTGAAATAAATATTTTTAAAAGTATACAACTTGAAGAAACTAGCAATTTCAGTCTTGAATATCCTTTGATGTACTCTCAGCTAAAGGTCCTAGAAAAGGCTGTCACTTTATGGTGTTTGATTTTAGTTAGAAAACGAGGTGAATTAAGTTCAACAAGAGACATTTATTAAGTGCCTACCAAGTTCCCAAAACCAAGCTAGTCATTGGCTGTATGAAGAAATGAAAACGATACCCACTGCCCTCAAAGACTAACCCTGTATTCTAAAAAGATGATACAACATATTACACAAAATGTCTAGTACAATGGCGATTCAGAGAGAAGGAGAACCAAAGGATTGAATGTATCTGGGAAAGGATTCACAAAAGAGATGGCAAGTGCTCTGAAGTTTAAAGAAAACTAGGGAAGTGAGAGTCTGAGGTGATGAAAGAGTGTATTTTAAGAATATTGTATGCTAATACATGTAGATAAGAAAGGAACGTCAAGTTCAGGAGGAAAGAAGTACTTCAGTTTGGATAGAATATAGATGTGTGAATAAAGATTGTGTGAAATAAGGGTGAATGATAGGTAAGAATAAGATACTGATGAACTGAAAGTGTCTGGCTAGCAAGTTGGCATTTTATCCTGTTCTGTTGTTAGTGGGGATTCAAAGATGTTTTTTTGTTTGTTTGTTTTTTGGAGAAGAGTTACATGGTCAGACCTGTGCCTTAAGAAATTTTTTTTTTTTGCACTCTGTGGAGTATGACTTGGAAAAAGGAGAGTCTGGAAGGAGATCAACTAGGAAAATATGATAATTATATGCGTGAGAAGTGATGAGAGTGTAAATTAGTATGGTAGATGTGTGGATGGTGATAAGAATTGCAACACTCTGGAGTGTAATCCCAAATCAGAGTAAATATAATTGAGAAATATTTACCATAATAAGCAATAATACAATATTATGGTATTAATAGGTGTCTTTCTAAGTCAATATGCAACCCCCAGGAATCCTTATGTATAATGACCCTGATACTATTTGAGTTGAACACCAAAGTTCAAGTTGAGCCCTTTCATTGTATAGCAGAGGAAAAACAGACCCAGAAAATTTAGGGATTTGTCCAGTCATTTAGGTAGTAAATGGCAGAGACAGGCTTAAATGAAGACCCTTGGATTCTATAGTCATTGGTCTTTACACTTAAAAACTAGTCCTTCCCATAGTTCCTGTGAATTTAGGAATAAATACACATAGACTATGAGAGGAAGATTGACTTAATCAATCTAGCAACTTTTCATAGACCAGTAAACAAAAAACAAAAGGTTCATGAAATAACATCCAACATAATGCTCCACATTCTTTCACGTGCATAATACATATTAATAATGAAAATATCCCTAATGATACATGTTGTTATCTACATTTTACTAATCATTGTAAGATGGCACACTTTAAAAACAAAACAAAACAGAACCAAATAACTATTACCTTTTCCAATATTCCACAAGTCTCTGGCTATTGTACTTTAGAATGTATCTTTTATGTTCCTAATGTAGTTTTTAGTTTGCTTTGGTGGTGAAAACAACAGTACTAGAATGCAATATATCCATGCATGTTTGTGGAGGGAGAGAGAGAGACAGATATATACATATATATATATATATATATATATATATATATATATATATATGGAGAGAGAGAGAGAGAGAGAGAGAGAGAGAGAGAGAAAGATATTCTAATTCTAGCGCGTCTTGCCAGTGGCTTTGGACAAAACACTGAATCTCTCTCATACTGTTTTATTTTTTGTCTGTATAATGGAGCTAGTGGCATTTTCTTGATTACTTAATGGAATTATTGTGAAGCTGAAGTGACAGAATTGATATTGTAAAAATTGGGAGCATTCTAAAATCAATGTAAGATTTAAAATTCATAAAATAATTATCAACCATGACCATCATGGCTGAAAATCAAAGGTTGTCTCTTCACCTGTATTAGATGATGAATGAGATGAATTAGATGACCTTTGAGGTCCATTTCTCTATATCGTTTAATGATAGCTTTTGTTTGGGCATCATATGAATGTGAAATTCACACTTCTGCCAATGGTCTACAGGACTCTACAATAATGTGAATGATAACTTTTGATACTTCATCCAGGGTCTATCCCCAACTTGATTTCCAGTTTAGAATTGACTCCTTTGAAAAAAAAAATACTATCATGTGCTGCTTAAGTGGAAATGACCTTCTTAAATAACATAATCATGTGTCATTTCAGTACTCTCCCATAGGATTTTAAATTACCAACGTTCCTAATGCATTAGATTTACTAAAAACAATGGTGGTAAAGAGGGACACATGACAAAGCAGATAAAGAGATGGCTTCACAGACAGAAATACCTTGACTTCAAGTCCTGGCTCCAAAACAAATTAGTTTTGACCCAGGCAAATCTCTAAGACTATAAAAATAGGAGGTGGAAAAGATCCATCTGCAATTCTTAGACTAAGTTCCTCACTAGGAACTACCTTCCCCCAGTGAAATCATAAGTCTAATCCAAAGTTTGGGACAGGTGTGTGGGGGAGAAATTAAATTTTTGGAATGGCTGATATCTTTATAGCTCTTGTGTGTGAGGTGGATAGATATAGACATTCATTTACAACTCTCTGGGAAGCAAACTTCCTCCACCAATGTAGATGATGCATTTGTTTATAACTTATAGTTTTACAAAGTTACTTGGGACATTGAGAGAATAAAGGACACACCAGAATTATGTGGGGAAAATGTTTCAGAGGCAGAGGTTCCTAAAGTTTGGCTCTTGATACTAATGCTAGCTCTATCCTCCGTGCCATGTAAAATACTTTACATGCATTATTTCATTTAATCTTCAAGGTAGTCCTGTGAGTTACCAATGCTAAGACGTAGAATAATTGGCCCCAGGGCTTACAGTTAAATCAGTGTTAGCAATGATATTCAAGCTCATCTCTCTTGACTCCAAATCCAATACTCTTTCCACTAAACCTTGCTGGTGAAATTAATTAATAAACAAATAACACAAACAAAAATAAATCACAGAGTTCAATCAAGGAAAATCTTCCCAGAAAGGCTATCCTTTTTATTAAGCCTAGGTTGAATGGCAAATACCTCCTCTTCATAATGCTCAGGGATTTGTGAATGCAACTTTCAGCCTTGTGTCCTCAATTTGAAAGCAAGAAAATGAAGAAATTCTAAAGGATTTTGATGAGTGAAGAACAGATGGTAGTTGCAATTTAGACCAGACAAGTATGCAGAGAAATGTAAATGAATTATTTAGAAGCAAACAACCCAGCTAAGAGATAGATGCCAAAATATATCAGCCAGGATAGTGAAGTATTTTAATAGATTTGTTGGACTCTCTGTGTATGATATATAAAAGTAATGTGTATGTATGTGTGTATACACATACACCCACACACATTTATGGGTATATACTTAATAGATGCATGCATATATGCCAATGGTATATGCAAATTAGATACTTCTTCATATATAAATATTCATATATCCAGAGTTTTATTATTTGTTCTGATTCCAAGTCTAAAATTTTCAAGAAATGTTAAAGCTTTAAGGGACCAGCTAATTAATAACATGCAATCCTTTCCTTTTAGAGGTAAGGAGAATGAGGCCTGCAGAAATAACTTGTCCAAGGTTATACAGGAAGCAAAGACAGAAGTAGGATTAGAAACTGAGTCTTTTACAAGAGATCAAGTGAAATAAAATATAACATGCTGTCTTTTCCTTAAGAACCTTTGTTCAGAATGTAAACATATCTTTAGGAGCTATTTGTTTTTAGCATAATAGGAAGAATTTTCCATGAAAGTTGGGTTATCAACTATATTACTTTGTATACTGGAGTAACACACATGCAGAAATGTCACCATGTTTTCCTAACATTTATTTTTAAATTTGGAACACATTACAAGATTAGAGATTGATGAAGATAAATGGAGAAAATCATGCCACAATTTCTTTGTAAAGAATTTATGATGAAATTGACAATTTTTTTCTGGGAAAGTAGCAAAGAAAACAGAAAAAAATGAGAAATTGAGCTCACAATCTTGACTTTTATTTTGGACACTTTTTTTTTCTCATGTCTGATTTCCACATAGATAAAAGTGATTTAGAATATTTTATATTCAAGAACATATAGCTCTTTGATCAAACTGCTAACATATTATTTTCCATCACTGCCATACTTATCCAATGACAGTCAGGTAGTTTTGAGTCTTCAAACAAAACTGGGCAAATTAGTTTCTTTAGAGGAAAATGCATTTTCACAACATGATTGCAATCTGCTTTTTGGTCTTGCCATGGTTATTTTTTTTTTAGACAGTCTAATGTTTTTTTTTTTAATTTTTACCACTGAAAGTTCCTTGAATACTTTACTCATATTTTTCATCATCACACTTTTTTTTTAACGCACTCTTTCCTCTAGCCAGTAAAACAAAGAAAAAATTACTAGGTTGCACAGCATTGCTTTAATTCCTTAGAGGTGGAAACAGGAATTATACTGCAAATAGCCAAGAGCTAAGCTTTAGTTTCAAAGCCGCTTGGGAAATCATTTTCAGATTCAATGATAAGGACAGTTTTTTGTGGCTCCTAGAAGCAGCTGCAGTGGCTACTGTTACAAAACTCTTTGTATATAATATGAATTGAGGAAAGTTTGGTGATGAAACATTCGTATACTTTATGATAAGAATAGCATTTTTATATTAGGATATTATGTTGCCATTACTTATTTTTCAGTCACATCCAACTCTTCATTATCTCATTGGAGTTTTATTGGCAAAGTACTGGAGTGTTTTCCTATTTCCTTCTTCAATTCATTTTACAGATGAACAAATTTAGGCAAAAAGGACTAAGTGACTTTTCCAGGGTCATACAGCTCATTAGCGTCTGAGGCTGGACTTGAACTCAGAAAGATGAATCTTCCTGACCCTGAGGCCCAGCTCTCTCTCTACTTCACCAACTAGCTACCACTATATTGAGACCATAGATAGTATCCATAATACATGCTATGAACAAACTCAAATACATCTAAGACCTTTGTGTTACTGTGCTCAGCTCAGTGGCTCTGTAGATAGAGCCCCATTCCTGGAGTGAGGAAGACTTGAATTCAAATTCAGCCTTAGGCCCTTACTAGCTTTTTGACCCTGAGCAAGTAGTTTAACTCATTTGCTTCAGTTTCCTCACCTGTAAAATGGGGATAATAATAGAACCTCTTTCCCAGGGTTGCTTTGAGGATCAAAATAAGATAATAACTGTAAAGCACTTAGCATAGTGTCTGGCACATTTTATAAATCCTATTATTATAATCATCATCATTATCAATTATTAAGACAAAATCTGCTATATATTAGCAGCTATATTAGCATTATGAGCTATATCTTCCCTGTCTGCTCAAAACAAACACAAGCTCATACAAGAAAGTGAATCTGACATGAAAATGCAGAAAGTCTTTCTGAGAATTGGAGATAACATGGACCTAAATCCAAATCCTGCTGTATTAAAAAAAAAAAAGATAAGGATACATTGTCCCAGTTATCACCATTTGTCCTTACCACCATAGACTGGAAATAATTTGATGTGATAAAGAAAGAATATGCTAAGCAATATATGTGTGTCTGGCAAGGAAGTATTATTGTTAAAAAGTAAATACCGCTGAGAAGAGCTAAATGCTGCCCTTCATGCTTGAAGAGGAATTTAGATTTTTTTTTTACTAGATTCATAATCCTTTTCTTTGTTTCATTCTGACATCCTAGCGCTTTTATAGTTGCATTTGTCCACACTTGATCTCATTTATTCAGCCTCTGCTTTAACTTGCACATATTGGATCTGGTATTGTAGAAAATGTTGTGTCAGAAATGATGCTATTTTAGTATCCAGGGAGCGATGTTGCTGCTGAACCATTCCCAGTAAAGAATTTATGTCAGGAAGTGGCAATATGGAAATGCTCTTGCACTCTTACATGGTGAATCAGAGAATATGAATCCTCAGTGATTTGTGGGAAAAAAGGAAATGATGACATCAGAGGGAAAACTGCTACTTAAAAAAAAAAAATCTCCATGAGGGTCAATTGTTTTATCTGCTCGCTTTGTTTCTTAAAATCAGTGCCTCCCAAAACAAAATAGTAATTATAACAATAATAATAATAATCCTAAAACCAGAAGCCAATACAAAATAGCAGTGCCCCTAATGCCATCACCAATTCAACTGGCCTTATGTGGGAGGAACGCTCCTATCCAAAAATGCCTTCAGCTGGGAACAATTCTCTTCATTTGTCAATGATGTAGTTTTTAGATTGGGGGAAACTGAGACTTGTGTTTTTTATGCAGGTTGCAGATACATTATTTAAATTATCTTCAGAGGAATGGCTCCTGTCCAGCTATAGCTTTGACTCCTCTCACTCATGACAACCAACAGGGAACCAAAATCAGACATTTTCTTAAGCTTCTGTCGTGATCATTCTCATAACAGCCCATTATTTATTTTTTTCTGGCTGGAGATAGTCTGCCTATTATAAGAAATGTATTTCACATAAGCATAAAATGGGAAATTTAATTGCAATGTTTTCAAGTTTGCACATACAAAAAAAGAGAAACAAAAAATAAGCAACCCATTATTTGGATAGTTCAGGATATTAATTTGATAAAAGATCAATTTTCAATTCAATCTAATTCACCAGATATTTATTCAATTGCCTACTAGAGGAGTGGCACATGGAGCTACAAAGAAAAAAAAAACATATCCCATGAATACATTAAAGTTACATTCTCCTCAGGGTGCACATGTAGGTACAATTTCCTATGCGGCCTGTATGAATCTGCAAAACACTAAAAGTAGCAGAAAATTTCAAGCAAAACCAAAAGGAAGATTGGAAAAAAAAAATAAGAATCCATAACCCAAATGACTTCCAGAAAAGACATATCTGATATGTCCTTAATTCTGAATATCTTGCCAATGATTGTAGTTTAATGCATGATTCATGGGCCTGAAGTGGATTTTCATCATATTCATGACTACATGTACAAAGTACAGTCCCCCATCTTCCACTGCAAAAGCTCAGGGGCTCATAGAAAATTACTATTTCACAGGTTCAGCAGGGCCATTCTTGTAATCCCTGATTCAAAAAAGGAAAATTATTTAGGGAAACCCGATGCTAATATACATTCAAACTGAGCTACCAAGTCCCTAGCACACACTCTCTCAAGCAGTACAGAGCCCATGGCTCTCAGCTTGCTTTATGTCTTTTAATGCTTGTGCTAGTTAAAAGGGGGATGCATTTGGGAGCTGCCATTATTGTAATCACTAAGTGACTGCAGGGCTTATTCCTCTTGGTGCACTGTGAGGGGAAAGGTTCTTGCATCTAGCCCTCCTTGTATGCTGAACATGGGATTACATTGTTTGAAAACAGACAAAACAAACAAGACAGCCTTCATGGGACTGAAATACTTTGTATGTGTTGTTATTTGCAGTGCATGCCAAGACATTCATGAGCACCAGAGCTGCCGAGCTAATTAAGTATATATATGTATGTGTTTAAAACAGCCTAATAAGGAGCATTGGAAATCTGCAAGATGAGCGAATATCTTATAACTTCTTCCGCAGGTGCGAGGATAGCTACAAGCCATGGACTTTCTGTCCTGCTTCTTGTTTGTGGCTTTGTGAAGGGTGCTTTGCTTTAATCTAAAGTGCTGACTTTTTTCCAATATCACTTTCTCTTCTTAAAGCAAAGAGCAAATCGCCTGTAAAATCTTCGGAGCGGACAGCAAAGTTGACCCTAAACTCCAACCGCCACTCTGCACCCAATGTACTCTAATTCTCTACACAAGGAGCACCTTCTTCAGGAAGTTAAAAAAAAAATAAAACAAAAAATAAAAAACAAAAAGTTAAAAAAAAGAAGAGGATTGCCCACGTTTTATTAATAATATTTTCTTTGGCAGACCACTGAGCTTTTAGTTCAAGAGGACTGGTGTGAAGCGATAGGACATTTTGTAACAAGACTTGCTTTCCTTTTCTTTCGGCAAGTAGAAGCACTGTCTCATTGACTGCTCAGGGGTTGGCCTGTAAGTCATCAGTATAATAATTGTTCACTGCGGATATCCTTGATTTCCACTGGGTAACACCATTTCTCCACTGGAGGCAAACAGAGACCAATAAATAAATAAAATAAATTACTACAACATAATCTTCAAATATCAGTCAAAACCTGCCTTTTGAGGGAGGAACAAAAATATTGACATGGCAAGCTCATGTATAGAAGAACATGAACTTAAGGCAGAAAAAAAAAGGAAAAAGAAAAACACGGACAAGAATGGAGTGGTTTTTTTCTGTAATTTTTTTTTAGATTTTTCTTCTCTTGTGTTGGGGCTCTTCTTTTTCATTTCTCTCTCTCTCTCACTCTCTCTCTCTCTCTCTCTCTCTCTCTCTCTCTCCTTTTTTGGTTTCTATTTCTTGTTCAATGGTGGCAAGTCCTGACTAAGGCCAATCCCTGTTAACTGCGTGGAGGTTTCTATAAATACATTTTTTGAGTGTTCTCTATTCCATTGTGTTTTACCTAATTTTGCAATTCTTGTATATGCAAAACTGACATAAATTCTGTAAATTGCTTACAGTACAACTGACATAAATTCTGTAAATTGCTTACAGTACATGTGATATAACTTCAAAGTAGGCATAATATGATCCTCATGCAAGCCAATTTTTAATATAATATATATCTATATCTATATGTCGTGCCACCAACAAACATCTTTTTTTCCTTTTCTGATGAAGCATACTATTTTAATTTGTAACTCAGTATTGTGTGAATTTTGTAATACATGAATTCACTTCCACTGGTTTGACACTTGCAGATGTCTGCTAATTTCTGTAAAATGCACATTAAAATTTGTAATGGTCTCTGAAAAATGAACTATTTCAGTTGTGTGTATAATGTGTTGGAGTTTAATATGTGCCCTTTTTATGTATGTTGGTTTTTGGGTTTGAGGGACTTTTTTTCCAGAAAAATGTAAACTTTTTTTGTTACTCTGATTATACATAGAGAGGAAAGGAAGAAATGAAATGTTTCCTCCAAGAAGATTTGCTTGTAATGTGAGCATGGGGTAGGGGATTTGACCACATTGATTTCTGAAGTTCACTGAGAATTTTGCCTTCTATTACTGAAATTATTTGTTCTTCTTTCATCCTTTCTGGATTTCCATAGCACCATTGTCCAGTCATATGATGTTAACTGAATTTCCGTCTCTAAAATTTGGTTATTGTATGGAAATAAGATGCACAAGATAAATCAAAATAACTGATGAAATGTAGAGGGTCAATCTTTCTTTGATGAAGTGAGAATGTTTGAGTATCCTACTTCCTATTTTTCTTTTTAATTTTGTTTTTCCTTCAGTATCTAGTTTCTCTCTTGGGAAAGAAAGATTGGTATGACTGTAATTGTGTATATGTAAACTCTACTACAATATGTGTCAGGAGAGAGATATATGAAAGATTGGAACTTTCCTTCTTTATTGGTCCCTTGAATTTCTTTCCCTATGAAGAGGGAAGAATGTTAATGATCACTTCCTGCTCTTGGTCTGAGGACCTGAACTGAAGTTTTAAAATTACTATATGTTTCATGGTTTACAGGTAATGCACTGACTGGTTCTGTGACTGGATACTGAACAATGCAATATGGTTCAATGCTTTCAATGTATTTGTCTGAGAAATGATGGTTTATGCCATTCATTTCTTCTCTATTAACTTCTTGATTTGTTTGGTTCTCTGATCTTGTAGAGTGTTATTAGAAAAGCTAAAGAAACAGAGAGTTTATTTACACTAGTACAGAAAAGTGCAATGGTATTTTTAGGAGGTTTTATTTATCAGAAATATATTTTCCTTTAAAATTACATTTACAAAAATCATGGAAAGATGAGAAGAAAATGTCTTTTTAACCAAATCAAACAGGACCAAAGCTTCTGCTGAATGCTCACCTGAGCATCCCTCTGAGATTAATGAATAAACCCAGCAATGTAGAAATGCACTCAGCCACTTAACATTAATGAATTGGGGGTGGGTGGGAGGAATTACAGTAACCCTAAAACTGAATTCAATTTAGAAATTCAAGCCCTGAGGTTAGTGCAGATTAAAGAAAGACCATAGGCTTGTAGTTTTCCTAACTGCTCTTACTTTTTTTTTCAATGTGAAGGGATGCTATCTAGTCAGGAAGGACTTAGTAACATAACTAATGCTGTCCTGTCCTGTCAAATCAACTCTACTTGCTGATTTACTGAGGGTCCTTTTTTCCTGAAAGATCATTTACACATCATATAGTGGCCCCAACCTTTAAAAATCAATTAAGTATCTTAAACATTGTAATAGAAACTGGAATTTGTTAAGGAGGCCTTCAGATATTTTATGCCTCATATTGTGTCCTTCTGGGACTATGACTTTGTATGTAACCAGGATTATGGCAATACAAATAAAGACTGGAAAAACATTGCTATCTGAATTTCTCAACATCGGGTTCAAAGGTCATGTGTTGGCTTCAATAAAAGGGAATTATGATAATTTCAAAAGATATTCTCCCCTAGGCCCGATTTGTATACTTTTTTATTTTCCGTTCTTCATTGGGTACTTACTCCCTCCCTACTTCCCAAAGTTATCAAGGTGGCTTCTAATTTAATCTTATAACAACAGTATTAAGATCCACCATTTCAAAAATGTGTATATTATATCTACTTATTCAGATATACCCATTACTTGATCTTAACCTTCCCCACCCCAATTATTTACCTTGTGGCTAATATCCTGTGAGTGAACCTCTTGTCACTTAGTGAACTTGGTTTTCAAATGGCCAACATTTAGTCCAATAATAGGTGCATGTATAAAGGGGTTGTTTTTTTCCTTCAGTTTTCTAGGACTCACCAGAGATTGTGATCTACTTTCATGGGCTTTGAGAACTTGGAGTACCTTTCATGACATGATGAAGCATTGATATAGAGCTTGACTGGAGGATAATGAAAAAGTAAGGGTAAAAATAAAATGAACTACCCCTAAAATCATATGAGCTTATTATTACAATTCTGTGAGACTAAATTTTGCCATAAAGTGTTGATTGTTAAAGCAAAAAGGGGGAAATATTATAAGCTTTTAAAAGCAAGTATACAAATCTACCTGGAGAGATTAATTTTTTTCTTGGTATTGTATGCAAATAAAGTAGATTAATGGGGCCTCCACTTACTTGAAGGACATTGGATCGCTGGGTTGGCAATACTTAAGTTTTAAGAAAGATGCAGAAAGAGTATTATGATGGGTCGTTCCTTTATCTTTGAAGGATTAGTGTGTAATATTAAATCATCCTAACTTGGTAAAGGCATTTCATAATAAAAGAAACTAAGGTTAAATCTTCTACATTACTTGTTTTCTCTTGGTTTAACTTATTTCAGTGATGGAGTTGAGAGAATCTAAATAACTTTCTCTCAATGAGAAATAGTATGCCCACTTAGGTTGTTCAGTATTTCTTAAGATACCACAGAAGCTAGATTATTTTATCCTTTGCTTTATTTCTTCTATTAAACAACCTTCTCTACTTGAAAGTTAATATAAATTACTCAACAAAACAGCAAAACTTTCCCTAATTTAATGCTTCCTAAACTAAGGACTACCCCAAAGACAGTTTTTGGAGTTTTCAGTTACTTTTTTGAAGGAGAAGAGCAAATATAGAAATATTGGAATAAAAAATGTTTTTAAACTAATATAATAAATACTCCACCATGTTTAAATTACAACTCTTGGAATAACAGTTTAACACCACTTTAAAAAAAATACACATCCCAGGAAACCACTTTATTGCTGCATATATGATTTAATACAACTTTCAGTGCACCTCCTTATAAGAAAATAAGTCAAGAAGGCATTAGAATGCTTAAAGTTTTCCCTAGCTAATCCTTAATTGTGCTCAAAATTTGAAAAAGAAAGTGACAGATGATTGTAATAGCTTTGAGTCTAGAAAATTATACTTAATTCATTATATACCTTCCCCCCCAAAATAAGCTCCTCTTAAATAAGTTCTCTCTCTCTCTCTCTCTCTTTTTTTTTTTTTTTTGCTTTTTGGAGAGCAGTTGGGGTTAAGTGACTTGCCCAAGATTGTTTGGGCCTCTTTTGCCATTTGAGTTCATCTATTTTTTAAGGTGTTACTTTCTTCTGTCAGGTTGTTTATTTTCTTTTCATGATTTTCTTGCATCATTCTCATTTCTCTTCCCAATTTTTCCTCTAGTTCTCTTATTTGGATTTCACAATCCTTCTTAAGCTCCTCTATGGCCTATGACCAGTTTACATTTTTCTTGGAAGATTTTGGTGTGGGAGTTCTGACTGTGTGGTCTTCTTCCCATTCCCTGCTTTGATCCTTTTTGTAGCCAAAAAAGGCATCTAAAGTTGGATTGCTGGTCTTGCTTTCCTGCCTTTGCCTGTTCATGTTGCCAATCAATTACTTGACTTTTGGACTCTGTAGAACTCTTCTTTCAAAGGGGTGAGATGTGTCCCAAATTGCTGGGGCTTTCACAGCTGCTGGAGCTATTAGGAGGCCGCCATCTCCACAGCCCCCACCAGCTTTGGCTCACTGGTCACGCACCTCAGGACCACCACCCAAGCCCACAATCACAATCCAGGCAGGTTAAGGTAAGAACAGTTAGCCTCTGAATGGTCATTTGCGCCCTCCCCTTCCCCCCCCCCCCACAATCTGCAGGCCAGGAGCTCTGAAGCAGCCACTTGAAGGTGGATGCAGGGGCTGCTTCCACTGGTTTCTTGCTCGGGGAGGAGACGGATGGACCCACTCCTTTCTCTCAAATTTAGCCTAGTTCCACTGGCCTTTCACTTTGTCCTTGGCTCTTTGGGTTGATAATTCTATAAACTGTCACAACTGCTGGTGATCCAGTCTCCCAAATGCTCCAGTCATGGCTTGTCCTGGCTACCCTGGGGCTACAGCTGTGATTTCAAGCCAGGCTGGTTTCGGCTCTCAGTGTGCTGCGATGAACCCTTCCTGTCTGCCTGCCAGGCTGCATTCAGCAGGAGCCTTGTTTCTCTGTCATTTTGTGGGTTCTGGAGCTCTAAAATTTGTTTGGAGTCATATTTTGTAGGTATTTGAGGTAGCTATTCGGGGAGCTTACAGAGTTCTCCTGCTTCTACACCACCATCTTGACTCTGCCTCCCGTCTTTCTATTTCTTGTCTTCATAATCTCTCATCTAGATTTCCATAATGTCTTCCAAATTAATTTTACTTCCTTCCATCTTCCTCTTACCCATCCTCCACATAATGATAAAAATTGTATTCCCAAGGAAAATGTATGACCATATTACCTCTCCCCTCATTACAAATATCTCCAGTACCTCAATATTTATTCTGGATTTAATATGAACTTTTCTAAATAGCATTTAAGATTCTTTAATAATTGACTTGAGTCTATTTTTCTTTTTCTTTTTTTTTTTTTTTTTTTGCTTTTTGGAGGGGGGAAGACAGGACAACTGGGGTTAAGTGACTTGGACTTGGCCAAGGTCACATGGCTAGTTTTTGTGTTAAGAGTCTGATGCTGGATTTGAACTCAGGTCCTTCTGACTCCAGGGCTGGTGCTCTATTCACTGCACCACCTAGCCACCCCATTGAGTCTATTTTTCTAGGCATTTTACAATTTACTCCTCTTATGTTCTTGGCATTCCATCTACTTACTTTTGCCCAAACTTGTAGATGTAAATGTACATGATATACATGCTGTTCTTTTTTCATGGAAGAATTCCTCTCTCATGTCCTGATCTCAGAATTCCCAGATTCTATCAAAGCTCAGCTCAAGTGCCACTTTTTGTATAAAGTCTTTACTAATTCCTCATTAGGAGTTAATGTCCCTCCATCCACATTTTACTTGGCATCCACTTGGTATATAACTAGATTTTTATATGGCTTTTCCAGAAGGAGAAGTAAAATCCTAGATGGCAAGGACTCTGTTTTTCTATCCATATTCTCAGTGACCTACACAGTGCCTTATATATACTTGTTAATGAATATTTTCTAAAAAGCTAGTAAAAGTTTCAGAGAGCAGAAGAGGAATCACACATTATTTTCAACACCTATTATACATTTATATTTTTGTTATGCTACATTATTAGTTATTACATATAACTATTCGCCTAATGTAAACATAGTAATATAGACATAACAAATATAAATAATATATTCATGAAATAGCCTTTTCCAAATAGAAAACCAACACAAAACTGCATATTAGCTAAAGGAAAACAATGGAACTGAAAAGAAAAATATCATTTATCCTTTACATACATGAAATATTTCACATATCATAAAACTAATCTCTATAGCTCAACACTGAAAATTCCCCCAAGAATTGAATTTTGACTTTACTTTTTCACTAGGTTTTTTTAAAAATATATTTTAAGAATTAAATGGACACAGAAGTGGAAAACAAAATCACATACAGCCTACTGTGTCCCAGGCACTATATTATTCACTTTTATAAATATTATCTCATTTGATTCTCACAACAACTCTGTAAGGTAACTGTTATTATTAGCATCTAATTTTATAAGTGAAGAAACAGAGGCAAATAGATTAAGTGACTTGTCCAGGGTCACACCGATAGTGTCAGAGGCCATATTTAAAATCGTCTTCCTAACTCTTGATTCAGAACTTTATCTACTGCACCACTAACTGCTTCAATATGAAATTATTTTTCTTTCCCCTATTTTTGATATTTAGAATTTAAGGAAAAGCTTTTTCTTTCTTTTGTTGTTACAAATAAAAACACCTAGTCCTGAAAAAAGTGTGTTTCATTTCTGCACATCCCCACCACCCAGTGTGCAAAAACCAAAACTAAAACTGCAAATATCATTCTATCTACACTTGAAATTGAGCAGGGAATTTTTTTTTGTTTGTTTTCAAACCCTATTTATTCATTAATGTTCTTTTTGAATATCTTCTTACCTCAGAGAGGAATCCATAAATTTGCTTATGGATGATATATTTTTTATCATTTAGGCCATCTATAGAATAATCTAGGAAATTAACATGTTTTCACCATCTGAAACTTTAATCAAGCTTGTAAGCGTCTGTTCAATGTCATTACATTGGTTGGATACATTCAATAAATACTTTGCTATCCCATTCCTGGCCTTAATGTTATAGGATACTTAATTTAAAAGAAAAATAAGGCAGTAAAAGCCATAGTTAAGTATATATGAGGGAATTATGAGACAGTGAAAATAATATATATCTGGGTTCAAATCTTGACTAAGAATTTAATAGCTTGTAATCTTAGAAAAATACTTCTTTTTTTCTCTATTTGTTTTATTTATAAATTATGTTGAACTAATTGATCCCTAAGATCTTTTCAGGCCCTACGTTCAATGATATCTTACGGAGAAGTAATGACACACAGAAAAAAAAAATTTGTGCATTGTATGGAATATTAAAGTAATTAGTATTCTAAGCCTGTTACATTTCACAAAATGCCATAGGGAGGACACCTATATATTCATATAATATAAAATTATTTTTATAAAAATAATAGAAAGTGGATGGTTGACTTGTAACAAAGCAAATTTGATATTTTCAGTATTTTCACTCTTACTCAAGAGAGAAGCTAGAAGACATAGATGTTAGTTACTTGACAATATAATGGCATTAATATATATTTTCATGTGATGACTTAAAAGACTGAGTAATTTCAATGCATATTTGTGTGACCTTAGAAGTCTAGACTGCAGCAAATGTAAACATTAGTTCATTAGTTAAGCAATGGTTGTTGTTATACCTCCTCCAAATCCCACATTCATTCATACTCATTAAAAATGCAGCAACCATGTGCTTATAAACTACTGAAATTAATATCTACACATTTGAAGTGATAATAATTACAGAACTGGACTTTATCAGCCTGATTTAGTCATAAAGGCCTTTTTTGTTTGCTTTCTCAAGAGCAAAGCAGATATGTATATTTATTTTTAATTTTATAGCATAGGGAACAAAAGGAGAAGGGAGAGAAGGAACTCAGAAGAAAGAAAATATTACATTGTGGTAATCCTCCCTTTTGGTGACAAATATCTCAGAAATTAACTAGATTGTTTTCTAATGACTGACATCTACAATGCATAGGGTGGTACTTGACACCTTCCCAGATTGCTAGGATTGACAGAACTCGTAAATAATTCATGTTCCATTTAAGATTCAAGGGATTAAATGCTCATTACAAAGTAATGAAGAGGAATAATGATATAGAGCTTTACTGGAGAATTAGTCAAATTAATATATCAAAATAAAATAGATTATTCTATTTTTATAGGAAAACTTCTTTTTGGGGGATAGACATTTGTGTTATATAAATTAACTAATTCAAAACAGTAGCACAGAGTTCTGTAGAAGAATATTTTACCATATGGTAGCACTGTGGATTTAGGTCAATATTTTTCTCCCAATAAATATTAATCACATTCTGACTTACCGTAAAATTAAGAGCATTATTCCAAACCTCACTCAAAATGTTTGCATGCCCCTATGAATGTTTACATTGCTTTCTTAGCATTTGGATAACCATCAAAGGATTCAGAGCAAACATCTTGTGCCATAGAGCACAAGGTGATGTTGTTTGAATGCCAAGATTACTTATAAATTTTGACTTTTGTTTACAGAGCTAAAGGAATTAAGATCCATGAATGGAATCCCATTTTATGTAATAGAGGTTGGTAAAGGTTAATCAGCCTCACAATCATAGTTAAACATGACTAAGTGGGAAAGAAAATATGTAAGGTGTACTTTCACAAATTATTTCACTCATTAGCCTCTTTTTGTTTTTGAAATATTTTACTTTCTCCTCTCATGCACTGAGAGTTAGACTAGCTAACTTGCTACTCTCTCTGAAGGGCATTTGCTGTCCTAACCGTTAAATAATTTGGCACCCATATATTAAATGCTCTGTTTCCTAACCTTAGATTTTTGGACTATCAAGCTGCCTTTCAGAATTAGCTCCAGTACCCTCTCCTCTACACTTTTAAGAAACCTCATTGTTAGCACACCCACAAATAATTTTGTATATGTGTATATAGTATGTATGTATATATCTGTGCCCTGCCACAGTAGAATTTAAGCTCCTTGAGTGCAAGAATTTTCTTATTGGGTTTTTTTTTATCCCCAGAATGCATAGCAGAATAACTTCTAAAATTTTTCTAAATTCATCAATACATTTAACTCAATTCCCCAAAAGTTTGTTAAATAGCTCTTATTTGTCAAGCGTAGTGCTAGTCAATAGAGTTAGAAAGACCAAAAATAAAATAATAACAATATTAACATAGTCTCTGAACTCTAAGAGTAGTACTCAAAAATCGAGTATTTCGATAACACATATAAGTCGTTTCTCCCTCTAGCAATTTTAAAAAGTCTACAGAGGAAAGATTACTGAGTCACCAAGAAGAAGACAAGGATAGAATTGGAAAAGATAAACTGAGACAATGTTACCAGTGTCTACATTACTGCCTTTTAATCTCCTTAAATTTGTAATGTACGATGTTCTTATTGGCATTCTTGCTTTTCCATAGTTGAGATGAGGTTTTTTTTTTTGACAAATATTTGTCTTCTCCTGTGCATCCACCTGGCCTTATAAGCACTCTTATGTATTTATCAATTATAAAACCTTTTTATGGATAAACATATCATTATCAATATGATATTTTACAAATTCTTCATTTGATATTAATAAATCAATAGAATTGAAATTGCTGACTGTTGAAGGAATAAGATATAATCTGGTCTTTGGAACAAACAGGATTTTGTTGGTAATTGCCTGTAAACATGTTGACTTTGCACAATGTTGCTGAGCTTGATCTATTGTAATCTGAGTTATGGTTAACCCAGATATGGATATTCATACGCTATTCTTAAATGCATTTTTCAGTCCTTTAGAATTTATCCTTTTTAAATATATGTGATACAATGCAAAATGTTGTGGAAAGAATAATAAATTGGGAATCTGAAGACTTATATAGGAAACTTGACTTTGCTATTTACTTGCTCTTTGACCCTAAATAAAGTCAACCCAGTTCTCTGACTGCCGCTTTCCTAATCTGTAAAACAAGAGGATTTTTGTTGTTAAGTCATGTTTGACTCTTGATGACCCCATTTTAGGGTGTTCTTGGCAAAGATACTGAAGTGGTTTCACATTTCCTTCTCCAACTATTTCAATAGATGAGGAAACTGAATTAAAGAGTATTAAGTGACTTTTCCAGGGTTACACAACCAGAAAGGATCTGAGGTCAAATTTGAACTGACTCCAAGTCCAGCACTCTATCCATTGCATCACCTAGCTACTTGACATAAGAGGATTACATAAGATAATTCTTCCAGTACAGGATAAATCCTTTGAGTTTTTTCAGCCAAATTTATGATCAGTAAATTGAAGGATTGCCACTTTCAAGAGAATAATATCATTGAGTCTTAAAGGTTGCCTGTTCTTTCTTTATGTAACCACTTCCATGGTCCTTTCTTATTAGATATTGCCCTGGCAACAATTAAAACAATAGATGACTACATTCATTGTATTATTATCCTGTTCGTGAGTTTCCTAGTAATCAGATAACCATTGTCTCCTTATTTAATCCCTACTTTCAGTCAACATAATTAAATGTTTCCAACCAGCCTTAATCAGAGAATGAACTGTATCACCTCTTGGAGATAGTTTTAAAAAACAGTCCCTGAAGTATAACTGGTTTTTCTCTTCAATTTTACTGGTGCTAAACTTATGTGGTTCTGAAAAGTGTTTAATTTGGATGTCTTCCTTTTCATATAGAAAGGCAAGTAAGTTTTACCTTAAAAAAATGCAATTTCATTTCATTTTGGGTTAGAGTAAAATATGCATGCTCAAAACCAAATTTATGTCAAGAAATTACTCAATTAAACATTGTAAATGGCAATGTCCGTAAGAATTTGAGATTGAGAATTGCTACAGCAAAACCTGAAATGGAGCTATTAATCTGGCAGAGCATAAGTAATAGCTGACTGAACTTTTACAAGTCCATAGCTCTTGCAAAACCAATTCTGTTACTGTGACTTCAATTCATTTTCTTTTGTAAAACATCAAGATTGATAACAAACTGACATGATAAAAATTATTTCTTTTGCATGAGAGAGTACATGGATTACTTATTTGTCTAGTGTAGTCTCTCGTTTTCTTCTTGAAGAATATTTTCCATTTGGTGCAAACACAATTTCTAAAAAAAAATTTCCTCAAAGCAACAACCAAAAAAAAAATACCCTAATTAAATATATAATTCCTTGAAAATGCAAACATTTCATCTTGGTCAGGTCTCTGAAGTGAAAAATATAAAATCCTAAGAGATTACTCCATTTTTATTTATACTCTGAACATCTAACTCTGGTCAATTGTATTGCATTAATCAGCCATGTTAAAAATGGGTCATAGATTCATTTTTTTTGCTTTCTGTAGACACAGCCTATCTGTTCCTACATTAATGAAATTATATATGTGCATATAATTTACATGGGTAGAACAGATTGATTAGTATATAGAATAAATCTATACATTTTTTGCTAATATGTAGCACCTTCTGACTGTTTCCTGGGATGGTTTTTCATTCAGGCATTCATTCCTTCCTTCAACAATACATATCCATTTGTGCTAGACACTGTCCTAGGACTTGGGGATGAGGTATAACCTTTACAAAGACACAACATCAAGAGAAACACAGTCACATAAAAGAAACAACAAAGAAGCCAGTGTGTTAGAAATGCAGAATACATAAAGAGTTTGAAATTGTTAAATGAGATTCCTCTAATAACCATGAAGTTCTCAGGCCTCCAATCCAATAATTAATGACATATGTGATACATTAATGTACTTGGTCATGCTCTTTTTTTTATTTGTAATTTTTTGTAATATTTATTTGTAAGAAGTATGGTTGAAGTTATAGCTTAGGAAATAACAAATTCATTTCAGTTTTATCTATTCCTTGTTGCCTGTATCTATAAAAGCATATGTGTTCTTCTACCCACAATATAAAAAGGTTAGATAAATATTAAATTAAAAGTCTCAAGTTCAGAGAACATCCAAACCAGGTAAATTCCATGATGGCAAATCCCAGTTATTCATATTCCAAGTTTTCCATGTTCCAAGACCTTATTGTGTTAATAGACTCTCTGAGAATCACTGTCTGAATCTGATTAATGAACTGAAAGCTACAATTCTGTTCTGCATCTTTGAGGGTTTTTTTTTTCTTTATGCCTCGCTATTCAATGAATCTTCAAAACATACTTGGGCTGCTACACCTTCAGTTTATACTATCATCATTTTACCCTTGAATTATTTGGTTGGAATTCCCTCTGAGGACTAGCACTTTGAAAATGGGTCTGAGATTACAATATGTGTGAAAATTAATAACCAACTTTGAACTTTCAAAAATGTGTTGATAAGGTATTGCCATTTTATCAAAGGCAAGGGAGAATATAAGTTCTAAAGGAGAGATTGACTTATTTTATCAAATGCTGTAAAGAAGTAAAGTTAGGTTATGGTTTATGGTTAGTTCATTACTTCCCTATATTAGAGAATATTATTTAGATAGTAGAGTCATTGAGATTAGAAACTAGATTGTAAGAAAATGAAAAAAAAAAGAAGGACTGAATACAATAGTCAAGTGGGAACAAATTTAGACCACTCTTTTGAGTAGTTTGGTGACAAATAAGAGAAATGAAACAAAAATTTGAAAGGACCATAGGGTCAAGAGAAAGCAATTTTGAATAGGGGGAATTCTTGCATTTGGTGGGGGGAAAGTCTTGGTATATGTGTAGCACAAGTAAGAAGGGTTATAGTTGATTATAAATGTTCCATGGGGATCAAGAGTTCAAGAATAAGAACATTTTCTCTCTCAAATTAGGAGGAAAAATAAAAGGGTTTGTGGAGATCCTTATAAATCTTGAGGTGAAAAGGAAGGAAGTTGTGAAAGCCATATCTGATCGCTTCAATCTGATCAATAAAATGAAATACCAAGTCATTTGCTGAGATGTGATAGGATTTAGGATGAATGAACACAGTTCTATATCTCATGTCTTTACCTCTCATCTCATTTCCTGATGTGCATTTTCAACAACCTGCTGTATACCTTGATTAAACATTTGGTATGACCAAACAGAATTTTTCCACTTCACTATAAAACCTCTTCCTTTTGACATCCTTATTTTTGTTATGTCACAACTATCTTGCAGTTACATAATATTAAAACAATGAATTAATTGATTTTTCAATATTTTTAAAAAATCTGTTTTTCATATCAACAGGCATTTGCTGTCCCTCTCTCCCCTCTCCCTGTGGAAAAAATGAAGAAACGCAAAACCCTCGTAATATATATGCATGACCAAGCAAAACAAAGTCCCAAACTGGCCATGTCCAATACATGTGTGTCTCTTTCTATATATTGAATACATTGCCACTGTGTCAGGAGGTGGGTATTTTTTTTTCCCCCCATTGGTCTTCTGTATTCATGTTTCATTATTATTATTATTATTTTTTACTAAAGAAAAACCATTCTGGAAAGCAGTTTGGAAATAAAACCTTGAAATTACTCAACAATGATGAACTTTGACTATGTTATACCATTAGAGGGCTATACTCACCAAAAAAGAGAGAGAAAGTACTCATTATACTAAAATATTTAGAGTACCTCTTTTTTATGTTGGCAACTAACTAGAAATAGAGACGATGTCTATTAAGCAACTTTATCTTCTTTATTAGACATTAATCACATTTTAATTTTTATTACTATTCTTGTTCTGCACCTTATACCCTCCTGGCAGTAGGCTGTGATTGAAAGAGACTTCAATGTGCTTATCTTTGGATATAAAATAAATGTGCTGAATTGAATCTAAAGGAGCCACTACATAGAAGGTGAAAGTGAATCAATTAGAAGTGATTAACTAATTTGCTAGGCATCTTTAAGGTCCCAATGTCAGCATGAATTGAAGAATGCTTCAGCATAGTTACATGACTTTTTTCAGTAAAAGTTACATGACTTTTTCACACAATTAATGGTAATTCAAAGAGTACTTGTGCAGAAAGAAGAAGGGGTGCTGTCCAAATTTAGAATAAAGTGGAATGCCAAAAAATCTTATGATTATATGATGCTGCTAGGAACCTCAGTGAAATGATAGCTCATTGAGTTAGTGTTAAATGAAGCCAAGAGGATCCTGGGATAATTGAAAAGTATTTAAAGATAGGAATCTGATGTAAGGAAAAGGAGGGGTGTTACTTAGAATATGGAAATAGGAAGGGTGGGAAAATAATACCTGTGTAGGGTCAGAATATGGAATTTTGGATTTAAATATTCTAGAGGTAAAACACTTCTGAGAGACAATGAGTTCAAAAATATCATCTTCCTTGGGGGATAGCTTAAGTGACACTGATACAATCAGTATAGTTGAGAACTTTAAGAAGCCATGAAAAAAATGTTTTGAAGAGAGCATTAATGTGGTTGGTAAAGTCACTGATGAAGGCAGGGAATTGTAGTAGAGATTGATTAAAAAAAAAGGCTCTGGGGAAAGGTAAGAGGGATAGCTAACATGTTGGATGACAGAAAAGAGATTAAAATGTTTTTAGTCAAGAACATTAAGTTGAATCTAACAAGTGTTTAGCATAGCACTTGGCACATATTAGCTATTTAACAAATGCTTATTGGGACTATGTCTTAATAAGATGAAATGTAATTGGATTAATATTAATTATTATAATTTAGGTCAAGAAATTTTCTTCTCAAGTACAAGATAATGGAACAATAGTTAGAGGAGATTGTTGGGGTTTTGTTTGGGAGGTTTAGGGAGAGCAATCTCAAAGTTTTCATGGGCTGTAAACTCAAAATGAGTCAGTAGTCTAATATGGCAGACATAAAATCTAATGTGATATTTGACTGCCTCAGGGGAGGCAGAGATTCCAAGAATAAGGAAGCAATAGTAACACATCACTCTGTCCCTTGTCAGACCATATCTGGAAGAGGGAAGCACGGTGCTGACATCAGCAAGCAATAATGACAATGGGAGAATGTCCTGCAGCACAGTACATGATAGTAAAGACACCATTGAGCAATCTGGCTTGTGTACAGGAAATTTATCAGGTTTTAGCAAATGACTAAAGCTACTGTGAGGAAAAGGAAAGGTTGTAAATTATGTTTCCATGAACCTAAAGGAGAGTAGAGCCTTCTTCTGACAAGCACAGCTGGCAGCTCCACATTTTGTGTATATCCCATTAATGGTTGTAAATTCTACAAGACAGATATAGACCAATCAGTCAGTTGCTCAGTACACATTTATTAAATTTTTACTATATAGCAGGTACTGTGTTGTTAAGTGCTGGGGTTAAAAAAAGGTTAAAAAAAAAGATAAAAGAAAGTCTTTGCCCACAAGGAACTCATAGTCTAATGGAGGAGACAAAACTAAGCAACTATGTACAAATCAGCTATTTACAGCATATATTTAAAATAATCAACAGAGAAAAGTCATTTCAATTAAGGAAGATCAGGAAAGGCTTTCTGTAGAAGGTAGGATTTCACCTGGAATGGGAAGGAAGCCAGGGATGCCAGGAAGAGAAGGAGAGCATTCCAGGCATGGGACGCGACCACTGAAAATTCCCACACTCAGTGGATGGGACTGTTTTGTGCAAGAAACATCAAGGAAAATAATGTCAATTGATAGAAAAGAACACAAATGGGTATAACATGTGAGAAGACTGGAAAGCTCTGTGGTGCACACATGCGTGTGCGTGTGCATGTGCACGTGTGTGTGTGCGCGTGTGTGTGCGTGTGTGTGTGCATGTGTGTGCATGTGTGTGTGCGTGTGTGTGCGTGTGTGCATGTGTGCATGTGTGTGTGTGTGTTTTGCACAGTGTTATGAAGCACTTTGAATGACAAAGGATTTTATATTTGATTCTGGAGGTTAGATAGAGCCGCTAGAGTTGAATGAGTGAAGAGATGACATGGTCAGATCTGTACTTTAGAAAGATAACTTGGCCAGCTGAGAGGAGGCTTGATTAAAGTGGGGAGTAATTCTCAGAAGGCAGATCAATCAGCAGACTATGGTGCTAGTGTAGGTGTGAGGTGATGAAAATCTCAATCATGGTGGTGGCAGTGTTACCAGAGAGAAGGGGGAATATGCAAAAGATGTGACCAAGGTAAAATTGACAAGCTTTTGCAACATGGTGACAGGTAGCTTGAGAGCCTAAGTACATGGGGAAATAGTAGTGCCCTCACGAGTAATAGTGCTATTAAGAAAAGTGGATGTTTTAGGTGGAAGGATAATAGTTCAGTGTTGGACATGTTGACTCAAAAAAAGAGACTAGTGCAAAGTTGAATTCATTCACCAAGGAAATCAAGAGTTGATTTCTGGGGAAAGAACTGAGGGATTGAGGGATTGGACATCATGGTGTCTACAAATAACAGAGTTAAGGTGGCGAGATAGAGAGAAAGGAATATTGACAATAGAATGTAAGCAGATAAAAGAATGTCAGAATTCATGAATGTGGAAGTAATTTGTTTCAGAGGGATGATAAGATCAAGGGTATAACCATCTTTATGCTATACCTGAAGTGGGATGGAAGAGTGGGTATGGTGAAATGAGTTACTTGATGAACTGTAAGCTTGGTGTCCCTTTTTGAGGGAGTAACAATGTGTATGAGGATGTCCTCTAGTATAAGAGCAATAGTTATGGAAGAGGGACTCTGGAGTAAGATAGACTAAACTCATCAAGGAAAGCAAGGGAATGTTCAGGAGGTCAGCAGATGATAGGTAATAGATAGAATTTTGATTTGGCTGTAGATAAGGATTGACTGAACCTTAAAGAAAGCTAGAAGCCTGAATCTACTCATTCAAAAATTAAAAACAAACAAGCCATCATCAGCACTACCACTCACACCACCAGCAGCAGAAACAATAACAAAAATCAACTGAGATATCTCTTTCTTAAGTATTCTTCTCTAAAAATATTTCCTTTTATTAAATCTTTTATTATTTTCAAGGATAGTTTCTGGTTATGTTTTCATTAGCAACACACATACCTACATGCCCACATACATAAAACATATGTGTATATATACATGTGTGTCTGTGTATATGTGTGTGCATGCATATATGTGTATGTGTGTATATATATCTTACCATCTGTACATGTGTGTCCATTTATATATCTATGTTTCTAGAGATAGATATCATGAGGTAAATGTCACCAAAAATAAAGGAAAGATCAAATGCTAACTTCTTTTGAAAACTAGTAATATCTTTCAATCAATAACTCTACTGGATTATTTAAATTAATTGTGCTGATTTCTTTATTTTCATTATTTTGATTGCTTATATTCAATGAAATTGCTTTAAGTCTCAAGAAATGATACTCACTTCTAAATGATATAACATGATTTAAATAGAAATCCCCCATATTTCAGATATTTAGGTGCATTGGGAGACACATGACTTTATGGAGCTCAGTCTTCCTTTCAGAAATACTGATTTCAACCACATCACTATTTAGTGTGTTTCTGGGAATGGAAAAAAATCTTATCTAGCTATAATTTCTCTCCTGACTTCAAATTCAGAATCAATATATTAATGCCTGCTGTACATTAAAACCTACTGGTTTCCCATAAGTGCTTCAATCTCAGCAAAACAAAGATGAAACTCATTACTTGCCCCCTACAACTTAATCAATCTCTTTCCAAATTTCCCTGTTTCTATTGAAGGTACTATCATCTTTTCAATTATTCGAGCTCATAAGTTCAAGTTATCCATGACTTTTCACCAACCTCACTGCTTATATCCAGTTAGTTGCCAAATGCTAATGATTCTACCTACATGTCTCCCATAGTTCCCTTTCTCTCCATTCAAATTACCGCTGCCATTCAGTTTCAGTCTCTTATAGTATTGTACCTGTATTATGGTAATAACTTTCTAATTGGTTTATATTCTTATAGGTTCTCTCCAGTCTCCAATCCATCCTCCATACAGGTGACAAAATGACTTTAAAACAAAACAAAAACAGCCTCCTGAACTCATGCAACTGCACAAAATAATCTAGAGCTTCCTTATTACCTCTAGGATAAAATATACATGCACCAGTTTAGCATTTAAAGCTATCCACAATCTGACAGAAACTTGTATTTCCAGACATTCCAATATACTCTTCTTCATGAATTTTCCTTTTAAGGCTAATTAACCTGTTAATTTGCTATGATTCAGGGAATCATCTCCCTCCTCCATTCTTTTGTCACATGGTTAATGTACTCCCTCTTCATTTCCTCCAGTAAGACTCTAGCTTTCTTCAAAGCTCCGCTCACCAAAGTTACTTTCAACTGAGTATCTTTCCTTATCTTCTAGTTTCTTAGTGACTCTTGCATTCCAAATTATGTTTTATTTATTGTTATGTGTGTATTTATACACACAAATACATGCAAACATATGTACATACATATGTGTGTGTGTATATGTATATATCTACACCCACACCCACACACTCACACATAATCTCCTCAGAATACAAATTCCTTGAGAACAGGTGATTTTTTCTTTACTTTTGCAGTAGTTAAATTGCATTGAATTGAATCATCTTTTGGCCAGACTTTTGATGATAAGTCTTCACTTAGCTAAACCACTTGCTATATGAAAGTCACATGGTTTTTTGCCATCCCAAAACGTGTAGCTGATCTCAGATAGGCAATACCTATCACAGAATTTCCTTTATCAATGTGAATTTCTGGAAACCAGAGTCACATTACTGTCGTGATGAAACAAGATAATACTATTTTTTAATACAACAGTATTGAGTTGATTTTCTCTTTCCTCAAATATCTATATATTAGCAGAAGGTAAACAAGGATAGTACTACAAAAAAAAGGAACCCATTCTATAGTCGTGAATTTTAGTTGGGTAAAAGGAAGAGTACTTGCCCTGAGCAGAGTCTGTTTCTGCTCTGAAGCAGTAATTTAGCTAGATGTCATTCATGGTCAAGTAACCTCAGTCTACCACACTCATGACATTGACACTCAGTGTCACCCAATCACCTTTGTTTACCTATGAATCAAAGAGTGGGGCAAGAAGCATGGAGTGGAATTCATTATTAAAATAATATTGTGGTGTGAATACATTTGTAATTGGGTCTACAAAACATAGGAGAAAGACAGAGGCAGAGAAAGACAAAGAGACAGAGATGAAGAATAAAAGCTTTCTAAAGCTAAGCTTGGACAAATAAGAATGTGTGGTATAAAATGTATGCAGGTTCGTTCCCAGTTAATTATTACTGCTTATATGCTAGTATAAAATGAACATAAAATGATAGTAGATGCTTCCACTGATATCATGGCATGTTTATTTTTCTCCTTCTTTTAAGATTAATTATTAAAATGACCCAATAATAAATTATCCCCAGCAAAATCCAATTATGCCCTCTGCTATCATGAGGATCAGTGAGGCTATATAAGTATGACTCCCATTAGATAAATGAAAATTTTCATGGTGAAATGAGGAAATAATAGAATTTAGAGTAAGAAAACTACGTTTAAATTCTGTCAATTATCATCTGTGGGACCTTGGGCAAGTCACAACCAGAATTTCCTTATGTAGAAAATGTCAGATTGGACTAAATAACTTTTAAGTTTTCTTCTAGCTCTAAATCTATAATCCACACCTCAATTTAAAAGGGAAGCCACCCTGCTCCAAAGGGTCACAATCATAGAGTTTAATCAGCCTGCCTCCTAAAGGCTATACAACTCTTATGTATAATTCTGATAGCTATTGCTGGAGGACATACATAGTGCCTTTTCTGTCACTGATAAGAGGAAATTCTTAATGTTTCTAGATTGTACCAGCCTTCCTGATAAGATGCACCTGAGTATAAATCAGGGTAATATCTAAGACTTCCTAAGCCAGAAATCAGAGAAAAGCAACAACTTGGATATGACTGATGAGGATAGGGTTGGAAGTGTCATAGAAATCCCAGCTGAGGCACCAAAGGAAAATCAATAATGTGTTTAAATCAGGAATATAAATCAGCTTCATGACCAACAAAATTTGAGTGGCAAATAATCACATCTGGGCACTCTCTCATACATAGATCCTTTAGAAAGAATATTCAAGGTTTAAGTGTCTCTGTGACTTAGCTTTCATTCAAAAGCACATACCAATGAGATTAGATACGTTAAACTGACCTTTGGTCACTGTAATTATTTTTTTTTTATCATTTAACCATATGAAACACAAAAATAAAAGCTATTTAATCAAACAGCATAGAAAATAAAGGTGGCACAGGAAGAATATTATCAAACAAATTACCCACTTTCTCCTTAGTATAAGAGGGCATATTAAAAAAAAAAGAATACACAAATTATCAGAGATGATGGATGGATGGCATGGATACAAAGCAAAAGTATCTGACCAGGGAATATTGTAAAGGACCACCTATGGAAAGAACATCCATAAAAAAATTGATGTGGCCATGACATACATGTGACTGTATACTTCTGATCTTGTATAGAGGTTATGCTCTTGTCATATTTTTTAACTGCCCTCTTAATCATTTATGCTGAGCCATCTCTGTATGGAAACAAGGTGTGAGCCATGCACATTTAATGTTTGGACATAAGTGATTTCATCTTTGAAATTGTACTGTATTTAATCCAAAGCGAGTAAGCAAGTACTGCTCAGATTTCATTACATTTTGAAAACCTCTCCATACTTGTCCTCAGCAACTGGCTACTAAAATAATCAGTCCTATTTTGGGAAATATGTATTAGACTACCTGCAAAGACAATTCTAACAGAAGTTAGCCATTATTCCTAAGAGGCATATAAGTCTTTTGTTAAGCCTTGGAGAGGGGAACAGCTATCTTAAAAGCATCCGGATAGTCACACATGTTGTGGCCTCTGTATTACACTAATAAATTTATACTGGCTCATTAAATAAAAAACAAAACACAATAGTTCCTGTTACTTTTTGATCAGGAAATCCAACACAGCAAACATGGAAGACATGTTGCCAGAAGACTTTCCTTTTGTGCTCTGTGAAGGTGAAAGAGTATCTTTACAAGCCTATTCAAGATGTTCAGAGGAAGGTTACCTACAGGCTTCCCTACCTAGATTTGAGGTATCTCATTGTTGTTGTTGTTTTTCAATTTGTTCTAATGGCTCAATAACAACTTTATTCTTAATTTGGTTCATTTCTGTTTTGACACAAACCAGCCAGAGTTTGCCATTGTATAGGACCCTTACTTCTCTATTGTTTGTGTGCAGATTCCTTGGGTGGAATCCAGTAAAAAAGAATATGTTTAATCTTTTCCAGTGATCTTATTGCAGAAGGGTTTGGTTCATTTTGCATTGTCTTCTTCTTGAGAGAGTACAGATATAGCAGCATGTTGCTTCTTCCACTGTGACTCTGATTTATGAGCCATTAGTCAGGCCTTTCTCAGCTTAACAGTTTCTTAGAAGGTTTAGAACTGTTTCCCTAGTGGATAATTTCATAGATTGAGATTCTCATGTAGAAAGACTTTTAGAAAGGGAAAGAACTCAGATTCCCATCTTACCTAGACCTTCCTATGGACAGAGATGTCATCTCCTTAGGGAAGAGGGTAATAAATAAGGCAAAGGAACAGTATATGTCAGCAAAACTTCTTGTCTTCCTCATGGATTTGTTAAGGTAACTTCTCATAACCTTTCCCTGTCCTCCTCCTCCTTCTCCTCTCCCCAGCCCAACCCCAAGTTCTCCTTTGTATCTTTGTCTCTGATCTTAGATAAGGGTTTGACCTGAGTCAAGTCAAGTCTTTGGGGAGTAACCAAAGTGTACACATCTTTGTTTTCTCTTCCTGTGCATCAACAAGGGGATAGATCTCTTTAATTATGGACCTGTAGTCAGAGTGTGTTAAATTAAGTTCTAATTCATCCTAAGGGGGAAAAAAAACCAGTATTTATATGATTCATTTTCCCCCAAGATAATACATTTTATAAATAAATGGAATTGATAAGTAGAAGTTACTAAAAATGAAACCAAAATTTTTACCATATCAAAAAGGAAAGCAAAAGAAAAAAGAAAACATTCTTGCAGATTTAGTGG
Organism: Pseudochirops cupreus; assembly: GCA_028627135.1. NCBI lineage: Eukaryota > Metazoa > Chordata > Mammalia > Diprotodontia > Pseudocheiridae > Pseudochirops > Pseudochirops cupreus. Next base: position 366,374,241 of record CM053583.1, on the reverse strand, counting down.
AAAATGCAAATTTAAAAGGGAAGATATGGGTCACTTGTCTTGCTGTCTCCACATCTATGTCTCTATGTCACAGGCAAAATACCTCTGTTCTCTGTCACAGGATTTTTATTAGATATATTCATTGATCTTATGGCCACTGAGCTGTTCTCTGATACCATTTGCTGGGTTACATTCCTCTAGAATCTTTAGAGCCTAAATCTCTTTGTGAAAGAGAAAAGCACAACTTCTTTAATCCAGTGCTAAGAATTATAGCTCACCACGCCTAGTCAGCTCTGTGATAGAGTGAATAGAGCACTGGGCCTGAAGTCAAGAAGATCTTAGTTCAAATCCTGCCTTATACACTTGTGAGCTATGTGACCCTGGGCGAGTTGTTTAATATCTGTTTGCTTCAATTTACTCTCATTTAAATTGGGGATAAAAGTAACATCGACCTACTAAGATTGTTGTGAGGATCAAATGTGACAATAATTATAAAGCACTTAGTACGGTGTCTGCCACATAGTAAGTGCTATAAAAATATTAATTATTGTTATTATTTTTAGCCAGGCAGAAGGCAAGAAAATCTATCATCCTTTCCCCGGCTGGGACTATTTTATTTTAAATGTCTATGTTTGGTCAGCATTCAAAATCCAAAGTACTAAAACCTTTGTTACCTAAGGCTTCACCAATTCATTGCCATTCCCTAATTGGAAACTCATGTTCTCACAATTCATTGTGCTAAAATATACATACAAACAAACACAAATACTCATTTGAACTGTGTGAATGCTAAAGCACTGAGGCAAGTCTGTATAATCAAGATCTTATTTGATTGTCTTGCAAATCAGATTAGGGAAAGAATAAAATCTAATTTAAGAAGTCAAGACCACACAGATAATCAAACCTTTCCTCTATAGGTTTAATTTTATTTGTACACAAATGTTGGCAACAAAAGCTCCATGATGTTTGTTTGCTTGTTTTAAATTTACTTTCCTCTGTCATGGAAAGAATCCAATAGGCCGTGGGGTGAGAAAACACGATCTACTATTTGGATAATGGAGATAGTTTGAACATAAAATAGCGTAATGCTTCTTTGGAATAGTCGGTATGTTTTTATGCCTGCATATATGAAGCTTTTCCACTTCCCATGAATCCCAGATTACAGTAATAGACTTTGACTCCTGTCACTCCCTTCTCACCAAACCTCCCATTAAAGCATTATCCTCTGAGGAACCCACTCTGAGGAATCCAGTGAACTTGACACTGATTCCTGGCAGAACTCTAGTATATATCATCCAGGAGACAATTCATTGACATACAGCAATGGAAGCAATGATCCCAAAGAGCCAATGTGGTTTTTATTAAGAATAGGTCATCTCTGACTAAACTTATTTTATTGTTTAACAAGATTGCTAAATTGTGCATTCAGGGGATGATTTAGAAATAGTTATGCATTTTCCCAGATTTTTCACAAAATATTTAATATATTCTCACAACCTTTCCTTGTGGAAAACGTGGGTAGGCATGGGTTAAATAATGGTAATAGATGGATAAGACCTGATTAATATCTGGGACTAAAGAGTTCCTAATAATTTGATGCCATCTTGTAAGGAAGATTTATAGTGAAATATCCCAGGGACCTGCACTTGGACTTATATGGTTTAGTATTGATATCAGTGATTTAGAACAAGGCAGAGATGGAATACAGATCAAATTTGCAGATGACAAAGCTGGAAGGAGTAACTCACGTTCTGCATAATAATGCATAATTCTATGAGAAGGTAAATGGAACTAAGAAGTTAATTGATATTAGGTAGGTTATTAAATATTAAATAACCTAAAAGACATAGTCTAGTATATCATTTTAAGTCAACAAACAAAACAGATACATTTTTAACATGTTATATCTTCAGTATACATAAGTTGTCACATTTTTGAAAAAGAATACTTATGATTCATTAGTGATATTCAATGTGTAGTTGAAGGGTAAGCATCTGGTTTATTATAGTTCCAGTCTAGTGAAAAAATAGAAAGTTGATTCCGTGCCCCTTCTTGACCCTTCTGGGTAATTTCAATCCCACTATACAAAATCTAACCTTGGACAGACAAAAGAGTGGTAACTATGCCAATTGTTGTTGCCCATTAATGTGTGCTTGCTGAATAAGCCATTTAGGCCTTAGCTGATTTGGTGCATGATTTGGACATCTGTCTGCTTTGGCTTCATTATCTGGGATTGCTGCCAGATTCTTAATCTACTTCTTTTTTATCTACACTGGCACTTTATTTTCCTTCTCAGTTTTCAATGTTCAACAAAATATTTCTGAGATAACTTTGTTTTCTTTTCCCTTGCGATCACTTTTTTAATCACATGAACAACTTATTTTCTTTCTAGAGATTGGATTTGCTTCCTCCCTAGTTCTCTCCTCAGCTCCAGTTTTAATTATTTGAGAATTACTATGTTATCAGGTAAAAGTCTTGTGAAGTGAAACAAAAATTAAGGGGAAAGTAAAAATGATGGAAGAAGTTGTTTACAGGGTTGCCTCCCTTCTTATAAATCTGTTACATTTGTGAGAAGAAAAATCTTGAGAAGGATACTGTTCAGATATACTGGAAATCAATTGAAGCTGTGACCGCTGCTCTTTGAAGGCAAATTTGTACAAAATAGATTCCTCTTAATTAATATGTTATCAGGGGCAAAGGACAAGTCCACTATCATTCCATATATGAAACTGATACCAAGCTTCTCTATTATCCTATGGTCTACTTTACCACAGTGCCCTTTGTAATCCTCCTCCCTATGTTTTTCTTTTTTTGTTTCATAACCATTCTGTAGATATCTTTCTGGATTTCCTTCCATTTTCTGATCTTCATAAAACCTAATTTTCTTCTAAATATACCAATATCTCTTATTTCTCTCTCCATACCATCTTCCCCTGAACCACAATTGCAGATCTCACAATCACCACTGTCAACAGAGACTCTGACACTAGCTGAAATAAACTTGCCTTCATTCTGTGGGGACAGGAAGTGGAAATAGCTGTTCTTTATCTCATACCTATAGACTCAGGAAGAGAAGGGCAGGAGAAATAGTCCACATATTCCTTACATACTCCCACAGCTACTTAGAGATCCTCCCTTTACAACCACCAATTAGTAACGACCTCTTCTCTTTTCAAGTCTCCTTTATCCTATTCAGAACCTTGTTATTATCTATGCTGCAGGTTACTCTACTCTCTAATATGTTCAGCACCAGGTTCACAGTTTCCTGTACCAGCAAACAAAAGGAAAAATAAAACAAAAAAATGTTCCTTCTCTCTCTCCCTATTCTTCCTCCTCCTCATATGTATAGCTATAGCTGTAGCTATATATATGAATGATTTAAGGTAGGCATCATAAGGTGGCGCTTTATTATCTGGACCATATGTTATCCTACCATAATAGGTGGCAGTATATTATCCATAGTATGAGAAAAGAGTAGGAGATTGTGTGAGTCTTTGTTTTTGTGTTCCCGGTATCTAGTACACTACCAGCACAGTAGATGTTTAATGCATTTTCGTTGATTAGTTAAATGATTGATAAAAGTTATCCAAGACCACCAGTGTCTTCATAAAATGGTAGCTAAGTCAAAAGCATCCTAGCCCTCATGTAATTTGGTTTTCAGTGTTGCATGTTTCTTAGACTGCTGAGATAAGAGTAGTTTGCTTTACCAATGCATGAAAATGAATCTTATTTTCTCTATATAACTTCAAGTTTGCAGTAAATATAGTCAGTCATATAGTGAGAATTGGAGACAATATGGATAGCCCAAGACATTAAAAGTATCACAAAAAAATCCTTGAGGGAGTTAGACCTATCATTGAAGGATGCAGAGATACACAAAAACATACACACACAATTTAAAAGCAAGAGAAATAGTAAGAACAAGTCCTATGCATTTATTACTTTGAGGTTTGTAAAGCATTTCAGTCAAAATAACTTCTTGAGATACAGCAGACATTGTCATTCCCTTTTTAAAGACAAGTATTCAGAGATTCTCAGTGGGCAAAGTATCAACGGCTAGTTGTAAAGCAAATCACAAGCAGCTCTCCTGAGGACTGTTGCTGTGAATAACTTGAAGGTTCCAATCACATACTATAATGAACTCTCTATTTATTCAGCAATGAACTAAAGCAGAACATTGAGTAAACTAAAGCATAACATTGATAACAACATAATATAACAAATTATTACAAAGGTGGCCACATACTCGTAATCAAAACATACCATTCAGTATATCTTAAAGTCATATTTAAGAGGTAGGAGAAAATACAAACACCATCCAGCCCTAGGTCGCAGTAAGTCACAATCTCCTCAGTCAATACAGAGCATCCAAGTAAAGTCCTCTTTTATCTTAACTGGAGGTTTCCTCAGAGGATAACACTATAATTGGAGATTGGGTGAGAAGGAAGTGGTAGGAGTCAAAATCTATACTGTAATCTGATTCATGGGAAGTAGAAAAGCTTCATACATGCAGGCATAAAAACATGCTGGCTATTCCAAAGAAACATACTTTTTAATGTTCAAACTGTCACCATTACCCAAATATTAGATCATGTTTTCTAACCCCACTGCCTATCAGATCCCTTTCTTTCTATAGAGATAAATCAATTCCATGACAGAGGAAAGTAAATTTAAAACAAGCAAAAAAACAAAGAAACATAGAGATTTTGTTTCCCATCTAGTCATTAATGATTAATAATTCTTTAATTATTTAGATCTGTTCATTTATGTAAAGAACAATTTGTAATTATGTTCATATAATTCCTGTGTATGTCTTGGCAAGTAGACTTCCAAATATTTTAGATTGTTTGTTTATTTTAAATGGGATTTCTCTTTCTGTCTCTTCTTGCTTTTTTAATGCTTATAAAGTATGGAATTATTTTATATCCTGGAACTCTGCTAAATTTATTAAATATTTCAAATCATATTTTGTTGACTCTCTAGGGTTCTCTAAGTATGCCATCATATCATAAGAAAAGAGTGATAGTTTTCTTTATTTTTTCAATTTCTTCTATTTAGCATTTCTATTAAAATATTAAATAATTATTATCATAATTGACATCCTTGCTTCACCCTTGATCTCTTTGGAAAGGTTTCTATTTTATTCCCAACACATATAAGGCTTATTCTTGGTTTTAATTAGATACTACTTATTTTAAGAAAAGCACCTTTTGTTCCTATGCTTTCTAATTTTTTTTTATAAGAACGTATGTTGTATCTTGTCAAAAACCTTTTTTGCATCTTTTGAATTCATTATATATTTTTTGTTGTTTTGTTCTAAATATGGTCAATTATGCTTATAATTTTCCTAATATTGAACCAGCCCTGAATTTCTAGGTTAAATCCATCCTGGTGACCAAATATGATCTTTGTGCTGTATTACTGTTGTCTCTTTGTTAGAATTTTATCTAAAAATCTTGCATCAATATTCATTAGGGAAATTGGCTTAGACAGTTTTCTTTTTCAAATTTTTCTTGCTTTGATTTAGGTATTAAAAGTACATTTCTGTCATGGAAGAAATTTGGCAGGATTCTTTTCTGTATTTTTCTGTATTTTTTGAAGCAGCTTATATAATAATGGAATTAATTATTTTTCATATGCTCAGAAGAATTTTTTATCTTAAAGATTATTTTCTTTTTAAATTTTGAGTTCCAATTTTTCTCCTTCCCTCTCATTCTTCCCCACTCACTGTGATATAATTATACATATGAAATAATGCAAAACATATTTCTATATTATGTATAAACCAAAAAAACACTAAGAAAGTCAGAAAATTTTACTTCAGTTTGCATTCAGAGTTCATCAGTTCTCTGATGCTGTATAGCATTTCTTTTCATTGTGAGATCTTTGTAATTATCTCTGATCACTGTGTAGATCAAAGTATACATCTTTCACAGTTGATAATCATTATAATATTGCTGTTACTATAAATGATGACCTCCTGGTTCTTCCAACTTCATTATAAAGTCATGTATGTATTCTCATGTTGTTTTTTCCTGCAATCATCCCTTCATCATTTTTATAGCACAATAGTACTCCATCACAATAATATAAATAAATTGTTCATCCATTCCCCTATTGATAAACACCCCCTCAATTTCAAATTCTTTTCCACCACAAATATAATTATAAACACACATATGTATATGTTTGTGTATGTGCATGTAGATTTTCATATAGATCTATAGGTCATTTTCCTTTTCCTCTGATCTCTTTAGACTCCAGACCTAGTAATAGTATTGCTGGATCAAAAGGTATGCACTATTTTATAGGCCAGTTCCAGATTGTTTTCCAGAAAGTTTGACTTGGTTCATTACTCTACTAGAAGTTCATTAATGTATTAAGTTTTCCTTGTACCCACTAGCAATTGTCATTTATGATAGGTGTGAAGTGGCATAGTTTTTTCAATTAGATTTTCTCTAATCAGTTGTGATTTAGAGCATTTTTATTAATATGACTCTAGATAGCTTTCTTTTGAAAATGCCCTGTTGATATCCTTTGACTATTAATTGAGGAATCAGGGAATGGATTATTTTTCTGTAAAACTGACCCAGTTACCTATATATTTGTCCTCTCTCTCTCTCTCTGTCTCTCTGTATCTCTCTGTCTCTCTCTGTCTTTCTCTGCCTCTCTCTCTCTGTCTCTCTTTCTCTCTCTCTTTCTCTCACTCTCTCTCTTTCTGTGTGTCCCTGTGTATGTGTGTGTCTCTCTCTGTCTCTCTCTGCCTCCTCTCTCCCTCTCCCTCTTTATTTTCTCTTCTTAGTGAACTCATTTATGATTTGTTCAATTTCTTTTCCCGTGACTGAATATTAAAATATCTTACTTCTTATATGAATCACTTCAATTTATATTTATGTAAATATCCACCAATTTAATTTAGTTTGTTGGTTGCATTGTTAAATATTTGGGTAAAATATCTCCTAATTACTGATTTAATTTAATCTCCATTGGTTGTTCATTCACTCTTTTCACTTTTATTAGTAATTTGATTTCCTTCTTTTTATATCAAATTAGTAAATAGATTTTCTACTTCATTTTTTTTCATAAAACAATCTCCATTTTATTTATTAGCACATTGTTTTTATTTTTAACTTTCAATTTTATTAATATTTTTGTTAATCCTGGCTTTGGTTTTTAGGATTTTGTTTTTAGTGTTTAATTGGGTACAAAATTTGTTCATTTTCTAGATTGTTTTAGTTGTATGTTTAATTCATTGATCTACAGTTTTCATTTTATTGACATAAGTGTTTATATATACATATTTTTCTGACAAGTACTACTTTCATTCCATCCCAATAATTTTGACATTTTTTCTCTTTTTTTCATTACTTTAAGGAAATTATTAATGGCTTCTATCGTTTGTTCTTTGACTCACTAATTCTTTAGAATTAAGTTATTTAGCCGCCAATAATTTTTAATGTGTGCTTCAAAGACACTTTATTGAATGTAATTTGTATTTCATTATGGTCTAAATGTATGCATTCAATATTTCTCTTTTTTCTGCAGTTGTGTGAGGTGTTGATACAGTCAAATATGGTTAATTTTTGTTATGGACATAACTGACTAAAGGTCTACTGCTTTCTATTCACATTAAATATTCTCCAAACATCAATTATATCTATTTTTCATGAAATTATATTCATCTCAATTCTTTGTTTTATGGTTAGATTTATGAAGCTTTTTCCCAGTATCTATGTAAACTCCTTCTAACTACCTCAATAATGATAAAGCTACTTGTATCATCTCCCTTCATACAAATGTAAACCATTCAAACGTATTAGGCCCTGAATGATTTCTCTTTCATGTTTACTTTTTTATTTTCTTCTTGAGAATTGTGTTTTAATGTCCATTTCTCTACTCACCTCTCTCACCTCTGGTATTTTCATAAAGAATTCTCGGAAGCTGTCTATTTCATTAAATTTCCATTTTTTTTTCATGAAAGATTATATTCAGTTTTGCTCAATAGGTTGTTCTTGATCATAATCTTAATTCTGTTGCTTTCTGGAATATCATAATAATAGCCCTTTTCTCTTTTATTATGGTTGCTCTTAAATCTTGTGTGATCCTTACTGTGGCTCCAAAGTATCTGAAATATTTATTTCTGGCTGCTTATAGTATTTTATCTTTTACCTGGAATATCTGAGATTTGACTATGCTTTTCTTAGGAATTTTCATGTTGGGATCTCTTGAAGGAGGTGGTTGATGGATTCTTTCAATTCCTATTTTGTCCTCTGGTTCTAAGATACCTGGCTAGTTTCATTTTATAATTTCTTGAAATATGATGTGTATATTCTTTTTTATCATGACTTTCATATAGTTTAATAATTCTTAAATTATCTCTTTTCAGACTATTTTCTAAGTCAGTTGTTTGTCCTATGAAATATTTTATATTTTCTTCTAATTTCCCACTCATTTGACTTTATTTTATTAATTCTTGATGTATCATGGAGTCATTATCTTCCACTTGCCAAATTCTAATTTTTAAGTAGTTATTTTCTTCAACATTTTTTTTACTTCTTTTATCAAGCCATTAATTCTCTTTTCACAATTTCCTTGTATTGCTTTAATTTCTTTTCCTATTTTTCAGCACCCTGATTTTAAAATATTTTTCACTCTTTTTAATCTCTTTAACTTTCCTAGGAATTCCTTTTGAATATATCCAATCTGATCTGCAGTTTTTGAGGCTTTGTTTGTGGTTTTCAAATCATGGTCTTCTGAGTTTGTGCTTTGAGCTTTACTTTGATGACAATAGATTTTTAGGCTCAGGTTCTTTTTTGTTTTTTCCATCATTTCCCCATTCTATTTCTTGATTTTATACTTTATTTTAGGTTTAGACTATGATAATCCTTGGGTTTTATGACTGGCCTGAACTTCAACTTTTTATGTTCTACTCCTTTTATGAATGCCAAACCATTCTAGTATCTTTACCACAAAAACCCAAAGTAAAGTATGGAGAGTTGAACTGAAAAAACTGGAAAAAAAGATATTTTTTCATTTCCAGATACCAGGGATATTGTCTTGTAACTGTTCTCCTTGTATGTACTCTGGTTCTTATCCCGGTAGGGGCCCTGCTCCCTCATAACTGCAACAACTCCTCTTCCCCCTGGAACTGCAACCCAGAACAAGGAAATGAATAATTTACCTGTCAAATCATGCCTAATCTTGTGTTTGCAGAAGGATCCTCTTGAAATCTCTTTCTAACCAAGTATTCAATCTCCTTAATATTTTAGGGTACCAGGTGTTCATGGTGCTGCCACAGATGCTGCTTCTACTATCACTACCTTTACTGCCCATAGCTGGTGCCACTTCTGCCACATCACACTCCAGGACAGGCCTAACCCCAGTATCTGCAGACTGATCTTTTTGACCTCTTTAGCTGATCTGGCCTAGAAAAAGAAGTCTTATTATACCCTTTTTTTTTTTTTGGCAATGTCACAGAATTTTGTCGTATGCACTTTTTAAAGTTGTTTAAAGGGGCATGTTGGGAGAGCCTGGGGGAAAAAAAAACTTAAATTAGCCATCTTGAACTTCAAATAATATTTAATCTATTCCTAGCAATAACCCTGTGAAATAGTTGCTATTATTATCTAAATTTACAACAGAGGAAACTGAGGCAAAAGGGGATTTTTTTTTTCTCCAGTTCACTGAATTGGTAACTAACTCAGGACAGATTTGAACTCAAGAAATTTTCACTCCAGGCCCAGTCCTCTGCCTACTCTACCACCTCGTTGCCTCCAATAGCAGAGTTAGAGCTAAGACAGATTTTTTATTGTCTATCAAGTTTGATGTCCTTATTTTATACATTAGAAAAACTGAACCTGAGAAAAATTAAATGTCTTTCCCTTGGTCCTACAATTAGGTGTGTGAGGCAGCATTTAAACTGAGATGTTTGTTATTTCTAAGGCCTTTATTATTGACATTTTTTCCCTTAATTTCTGATCCAGTTCCCTGTGGTCCAAAGAAGAAGTAAGAAGGTGGATGAATCATGGACCTTAGTATAAAAAAATTAAGAAATCAGGGCAGAGAAATTATAATAAGCATCTGTCATTTTAGTGTCTTTATTGCAGTACAGGGTTCCTGTAGTCAGTACAGTAGTAAAAAAAAAAAATCTATGGGGTAAAAGTCGGAGGATCTGTTTTGTGCCCTTAAGCAATTTTCTTAGACTCTGTTTCCTTATTTGTAAAATAAAGGGTGATGATTGCCCTATCTAATGTTATAAAGACCTCCTTGAAAGTGTGCAAAATCTTTTGAAAATTTTTATATTAATCTTGGATCTTATTATTATAGTACATATAGAAGGTTTTTTTTGGAGGGGGCTAAAGAGATAAAAGCTTTAGTGTGTGAACTAAAACTATTTCTATAGATAGATTTTAAAGGACTTCTATCTTTCCATCATTTATCTGTGTGTGGCTCTATTTCTGGATTGTCAGGTACATGCCAAATTCTTAGTGCTGATAAATGTTTGTGAAAAGCAGTATTCCTCTAGATATTTTTCAGTTAAACAAATCACCAATGCATGGCAAATAACTCCCAATCACATAAAATTATTCCTACCTCATTAAATGTTCATTTATTATGGAGAAATTTTAATACTATACCATGCCTTAGGATGAAAATGGAGAAAAATACAGTCTCCATCATTGCCAATCAGTTTGAAATAAGAAATATTGTTCTCCGTAAATCACTCCCATCCAAAGGGTGCTTATTAAGGCCAAGTGATAATTTCTATTTGATGATATCATTTAATAAGGTAGATTGGACCCTTATGATGGCCAGTGATCATTTTGTGTGTGTGTGTGTGTGTGCATGTGTGTGCGCGCACACGTGTGTGTGTGTGTGTGTGTGTGTGTGTGTGTGTGTGTGTGGCAGCAGAGCTCAGGGTCTCGTTCAGAAAAATTCTAATGGAATAAATAAAATAATAATAAAATAAAAATAAAGCTGCCATTTTGATGTTTGTAGACATGTGGCTTCTTTTTTCCTTTTGAAAGGAAAACGTTGCTTCTAGCCTGTCATATGGATTAGAGAGTTTCACAGGGAGAAAGATGAAGAGGAATAGTCAAAGAGTGGCTATAAGAAGAGGAATTTGAGGACACAGTTGAAAAAATTTAGACTGGGTAAGGAGAATGACCACTTTATTCTCTGAGATCAAACGAAAGAGAGAATAAATCAGTGAAGACATAGAGAGGTATGGAGAATAGGAAGTGGAGGGGAATCAGGAAAGAGAGTTTTAGATCACTAGTAAGAAGGGGGTAGATTCAAGTTTAAAGTTCATAAAGAAAGAAAATAATACAAGAGAAAAATGTTGTGGAATATAAGATATAGAGACAGATTAATAAATGATTGATGCACAGCTCTGAATATCATTTAGATTAGGTAGCATGAATTTGTATCGAAATATATTAGCACAATTTCCCGATTTTGTCAAGCAAATAGCTGTTACTTGACACTCTCCATCAAACTACAATGGTCAAGACCAGAATTAATGTTAAAGTGTTACAGGTGTTCATATGCAGGGAAAGACATTATCTCCTAGTAACAGGAGTAGAAAGAAGCAATAGTAAGGGACTAAAAGTGCAAAGACAGGACATGGCAATCAAATGACCAAATAATGGAGAACTAGACATTTTTGCTGATCAACATGACCTCTCAAAATTCTCCAAAATAAGAATTATTCACAAGAAGCAGAGCAATCACAATATATTTCACATGTTAAGACAGTAAGAATCCTAAGGTAGGTAACAAACTGATGACTTAACTGCAGAAAAGGCAAAACCTCAATGTGAAAATTTGCTACCCATCAAAAAACAAAAGATGTTAAGAAACTTTAATTCTATGTCGAATGCAAAGACTAAAGAGGGAGTAAGTAAGTGTAAGGGTTATGAATCAAAGAACAAAAATTCATAATAGTCAAAAAAGCAAGAGAATATATGAAGGAACTAAGGGGAAAAATAATCTTTTTTTTTAGAAAATAATATGGAAACAATTTTGAACTAATAGAAAAGAAATTCTGTTTGTGAAGAATATAATTTCTTTCTCAGCTACTTAACTGAGATAAAAAGAAGTCAATAATTATATGCTACCACATAATGATGATGATCATCATATATAGAATTTATAGGCTACTAAGACATAGCAAACTGTTAATATCTCACTTATTCCTCACAATAACCCTGTGAAGAAATTGCTATTATTATCTTCATTTTACAAATAAAAAACTAAGGCAAACAAAGGTTTAATGACTTGTCTAGGGTTACACAGCTAGTGTCTGAGGCTAGATTTGAAGTTAGATCTTCCCAAATTCATGTCCAGCATTTTATTCACTATACCACCTTGCTAAACAAAATGGAGGAAGAAAAGGAATTAATTACTTTATTTTCTAAAATTAGAGAAAGAAGTGGAAAATGAGAGATTTAGTTTCTAGAAGGAAAGAATCAGATGAATAGTACTTTGTTAATGTAAATTTAACAAAAATAACTGATGAGAAAAAGTGTTTTCCTTCTCCCCCTATCACAGTCATAAATCTGAAGAAAATACAAAACAATTTTAGAGGCAAATATATATGGTAAAATATGAAGTTAAATCTCATAACTTTAAGGGTACATGGATTGAACAATCTTACAGAATGAAAGAGTAACAAAAAATCTGTAATTTGTCACTTTCAATGTATATATATATATATATATATATATATATATATATATAGATATAGATATATAGATAGATAGATAGATAGATAGATAGATAGATAAAGACATACAATAAGTAGTATTGAAGGGCTAGAATAAAACTTACTATTCATCAGGTACATTTTTAAAATATGTGTTGTTGCTGTTTTTATGAGAAGGAATTAAAAACAAAATCCGAATCAGAGAAATAAGTCAGAAAGCTACATTATTCTTAAAGGTATCAATAACAATACATCACATCAGTATTAAGCTTCATGTTCCAAATGCCTTAGAATCTAAGTTCATAAAGAAAAACAATGACAAGTGAATTACAAGCTGATATAGATGCAGATAAAATAATGCTGAGAGATTTTAGTGTCCTCAGCTTTGAAAAAAATCTAACAAAAATAAATGTAAAGCGAATATGAAATTAGAAAAAATTTTAGAGAAACTAGAATTAAAATACCATTGCTACTCTATAAATAAGACTAGTAAGGAAAGCGTGTATCTATCATCAGCATTTGGAACTTTTACAAAAAGTGACCATATCTTAAAGTACAGAAATATTGCAAATAGTAATAAAGAAGAAATGGGAAATACATCCTGTATATGTAACTAGCAAGTGTAATTAGTTCAGCAAACATAAGGAAACAGAACTACATGGAAACTTAATAATGGAATCCTAAATAATACATGTATCACATAAAAACAATTATAGAAATAATAATTTTATGACATTAAATCATAGTGATTGAAAAACTTAAAAATATTTCTGAGATATAGCTAAAATCCTTCCCATGAAAAAAGAACTCTCTCTCTCTCTCTCTCTCTCTCTCTCTCTCTCTCTCTCCTCACACACACACACACACACACACACACACACACACACACACACATATAGTAATTATATTTGTATAATTTTTAAAATTTAAAAGGAAAGGAATAACAAACTGACACTGCATTCAAAAATTAGAAAGCCAACAAATCAACTCAAAAGAAGCAGAAAAGAAGAAATACTGAAAATAAGATGGGAATAAATAAAATGGAAAATAATGACTAGTGACATAAGTAAAACTCAAAAGATGATTATTTTGAAAGACTAACACAGTGGTTGAACATTTAGTTGGTTTTATTAAAAGAAGGAAGAAAATTGTAACAACAGATTAGTAAATGAGAAATGTGACATCCCTACAAATCAGAAGAAATAAAAAAGGATTATCAAAACCTACTATGTAGAGTTCTATGCCAGTGAAACAGGAAAAAAGTAAATAGGTAAATATGTTAATAGATATATAAAATACTCCAACTGATTTTTGGTATCAGGAAATAAAATAGTACAAAGTATCAGCAAAATACCAAAGTGTGCATGGACAGCATCGGATGTGGATAATTCCTGCCCCTGCAAAATTCACAGTGTAATTCTGGTTGATATTTAAGAAACAACTAAACAATTGTCAGTAATACTAAACAAATTATCCTCAGAAATTGATAAAGAAAGCACTCTATCAGACTCCTTAGAAGGAAGTATAGACAAATAATGAGGAATTGTAAAATGTAGAAAAATAACTATAGATCAATATCATTAATAAATATGAATTTAAAATTTTAAATAAAATTCTGACAAAATACGATTCATTTAAGAAGACATTCATAATGTTCCAGTTGGATTTAAACCAGTGATACTATGATGATATCATAGATATCAACACGGAGAAAGTAATTGAAATACCTAATTCTATTAAAAACAAAAAATACCACAAACCAAATAATTATCTCAATAGATAAAACCAAGAAAACCCTTTGATGTAGTACACTGTGTACTTATGCTAAAAAGCATCTTCAAAGTAAAATCGTATATGCAACTTTTTAATTTCATTAAATGTAGCTAAAATCAATAACAAGAATCATATGCAATAAAGATATATTAAAAGCTTTCCTAGTAAATATTGGAATAAAGCAAGAGATTTGCTGGTTAATATTTAACTACCAACTTTCTGGGAAAAAGGTTTATGAATGGCATACTATTACGCTTAATCTGCTTTATTAACATTCTCTTCACTAGTTTAAGTCTAGACAATCAAGAAGGCAAGAAAAAAAGTCTGGATCCATAGTCCTTGCTGTTTTGTTTTTTTTTTTTACACATGCATACATACATATATACATTCACATAGACACATTAGATATAGAGATAGATAGACATAGAGATAGAGATAGAAATAGAGATAGATATATGTGTGTATAAAAACTTTTCTCCAATAGATAAGCAAAGGATATAAACAAACAGACCTCAAAGATGTAGTTTAAATTATTAACAATATAAAGGGATCTTCCAAATCATTAATAATGATAGAAAGGAAAACTAAAACAACTTACATTTCATTTCACACCCACAAGCATGGCAAAAATGATAAAAGATAGAAATGGTCACTGTTGAAGGGATTGTGGGAGGATACACATAATAGTGCATTGTGAGTGAAACTATGAATCAGTACAATCATTTTGGAAATATATTTTAAATATGAAAAGAGACAATATTGTCTATAATATCTCACATAAAGATTCCTCTATTTGCTTATACCCTAAGAATGTCATTTGATTAAATGAAAGTCTTCATATAAGCTAAAATATTTATAACAGGTTTTTTGTGTGTGTGTGTGTGTTAGCAAAGATTTGGAAATGAAGTACATGTAAAAAACAATGGAAGCATAGCTAAACAAATTGTGATTGATGGATATAATATAGTATTGCTTTGCTGTAAGATATGGCAAATACTATGAATACAGAGAAGCATGGCAAGATTTGCATGATCAAATGCAGAGTGAAATAAACAGAACCAAAGGCATACACACATATGCATAAATATGTCACGACTAGCAAAATCAGAAAGGGTAAAAATGTCTCCAAATAAGAAATATATGACCTCTCTACCCTCCTTGCAGAGGCAGGAAGTTTCTATGTGTTGTATTTCAATGTATTTTAGTCCTATTCAGGAAAAAAAATCTTATATGAAAAGAAAAGTTAGAGATATTGGAAAAATTCTGGTAATGTTAAAAACAAAATATATTAATAAAAATTATTTTAAGAAATGATATAGCAAATCTAGGCATGAGTATTTGTGCATGTGTGTGGGAGAAAGAAAGAGAAGGCATTGTTGTGTAGACAGAGACAGTGAAAGAGACAGAGAATGAAAAGTTTTGAGAAGCAAGGGCAGACATGAAAACTCATTTCAATCAGAAATTGTTGCCTCAGTTCAAGAGCAGTATTTTTAATAAGCAATGGTCATATTATTTTTGAAGAGACAGACTAGTCAGAAATCGGAATCTCTTGAAAATAAACTTGTAGAATTCATTTCCCAAGATGGACCTAGCTGTTGAAAATTCAAATAGATTCAAAAAACATTTAAATAATTTGAGGATGTTATATTCATAAGATGATATTAAAAGTAGCTAGAGATGTGTAGAATTCTATTTGTTTTTTTGTCTTTTTTGGAGGGAGGAAGGCAGGGCAATTGCTGTTAAGTAATTTGCCCAGGGTCACACAGCTAAGTGTTAAATGTCTGAGGGTGAATTTGAACTCAGGTCTTCCTGACTCCAGGACTGGTGTTCTATTCACTGTGCCACCTAGCTGCCCCCTAGAATGATATTTCTGAAATTTTGGAATGACTCATATGGAAAATACCATTCTCTGACATTAACAATCCTTTGATATCAGTAGCAAAGAGTGAATAATAAACTTGGGGAACCATGGTTTGGACTTAGAATATATTTTTATTCATTTTTTTCTGCCTTATTTTTTTGGAGGGGGGAAGGCAGGGCAATTGAGATTAAGTGACTTGCCCAAGGTCACATGACTAGTAAATGTTAAGTGTCTGAGGCTAGATTTGAACTCAGGTCCTCTTCACTCCAGGGCTCGTGCTCTATTCACTGTGTCACCTAGCTGCCCCATATTTTTATTTATTCTTTAAGGTGGATCATACAATAAGTTTTTAAATCTAAATTACCAGAACCTTTTCCTTCCTTGTCTTTTATTTTTTTTTTACTTTTATAGACAATGAACATAATTATAGATATTTGCATATATCTTAATTTTATATAAAATTAATTTGTATTTCTTAAAAGAGCAACCCCCCTCAAAAAAAAAACACTTGTGAATTTTAAAGTATCATTGTTCTCCTCTAAGTATTAGCTAGAATAAAAAAATAGGCAAACTACTAAGAGAACTAATTCTGTAAGAGCCAGGAAATATTGACCTGAAGGTCCCACTATTTTTGCAGATAACATCACAATGACCCAGGCAACATTAAGGCAAATGGTAATTTGCTACATAAAAACAATTTAATTAAGTTTGTACATGTTCTATAATAGCCACGTTTTGGTTGTCAACAAGAGTTCTCTGAGTAAAAGTTCTTTTAAAATAATTGTACTGCTATCAAATTAATTGCTTTGATAATTTGAGCCTCAATTTAAGGATTCTTTTTTTTTTTAATTTATTTTTTTTATTAAAATTTTTTTTGAGTTACATATTTTCTCCCCGTCTTTCCCTCACCCACCACCCCAAAACAGCCATCCCAGTGCTTCCCCCTCCCAGTCCACTCCCTCCCAAGCCACCCCCGGGTAGGGCAGGATGGATCCCCCAACCACAGTGC
>CM053583.1:366333711-366356413 GCA_028627135.1 Pseudochirops cupreus | reverse complement strand
AAAAAAAAAGAATACTTGAAAGTCCTTTATTCCATTGATTGACCACATATTCCCCTGAATCATTATACTCAGTTTTGCTGGGAAGGTGTTTTTAACCCTGTTTCCTTTGACCTTCAGAATTTCCTATCCCAAACCCTTTGATCCCATATTGGTAAAAGGTGCTAGATCTTGTGTTATCCTAATTGTGTTTTCACAGTACTAAAATTGTTTCTTCCAGACAGCTTGTAATATTTTCTTGATGACCCAGGAACTCTGGAATTTGGCTATGATATTCCTAGGAATTTTCTTTTGGGGAACTTTTTCAAGAGGAAATCTGTCATTTTTTTCAATTTCTATTTTGCCCTCTGGTTCTAATGTATCAGGACAATTTTCCTTGAGAATTTATTGAAGGATGATTTCTATGCTCTTTTTTTGATCATGGCTTTGAGGTAGTCCGATAATTTTTAAATGATCTCTCCTGGATCTATTTTCCAGGTCAGTGGTTTATCCAGTGACGTATTTCACATTGTCTTCTATTTTTTTTTCTTTGTTTGGATCTGTTTTATAGTATCTTGATTTCTCATAAAGTCCTTAGCTCCCATTTGCTCTAATCTAATTATGAAGTCATTTTTCTCTTCAGTGAGTTTTTACAATTTCTTTTCCATATGGGTAATTTGGCTTTTTAAGGCATTCTTCTCTTCATTGGCTATTTGGGCCTCTTTTGCTGTTTCAGTTAATCTATTTTTAAGGTATTATTTTCTTCACTGTTTTTGGGGGGGTCTCTTTTAGCAGGTTGTTCACTCACTTTTCATGATTTCCTTGCATCATTCTCATTTCACTTTACAGTTTTTCTTCCACTTCTCTTCCTTGATTTTCAAAATCCTTCTTGAGCTCCTCCATGGCCTGTAACCAGGTCATACTTTTCTTGGAAGCTTTTGATGCATAAGCTTTCACTTTGTTGTCTTCTTCTGGTTCTATGTTTTGATCTTTTTTGTCCTCAAAAAAGGTTTCTATGGTCTCATTGCACTTCCTCTGTTTGCTTATCTTGCAAGCCAATTATTTGACTTTTGACCTCTTTGCCATTTTAGAATTCTGCTTCCAGAGTGCTGAGAGCTATGTCCCAAATAGGCGGGGTTTTCAAAGATGTTGTCAGAGCTATGAGGAGGGCTCCCTCTCTACAGACTCCCCAAGCTCTGGCACACTGGCCACACACCCCAAGGCCACCACTCAAGACTGCAATCCAGATCAAAGGCGTTCAAATCAAGAGTGATTACCCTCTGTATGGTCACTTTGTCCTGCTATGATCTGCAGGCCAAGAGTTCTCAAGGCAGCCACAACACAGAAGCAGCAGCCTTAGAGCCTCCTCTACCTCTTGCCCTGAGGGCAGGGACTGGACCCTGCTCTTTCATCACCTGGTTCCAACAGAGTTCCCCCCTGATCTTTTACATTCTCTTTGGTGTTTATGTGTTGAGAAGTTTGGAAATTGCCACAGCTGCTGGTAATTCACTCTCCTGAAGTCTGGCCTATGCCTCTGATTAGGGCTTCCCTGGATCTGGTAGCAGGTAGTTTACAAGGGACTGCTCAAGCCCCAACCTGGTGCTATACAACCTTCCTGTCAGCCTGCCAGGCTGCCTTCAGCTGGGGATTTGTTTTTCTCTGTCATTTTGTGGCTTCTGTAGCTCTAAAAATAATTTAGGGTCATATTTTACAGGTGTTGGAGATGTTTGGAGTGGGGGCCCTGTGGAGTTCGTGTTTTTACCCTGCAATCATGACTCCTCCCTGGGATGCCCTAATCTCTGACTGCCAATGACCTTTTACCCAGAAGCAACTATTAATTGAGCCTGGAATTTTAATAGTAATGATTCTAAGTAGTTATGACAGTAGTGAGTTTAATGAAATGTTTTTCAAGTTGGAAGTTTGTCAGCATGTGAATGCTGACAAACAGGTATTTAAATGAGGTATATCATCTTCTGTGTATATAAGAAAATTTCATTTATTCATAAATGAAGGCATATACTATATACTTTTGACACTTTTGCAAATGATATATTTGTGTGTGTGTGTGTGTGTAAACACTATTATCTGCTAGATAAGAAAAAAAAAGGAAAACTATGGAGGTCAAAGGGTTTTTAATTTGATTAGTTAAATATTGTGTGATCACCAAAATTTCCAAAACAATGCAACATCTCAGAAACCAAATGTGAGGTCGTCTAGTTGGTTGTGAATATGTGTGTGTGTCTGTGTGTGTAAGGGAGGGAGGAGGAGATGAGTTTACATCAATGTGTATGTAGCACTCATGGTTTATGCCATAAGAAGGAGGTGAGATTTAGGTAATGAGAACAAATTCTTAAGCCAGAACCTCTGTCTCAGGACTTTATAGTAAAACTATTACCTTGTGCATTTTTTTTTTTTTGCTTTTCAGTTGTAGGAGTGAGTGCTAGCACATGCATCATAAATTATCTTGCACTAGAAAGCTTAAATCACAGGATTAGGATAAAGAGTGGACTCAGAAAATCCATGCTAATGTATACTGTTTATGCTATCTTAAAAAAGAAAGCAGCAGAAAATGGACACCTCAAAAGTAGTTTACTGTTAATATACATACTGTTCACACACACACACACACTCACACACTCACACACACACACACACACACATCTACTTTGGCTTAGTTAAAACCCTCAATATTAGCTTTTCTATACTGAACATTTCTTACGTGAATTAATAAAAATGGTCATTTTGGAAGAAGTATTTTGTAAAAAAAAAATTCATCAAACAAGAGTAACTTAAGCAATGGATGTCTGGAATAATCACATAGGAAGCCATACATGTAAATGAGTATAGCCTTTCTTCTGTCATTCCAAAGAGTGAAAGTTAATACCATACTTGAATATTATCATTTTGCTTACATACACTTAGTATTACAATCATAACCTAAAAAAAGACTTTTATCTATTTTCTTTTAGTTTAAAAATATGTTTAATAATTGAATGATTGAAATATATAAAAGTATTTTGAAATTTGGATAACTTTAAAGGCTCACTGGGTAAGGTGTATAAGTTGGATGGCAGTTCATTTGATAGAATTGCTTTTGAAGCAGGGTTGCCTGTTAGTTAGTGACTAAGTTAAATATCTGTAATGTTTGAGGTGATCTTGTCTCTTTAGATATCTATGAGACTTTTACATAAATATAATGTTATAATTTTATGTTTCTATTTGAGAATCCAGAGCTAGTAATGCCACTACCCTAGGAGGTTTATTTAGGCACAAAATCCCTGGTTATGGAACAAAAAATCTAAGACTGGGAATAAAAGGACTGAAGTAATCACAAATCATTGTTTCAGAATGTCTTTTATTTGTTAGTGAATTAAGGAAAGCCTAGGCCTATGGCTTTATAATATAAGTTCAGAGTAAAAATCTATCACAGTTTTTACTTGAGTAGGGAAGAAAGGTACTGTTGATGCTCAAATTGAAATGCTTAAATTTCACCATAACACTTAGGTATATTACATATTACATTTTATGTTGTAAAGTACACTGTCTCATCTGGGATATATTGATTCATTTTTCAATTAAAATCTTTTTTTTGTCACCTTGTAAAAGAAAAAAATTAGTAAAATTGGCCAAATGGTAAAAGAAGCATAGGAATTCACTGAAGAGAAGGACTGCTTTAAGAGTAAAATTGGCCAGATGAGAAAAGGTACAAAAGCCCAATGAAGAAAATAATTCCTTAGAAATTAGAATTATTTAAGTGGAAGATAATGACTCCAAGAAACAATCAAACAATATCAAAATAATAAAAAATAGAATAAAATTTGAAATATCTCATCAGAAAAATAACTGAGTTGGAAAATAAATACCAGAGAGATAATTTAAGAATTAATGGATCACCTGAAACCCATAATTTAAAAAAAAAATACCTATATATCACCTTTCAAAATATTATTAAGGAAAATTGCCCTGATAGGCTAGAAGTACAGCATAAAATAGAAATTCAAAAAAATCCACTAATTGCCACCTGAAAGAGATATCAAAATGAAAACTCCCAGGAACAGTATAACCAAATCTCAGGAAACTCAGGTCAAAGAGGAAAAAAAAAAACACAACTGCAAGCAGCCAGAAATAAACTATATATAATCTAGTATTTAATAAAATAAAAGAGCCAAGCTTTTGGGAAAAGAACTATTTTAGGAAAATTACTGGGAAAATTGGAAATATTTGTCAGAAACTAGTATAAAACAATTACCACACCTTATAAATTCTAAATGGTTACATGTTTAGACATAATAAGTCATATCACAATCAAATTAATGGAACATGGAATAGCTTATCTATCAGGACTATGGATAAAGGAAGACTTTTTGACAAAATAAAAGAAAAACAGAATTAGAGGATGTAAAATGGCATAATCATTATTGCATTAAATTAAAAAGTTTTACATAGGAGTGGCTATGTGGACCAGTGAATAAAGCGCTGGCCCTGGCATCAGGAGGACTTGAGTTCAAATTTGACCTCAGACACTTCACACTTACTAGCCATGTGACCTTGGGCAAGTCCTTTAACCTCAATTGCCCTCCAAAAAAGAAAAAGAAAAAAAAAAGTTTTACACAAACAAAATGAATGTTGCCAAGATTAGAAGGAGAAAAAAGGCAATTGTGGGGAAAAAATAAAGAGAAAGTATCTCTCATAAAGGTCTCATTTCTCAAATATATAAAGAACTGCAAATTAAAACAACTCTGAGATACCACCTCCCATCTATCAGATTGACTAAGGTAACAGAAAAGGAAAATGAGAAAGGTTAGATATAATGTGCAAAAATTAGAGCACTAATATATTGTGGAGTTGTGAAATGATCCAACCACTCTATAGAGCAATTTGAAATTATGCTCAAAGGGCTATAAAACCACACATAACCTCCCACACAAAAATGCCACTCTTAATATTGTATCCCAAAGAGATGAAATTAAATAAAGGCTATATGTGTGTATACACATGTGTGAATGTATATGTATGCTTATGTTTCTATATAGATACACATATATTTATGTATGCATATGTATGCATATATGTGATAAAAATATTAGATATTAAATAAGGTATCATCTTGTCTTAAAACTGTTTCTATTTGAATTCCAGAAAAAATTTCGCATCATATAAAAACTTGGTCACACAAGCATATGCATGAGAAGACTTGGGACTACTACTGGCTTTGTCATTAATTAGTTATGTAGGTTTAACCAAATCATAGAAACTCTTGAGATGGTTCTCTCATCTGTTTGTGAAACATAGAGAATAATATCTGCCCAGTTGAAATCAGAGACTTACCATTTGATTAGCATTATTCTATATGAAAACTGATCAACAGAGCAACAATTTCATGTGTTCAGTAAAGCAGTTTGCAAGTAGTGATTAAAGTTTAAATTTATGGTACATACAGATAGGTATTCTGCTTGTTCTATAATACAAGTCGCTTTCACATTAACAGGTATTACATAAAATATGAAATAATAATAATGAAATTCATTGAAAAAATGCGAAACGTGGCAGATGCTAAGTTGTAAAAGAAATCTTGTTCTTCCCCACAAGCAGCTGGTATTCTCTTACCAAACAGCTGGACTGTGACACGCCTCTCTCTTTAGCACTATGTGATATGTCTACCACTAAATATCCTGATTCCTTCTTCCGAAAGAGTTTTTTTTTTTTAACTTTTTCAAGTCCTTAGACTACTATTGGATAAAGTAAAAAAAAAATCATCTCAGAATTAAATGCAAATGTGTTTCACAAGTTGAACTTAATTGACCAAATATAGTCACTAATGAGAGAAATCATTACCATCTAAAGATGGTTTATTCTCTTCCATTCTCCCCATAATTTTGATCTTATTCATAGATGATGGATTGTGAATTTAGAGCTATAACTGACTTCTAGTTTGACACCCTCATTTTGCAGTTGAAGCAACAGAGGTTTCTAAAGTTTAAATGGTTTGCCTTTGGTCAAATAACATCAAAGGTGGGATTTGAATCCAATTTTTCCTGACTCCAAATACGACAGTCTAGTTTCACTAAATATGCAATGATGCCTCCATGGCTTCTTGAATTTTTGACTATTTTTGCTTTGTAATATCCATTCCATCTCTTGGGATGGCTTTCTCCTTCTCACAAATTACTTCTTTCTTTTATTATTTTGGCCTAAGAATTTGCTTTAGGTTCTTTACCTTTTGGTATGTATGTGCGCGCGTGCGTGCGTGCGTGCGTGCATGTGTGTGTGTGTGTGTGTGTGTGTGTTAGGGACCCATTTATCGGGCTGTTGAGGTCCATGAACATTTTTTCAAAATAATATTTTAGATGAATAAAATAAAATGCATAGGATTATAAAGGAAATAAATTATATTGAAATACAGATATCTAAATATTAAAATAAACAAGTTTGTGGACCACAGGATAATATCCCACTTTAAAGTAAATTTTGAGATATTGTATATACTCACCATCCTTAAGATCAGGAAGCAAGAAGTCCTACTTTATTGCAATTTTTTTGCACCTATGGACAAATAATTACAGGAACCTCTTCTAGTACACTGTTAGGTTTATTGGGACACTACAACTCTTTTAATGTGTACTCCAAGGAAACAGCTTAACTAGGACACCTATAAAATTTCCTTTTCTGAAGCTTAAAGAAATTCACACTTAAGAAAAGTCATCTGAAAAGACCCATAAATACTTTGCTAACAAAAGATATGTGAAGCTATTAAATTTGGGATTTTACTGTCATAAAGAACAGTGATTAATCTCTGGTCAAGGATATTTGAGTAGAATCTAAATGTATTAAAAACACTTTGAAAATACTAAGGAGAGCAGTTAATAACTATATATTCAAAATCCAAATATTTTCATTTTTGTATCCATCTGAATCAAGGCACAACATGTCATCATTTTCTCTTTGCCTTATTTCTTCTTTATACCATAAGGTCCATGAGCTCTGGACTCTGTCTCATCTCAAATTTCTATGTCCCTAAGCAGTTACCTTAGCACCTTCTATGAAAATGGTGTTTAACAAGCATGCAGAATAAAACTAAAGTAGTTAAAAAGTTGCTTCAAATTAAAAGTGTCTTCTGTTAGGTTTTAAGCACTGTAAACAAATTAGTTCCAAAAGGGGCAAAAATGGGAAATTTTTAAAAAAAGATTAAAACCAAAGTGAAGGTCATCTTTTATACTGACTGAATATCCCTTTCTTTAGTGTAAGAAGGCATGCAACTGATACATATATCATACTTCTTCTCACTTGTAAAATTGAAAATATGTTAATAGACAGATAATACCTGCTTGTTAATATGGAAATCATTTGTGAATTAGCTATCTCTGAAGAGTCAGACCATTGACTTAGCATAAGACAGCAGAAAATCAATACCAACACTAAGTTGAAAGGAATTGAAGGGAAATAGTGCATTGAGGAAGCAGAGGTATTTATAAAACATTATAGTGAAGGAAACTTTTTTTTTAGCCATGTGCCAGAAAAAGGGAGGAGAGTTAGAATAGTAACTGGGTAGGTTAGAAGACTCTAGGACTCTAGGCCATACCTTTTGAATGGTTGGGAAAACCTGATTATGTTTATAGGTAAATGTTAAGTTAAGCCATTTCCCTATGTTCACAGTGCTAATAGTGTCACAGATGCTATGTAAGGTAGATCTTTCCTGACTACTCTACCATAGATATAGTCTCTTCTATGTCCAAATAGAAAGGTTATTGTAAAGTTAGTGCTATGAATGTGTGATGAATGCAACTAGGTCATTTTCTATAAATTTGGAGAGTGAGGAATAGGTCTGTGGTTGGTGGAAATTGTAGAGGAAAAACATTGGGAACAATTGCTTTGTGGGAAGAGATAAGAAAGTAAGGGTAGAATATTCTTATTGAGGGTAGAATAGTATTATTGATCAGCAGTGAAAACAGATGAAGTATATATGTGTAGTTTGTATGCCCTAAAATAATTGTGCAAATCTTTATCGCGGTACTCAAAGATATTTTTTTAAAATCAGTTCAGTGCTATAAACAAAAAAATAAATATGTAAGATTATGATTTTCCAAATTCAAGGCATTTGTTGATGAAAAGAGGCACAAATTTATCCCTTTGGAAGCTCTCACTAAATCTCCAATTCAAAGTGCCACTATCTTCATGCTTTCACAAGTTTGGCTAACTCAGAGCATTGTGAGCTATAGAACTAATTTACACTAAATTTACCAATTTACACCTCATCATGTTATGCTCTTACATTATCTTTACCTTTTCGAAATGGTATGTGAGGGATTATGAAGCTTCACCAAGAATACTAAACATAAAATCATGGGTTTTAAAATATCTGTTAATGTTTAGCTAGGAGCCCTTCAATGAGGAAATATAGGATCATTGGAAGGGACTTTAAGGACATGCAATTCAAATATTTTGTTTTACAAATAATGAAACTGTGGCCCAGAGAGATGATAACACTAGTCATAGGTCTTTAGGTCAGATAGGAAATGTGCAGTTACCTGATTAAGGATTTGAAACCAGGTCTTCAAACTCTAAAGTCTGTAGTTTGATCGAGTTTTGGGTTAAGTTTAACATCAAGAGTGGGGGCTTATGAGGTATAGTGCATAGGCTTCTGGGCTTG
This sequence comes from Pseudochirops cupreus, assembly GCA_028627135.1. Lineage (NCBI taxonomy): Eukaryota > Metazoa > Chordata > Mammalia > Diprotodontia > Pseudocheiridae > Pseudochirops > Pseudochirops cupreus. Next base: position 366,347,790 of record CM053583.1, on the reverse strand, counting down.
GATATGATTAATTTAAAGGACATATATGGGAGACAGCATGACATAGTAAATAAAATCTCAAATGTTGAAATCAGGAAAACCTGGGATGAAGTTCTTCATCTCATACATAAACACTGTGTGAGCCTGTACAATTCAATTACTTTATCATTGCCCATGATACCTCTCTAAGGATCATCAGTTTAAAGCTAGAATGAGTCATATCTTAGATAAATCACATAACTGGTAAACATCTGGTGTCCGTGAGTATAAGTCCAACAGACAATACTTGCTGATTTGCATTGGTAAAGGGAATTTTGTTACCAAATATATGTACCAATGTCATGAAAAGAATATAAATGTAAAAAGTGTATTCCCTTAGAAAGTTAGGTTCTCCTGATTTTCTAATTTATAGACATCTTATGTCAGTTGCATTAAGTTCTAAAATCCAAAAAGCTCCTTCATTGAGAACTATGGCTACCCAAAAGAGAACAAACTACCAAAATACTTGAGAAAAACAAAGCCAACAAAAACAATCCATTGCTCAGATTTTGACATGGTTTGATGCACAGTTTATTGATTTAACCCATTGATACATATGTCTTTGGATCATAGGCTTGATTTCATTTGAGAACAAAACATATGTTAATGATCCCACGTTGTTTCCTGCTGCAAATCTTTATTCTTTCCCCAACATCGTCATCCTTACAATAGTTGGGAATTATGAAACACAGTGATCTCAGAAGAACCAAAGATACAAGTTGCCCAAAATGTAGTTGAAATAATAGAGCTGAGTTCAAATTCAACCTCATTTACTTACTAGCAATGTGACACTTTAAAAGTAATTAAACTTCCTCAGCTTTACTTTATTCTTCTCTATAGGATGATGTTAAAATCACCTCCATAACAATGATTAGCTTTATAGATAGATATAGATATATAAACACCACTAGTCCAGGAGGCAGAAAATTGGGGTTTAAGTCATGGTCCTGAAGTCAAATAGCTTGGAGATTAACTTTTGATTATTTCCTGCAGCTCTCTTAGATTTACTTTCTTTTTCTGTAAATTAGGGAAATACTTACATTAATGATAATACAATATTCCTTGGAGAAAAATTTTGTAAATATCTTAACAGGTGTATGAATACAAACTGTTATTTTTGTTTATCCCAGAGATTCTTGGACATTGAAGACACACACGGATATGATTCCTATCTCTGCCACATACTACATGTGAGACATTGTGCAAAACCTTTCATCTTTTTGGTCCTTGATTTCTTCATAATTCAAATGGGGTTGTCACATGAGATGATCCTAAAGATTTCTCCCAGCTAGAGATGCTATCATCCTAAAGTATAAATATAGATAAGATTTGCAGATGATACACAGTTTCCTCTTTTGTTTTCCACCCAGACTTGGGATTTTCATAGGACAAAAAGATGTTCGAGAATTAAAGGGTATTTGAATGGATTGGATTTTTGGAGAATATGAATGGCACCTAGGCAGTATACGGGAAATGGGCAGGCAAGGAGATATTTTTTTTCCAATAACCATCTTTTAACTTCAGCTCCACAGATTAATGTAGCATTAGTCAATCTTTCTCACATGTTATTTTTATTTATCTTTCCTAAGAGAACTTAAATTAAAATGAAACAGATAAAAAAGAGATTCTGGGTTTTTTGAATCTTTTTCTTCTTATTAATTGGGTTTAGTAGTCTTTGGGATAGAGCAGAATCTCAGAAGTACCCTAGAAAGAAAATGCTATAAATTTTCACAAGCTGAAAATGGAGACACAAGCACTTTAATTTTGAATAGAATTTCAATTAAATTTTAGATGTTTTGACTTTTTCCATAAAAAGTATTATTAAATAAAGAAAAAAATTTCACTAAAATGGTCAGGTCAGCAGGGTATGATTATAAAAATGAATTGTCTACTCCAATAAGTACATGCCTTTAAAAATTTCTAGCTTTTGAAAATGTATATTCAGAATTTATATCTTCCTTTTAGGCCAACTGATTATAATAATTTGAATTAATGAAAAGTCTATAGTCTCACTTTCTTATAAAATTCAAAACAAAAATAGTAACACTCAATTAATGATCAGTTTATTTTAGATTAATAATTCCCTAAAAGTCAGTGCCACTATCTGTCATGCCATGTTTCTCTCTAACTGCATTTCATCATTTCCATGCTGTTTACCTATAAAGAGCAGAAGAAAAAAACAAAAAAAAAGACTCATTTATACAATCTGCATACCATTAATAACATATTTTGGAATAATAAATGCCCCAATGTGTTTTTCTGTGGTGTTCTTTGGGGTCAATTAATATTCCTTAGATTCTTTTTTTTAATACTTACAAAAACAGGAATGATGGAGAGAGATGGTATATGGTATGGCAGGTTTTACAAACAAGACATTAAAAAAAGCTTGTAGGACAAAGAAGTAGACTGCAAATATGTAATCTTCTTAAGCAATAATAAATTGGCCATATAGAAGTAATGATTTTCAGACATGTCTTTTAAAAGAATTGAAAAGAACTAATTAATGGCCCACATTTCAAGCTAAGCAAATTGCAATGATGAATGGAATTACTAGGAGCTATAAATGCAACTCATAACTGAAGGAAAAGAGCAAAACATCACTCAGAACATTAAGAAATGCAATTAAACAAAACATTTGGAACCACTTAATTACATCTGCAGAGCATAGTTAAGTCAGATGTGGAGCCTTGCTGTCACGGCAAACTCAAACTTTATAATAACCGTCAAGGTATCAGGACACTTGAGGTCATTTGTCACATTTGATGCATGGAAAAAAAAAATGCCTACACTGATAAATTCCTGAAAGGAATCAGCTCAATGTACATGAAGAGGTCACTTAGTTACGCCTTGAAAATACAGTAATGTTGAAAATTACTTAGGTTTCATAATTTAAATTGGGTTTTGATGAACACATTCACAAAAGAAAAAAATCTTGGCATTATTAGTTCCATATTCAAGGTTCCTTAATGTGTTCCTTTCTGTTTCTCTGGATTATAACGCTTAGTGAATTATTTCTTCAAAGAAGATATTGCCAAGCACCTCTCAGAAATCATTCACAAATAGCAACAGACTTTATGATAATAAATGCAATAGGCTGCTATTTATTGAATGATTTTTTTAAATGTGTCATGAATTTTTTTTTCAAGGATTGAGTCTATATTGTTTAGAAATTTCAACTGCCCAGAATATCTTAATCACTTGCTGAATAAGTTCCCACCTAAAACACAACTGACTGGTCAAATTGAAACCAATTTCTTTTAAAGAAAGCAGAGAATTCACCATTATGGGCCCAACAAACAAAGCCTCTCTAGGTGATTGATAGCTAAATGACTCAGAGGGCTGTCCTGAAAATGCTAATAATGGCAAATTATAATGGGAGAGTTAATTTACAATGCAACCTGTCTGCTCTCATAATGACTTAGGCTGACAGATATTGGAGAGGTTTCTTATAAGTCTACAAGTATTCATCAAAACAATATTTAGATGTACATTATTTATAGAACGTTGCTTTTCAAGTTGTGTACATGCATGCATGTGTGTGTGTGTATGTGTGTGGTTATTGGTGTTTAAGTCACAATAACTATTTTGAACTTCAGTAACTCCAATACTATTATCTGCTAGGTAAATACATATATACACACATACATAATATTTGTATGTGAATACATAGACATACATATGTTACATAATTGTACTGAAGGCCATTAAACAAGCAGGGGACAAACAGGCTGCAACACAACTGTACTTTATTGGGGCAGAAATTATTCTAGAAATGATTGCAACAAACAACTGTTAAAAGCAAAGGGTGCAGAACGCCAAGGAATTGTAAGTTTATAAAATCACCACAGTGCCCCCTGGCTTTCGCAGGCAAACCATTAGTTGTAGAACTTTGCTCTATTTATTTAATAAAGCCCCCAACCTACATATATTGGTGAAATTTCATGTTCAAATTGATTGTTAATTCTATAGGCACAATTAGCAACTTTAAACTACATTGAAATTACATTTAAACATCCCATTAATGAGAATAGACTATTCAAATATTATCTTCTTTTCAATCATCTGAGCAGTGGCGGGAGAGGAGAGCAGGGGAAGGGAGAGGAAAGGAGAAAAGAAAAGAAGGGGAAGAGAGAGAGAAAGAGAGAGGGAGGGAGAGAGAAAGAGAGAGAGAGAGAGAGAGAGAGAGAGAGAGAGAGAGAGAGAAAGAGAAAGAGTTTGCTTTTCCTTATGACACTTGAGATAGCCCTATGTAAAATTGCATTGCTGGTGAAATGCGTTATTCTCTCTCACCTCTGCATATTGGACTCACTATGTTCCTAAAATGTTTAATCCAGATATAACATGCTATGCTAAGTCATTACTGATTCCCCCAGGTGTTAGATATCTGAATTTATATACATTTTTTTTTCAATTTTTTTTTCAAATTTCTTTTGCATTTACTTATTGGTATATATCTGTTTATGAGTTCCTTAAGGAGAGAGAGACCTTTTTTGGGGGTTGGAGGGCTTCCTTCATATCTCTGGTGCTCAGCACATTGACTGACACATAATATTTAATACATGTTTTTTGACTCTCTATTGTCTAATGTTGTTATTCTCAAGTATATATACACAGACATATATACGTAAATATGTGTATGTGTGTATGAAGCAAAAGACAGTTCTTGACCTCAAGGAGCTTACAGTCTAATGTTGGAGACAACATGCAATATGTGTGTATGTATAATATACACGTACACACTCACACACATATATATACATACAATACATACACAAACACACACACACACACACACATGCACAAAGCAACCTACATCTATAGGTTAAATAAGAAGTACTTAACAGAGAGAAGGCATTTGAATTAAGAGGGTTGGGGAAGGATTCCTTGTTCTGAAACATTTAGAAAAAGTAGGATAATATTACATTGAGACTGGAATAGATAGGGAAGTAGTTGAGTAAAGTCTTTGAAGATGTTAAGGATTTTAATAATCAAGTGAAAGAGAGAGGTGTGGTAGACATTGAATGATTATAATGTGAGAAGGAAAGCAGGGATCTAAGAAAGAACAAAGTGGATTTATGGGAGTATGAAAAGATGGGTTATGACTAGACAAGATAATATATGCTCAGAAGCTACAGTAAGTGAATGTGGAGTTGATTGGTATGGTTAAGGAATAAGGTGCAATTTTCATGTAGAAGAGTGGAATGATGAAGTCTCTTTTAAAGAAAGACTTGGAGGAAGATATTGAGTTTGGGAAGTCAACAATGACATGACTATTCTGTTAGGAAAGGTACCCTAAAGTGTGTTTAATGGAAGATCCAAGATAAGGCCCAAGATCTGCTGGGTCCTAGTCCATTTTTTGTTTGTTTGGCCATATGATTTCATGTTGCTATTATTGTTTTTGTTTTCATTTTGCATGACTACTACTGACTATAAATATTACAAGAATGTCCAGAACCACCAAGATCACTTTTTGGAGATATTAGTTGGAGAGTCCATGTTTTAGATCAATGCTGAACAAGTTCATCCTTAAGGTCTCTTCCAACTCTAGGTTTTTGTGACTTTGAATTACAAAGAAAATTATCACTAAATCATCGTTTTGAATGGGATGAAAAGTATCATAGAATACAGGAATAGATCATAGAATCCTACAATATTCTAGAGATAAAACAACGCTGTTTACAAAGCCCTTTGAGTCTGGGGGAACATTTAGTATATTGTCTACTATCCATAAATAATATACAACTTTTAAAATAAATAATACCTGTGACTTCATTGGTAAAGAGAACTCTCAGTCTGGGTTTTGAGGAAGAAAAACAAAAAAAAAAAAAAGGAAAAAGCCAAAATGCCTTTGATCACCAGGATATAATTTTAGAAAATTACCTGGGGGCACTGAGGTAGTTAAGTGTCTAGTCTAAGTTTATGCAGGCATCAAGTGGTGAAGGCAAGATTTAAAGTTTTAAAGACATCAAGACCATCTTTCAATTCACTACATAATGCTCCCTTTTTACAGCCTCTAAATGATATTATGAGGATGGAGGTTGATTGAGTCAGGCAGTCCATAACTCTAGCCCCACTTGAAGTAAATATTAAAATATTCCAACCCTGATATATTTATCTGGTGAGAAGATCTCCAATCAATCATTCAATCAAAGACATGTCCTGTACTAAGAGTCATTTAGGTAAGTTCAGAACTTAGTACTGAAGTATCTAGAAGCTTAAAAGAGAAAGCCGTTCCAGGGAAACTCTTGAGAATCACTTAGGAGAGGGAAAAATGTCTCCTATCACACATTGTCCTAGCACCTCTGATCGCTGCCACAGCAAAAACAGCAGATGTGGTATCTTCTTTAGTACCTTCTGAAAAATTTGACACACTAATGAAAGGTAGATTCAGGCAACTGCAAACAAACCAGGAGCAAGCTGTACCCTAAAGCAACTTCATGAGGACCCATGGAGGAAGAAAGGTTCTTCCAGAACAAAAAAGCTGTGTTACCCTCACACACACCTGAGATAAATTTCAATCTTAATGTGCCTTCAGCAACTCTCCACAATTTATTTAGTATCATTATTATTGACCTAAATCTGTATCTGTGCTGCTGGCAGATGGCTTTTATTCTGATGGAATCATGATTCTTTTTCATATTCACAAATGGTAACATCAGTAAGGCAACCTACTATAATTTCCTCACATAGAAAGGAAAGTGAACATATTCTGCAGTCTATGGGAGCAATACATATTCTCTATATATACTAGTCTAAGTTCAAGACTAGATCCCTTCTTTAAAATACCTCAGAATTTGTACTTTTTATTAGATCCAAAACTCAGTATTATGACATGTTTGTGGTAATTTTCATTATGTGAGTAGAAGGTGATTTAACAATGAAAATTACTGGGAAGAAAATGGTAATGAAATAAAAATAAAAATCTGTAAATAATGGAATTCCATTCTGCATACCTAGAGGTAGAAAGAAATGAGGTAAACAAATGAGTTAATATTCCAATTCATTACTTAGAAATATGATCTCTTTTCTTTTAGACTCATTCCCAAGTCTGAACAACTAGCAGGGAAGAAGACATTCTCATGGATTTTCCAAATTTTTTTATCACTCACATTTTATGTCTGTACATTCTACTTGCAAATGACATTTTGCTTTCTCCCATGTGTTGTATTCCCATGTCCTTAGACTTCGATGAGCCCAAATGACACGGGTAAAAATAAAAGTCAGGATCATTTGCATAGAATTGACAGTGATTAAAAAGAAAGTACTTGGTACCATGTGGGTATGATTTTTATAATGGGCTGATCATATATTGAGAATGAAGATTGTTAAATCAAGAGGCTATGTGTTCTACTGGTAGCCAATGACAAGAAATCTTTGGAAAGATTCCCAGATCAATAATAGACCTCTTCTAAAAGATTTACAGGAAATCATATATAAATAACACAAGATTCACTGGCGTGGATGAATTGTTATCTTATCATTTTTCGTGTATAAAATGTTATCACTGCAAAGAATCCTCACATCTATATAAAAATATCAAAATATCTAAGCAAATGCTATGCAACAGAACCAAAATACACTTAATACTCAAACACATATGTATGTATGAGTATAGGTATGTGTATATATACACATATATACCTGCAGGCATATATACATATATGCATGAACATACACATAATACACATATGCAAATATACATTTACATTCATATACATATATATGTACACTTATATATAATATATATAGACTGAACCTATTTTTATCAAACACATTTCAGTATTAATGGATATTTGCTTATCCAGCCTGAGTAAAATTGCATACTGCAGCTTTCCTTGAATCACTGATGCTGACAGAACATGATTAATCTTATTAATAGGACTAAAGTATTCAAGGAAAAATATAACACTTGGATCATTGAAGGTCAATGAACTCTTCCTCAGGCTCCCTACAAAGTAAGATCTGTCTTAGAATGATACAATTTTAAAGCTGCAAGGTATTACAACCAGGGTGACCTCTGGCTGATGTAAATCCCCTACAGACCTATTTCAGTCAGAAAACAGCTGTCCAAACTTCCTCCCCCTGCAGTCCTTCATCTTGGCCCACCTGTTTGCATGATGTTCTTCCATTATCCTTTCTTTTACTGTTTCCTCATTCCCCTAAACCAGAAGTTCTCAACCTTCCTAATGCCACGACCCTTTAATACAGTTGTGGTGACCCCCAACCATGAAATTATTTTCATTATTTTCATTGCTACTTCTCATAACTGTAATTTTGCTACTGTTATGAATCATAATGTAAATATCTGATATGCAGGATGTATTTTCATTGTGACAAATTGAACATAACCCACAGGCTGAGCACTGCTGCCCTAAACAAAGAGTCAGTACTTCATTTTCTCTACTGTTAATAGAATTCATACTCAAAACAAAACTTCTTTGGTTTTTTTTAAGGGGAATTACTGTTATAGAAAAAATTAATTGGCATAAAATAAATAACAAATAAAACATGGAGAGGGCTAAAAAAATGATCTAGTAGTTTATAACAGTATTGAACTTTTTTATTTTGCAAAGTGGTTGGTTTATATGATATAATCTTGTATCTTCACCATAACTCTATGATTTAGATTCTATGATTGTCACCATTTTATATGGGAATAATATAAGATTTGCATTAAGTGATTTACACAGAGAAATAAAGCTAGTAAACATCCAGGGCAGGTTTTGAATCTGGATCTTCCTTATACCAAGTTCAATTTTATCCTCTATTCAACTAGGCCACACTGTCTCTAATAAAAAGAAGTTTTAAAACGTGTACTAACGAATGATATCATTCTTTATGGCATAAAAGCAAGATCAGGCCTACTAATTGAATGAGATGGCTTTTGAAATTCTTTCTAGTTCATATTACCTAATTTATAGAGTTATTTTGGTCTTTTTGTAGACTGGTCATATATGGAATACCAGTGGTTCTCAACCTTCCTAATGCTGCAACCCTTTAATACTCATATGTGAGCATATCTGCATGTGGGCAGACCCCCCCTTGAGATGGATAGAGGAGTGGTGTCTCGGTCCCAAAGACCCATTGGAAATATATGTTTTCTGATATTCTTAGGAGACCCCTGTGACCCCTGTGACCCCTGCGAAAGGATCGTTCAACCCTCAAAAGGGTCGTGGCACACAGGTTGAGAACCACTGGAAACCCTTTGAAACTAATAGAGAACCACAATTCCAGAATTCCTTGCAATATCTCCCCTCTCCTCCAGAGTCAAAGCCATTGGCTTTTCCTATATAAAGTTCAGTTACTAGAAGTCTCCTTCACCTTTAAAAATCCATTGACCTAGGGAAAATGCTGTCCTATAAACAGAAAATTGCTCCACTTTAGTAGTTTTCAATGACCTCTCCCGTAAATTCCTGTCATACCTAACCATTTAATTTATTGTCATAAGAATCTTTTCCTTCTCTTACTCCCCAGACTACTTTCTAAATTTATTTATACCCTCTGTTTGTTCACTAATTTGCCCCATCTGCTAACTCTTCCATTATTGCAGTTTGTAATTTCTTCGCTATCATAAATACCCCTTTAGCTGTTAAGTTTCTTATTTTTTCTTCCTATCCCCTAACATTAATTGAAAACAAACTTTCTCCTGTAAATGCTACCATATTTATTTAACTGCTCTAATCGTAACTCAATCATTTTCTACTTGTACAAAATCATGCAAATAGCCTCAATTCCTCATTTTTGAAATACGGGCTTGTTATAGATATTCTAAGACTCCTTTTAGTGCTAAATCTATGATCCTTCATAACATTTAATGCTACTATTTATCAGAGCCATCTCTGTTCCTCCACTATTCCTTCTGCAATGAGTTCTACAATTGGTTTACATTCTTCCTCCTTACCTTATCTTCTGCTGTTATATATGACAATATCATCATTCACATTGATATCAACACCCTAATATCTTAATACCTCAAACTCAACTCCTATGACCTCTAGAATATGTTCATTATCTAACTTGATGATCATACCATAAACTTCACTGTTACTCAAAATTGAACTCCAAAACAATTCCTGCTTTCCCATGACGGACTTCACTCCTTCTAAATATGATCTTAATTTTCCCAATTATCTAAATCACTCATTCACCAATATAGTAGGTTTATCAGAGGCATTTCCCCATCAAGCTGATGTTCTTACAAAGGAAAAAAAAAAGAATTTTGTGCTGATTTTTGAAAGCATCTCCCTATAGAGTACATGGAACTGTCCCTTGGTGAAGATGGAATCCTAATAAAGTTGCCCCCAGGACCAATATTCTGACTTCATTATAGGCCTGTCCATACTGAACAGCAGACCCATGGCACCTACTTAGCACCCCCACCAGCACCAATGTCCTAACTTCATTGTATATGCTTCACTGCTCACTGGAGCAACAGGCATGTCACTGAACTCTTAGTTCCCACAGAAACAGCAGATGTGTCCATGTGATTGGAACCCAGGTACTGCCTCTACCTGGTCACTGCCCACCAGACCCATTCCCACAGAAACAGGTGTGCTCTTGTATTCAATCACAATCACGTCTTATATCTAGCCCAAGACAGGACCACAATACCTGTCTTAACCATACAGGACCATGAAAACTAGCCAGTTGGAGGGCAGAATGACCAGAATGTTTAACCACTGAACTATAGATGGGACCTCTCTTCCACACCTAATCTGTTAAGAAACTCCTCCTGCCTATTTAATATTAATGATATTCCTCTATTATATATACATTTCTATTATGTAATTACATCTTTACCTTATAAAAATCCATCTTGCTTTCTCTAAAGTTGTTGGTTCCACTTAGAACTTAGCCCGCTTCATGAGAGGCATCAATCTCAATAAATGCCTATACTTGGATTAGAGGTGGTCTGACTCTGAATTCTTTTAGACAGTTCCACCACAACACATCATGAAACCACAACAGTTTTTGGGTGGTCAGAGCCCCCACCTCTGCAGTTTTTGCTGTCCCTGGGTTTAAACCGCAACAGTACCTTGTTGAAAGAAATAAAAATCCAAGTTAATTCTCAGTGATTGAAATTACTTTCAAAATAGACAAGTTGTCTCAGAGTCTTGAGAGACTAGAATACTGTAGGAGGAGCCATTAGCTTTGTGTTGACCTGTATAAAGCAGCAAAAAGACTGTTATAATAATTTTCTTTTTCTTTCAGACTTTCTTCCAGAGAAATCTTGAGAGCACAGTAAATGCTTGAGTGTGTGTGTGTGTGTGTGTGTGTGTGTGTGTGTGTGTATGTGTCTATGTGTCTGTGTGTGTGTTTGGGGATAGGTTATTTTCACCTCCAAAAAGTCATTAATATTTGTCTAACAAGAAAAAAAACAGCAGCAACACATATGTTGAGGCTAACATGTGCTTGGCCACATAGCCCAAGAAGAGAATTCTTTGTTAATAGCATCCTTTGAACCCTAGAATCCTGTTTAATAGGGAGCATGATTGCCTCATGTGTAGTCTAATATATAATTCCAATTTAAGAATATAGCTATTGAGTTTCCATGCAATTTCCCAAGTAGCATGTTGTAAAGCCAAGTACAAGCAGCTTTCCAGAGGAATGGTGCTAAGAACAGCTTCAAGGTTCTGATTACATAGTATAGTGAACTCATTTATTCAGTAACAAACTAAGACAAAACATGGACAGAAACCAAAGAACAGCATTTACAATGTTATAACTTAACAACTTATCACTAGAGTGGCCACATAGTTTTCACCAAAATGGACACATAGTTTTAAACAAAGCAAAAATCATTTAGTAAGTCCTTAATTCAATAATCCTTAAGAAGCAAGTCTCCTTAAGGAACACAAAGAAAAAAGGTCAAAAGTCTCCCACCTCTAGGTCACATTGCCTTAATCTCTCAGTTAAAAAGTCTTCTTTCTTCTTAATTGAAGATTAGTTTCCAATCATCCTTAATTCAATCATCCTGAAGAGGTACAGGATTACTGTACAAAGTCCTGTCACCCCAAGGCCACACTAAATCATTATCTTCTCAGTCTGCATTAAATACCCAAGGAGTGGTCTTTTTATCTTAAGGAGAGACTGGCTCTCAGATTCCATGGTTCCTCTTCCATGGTCCCAGGCCCTGCCTGTATCTACCAAACTGTCACCTGGATGAAAGGCAGGCAGCTCTCAGTTCCTTGTCCAGCTCCTTGTCCAATTCTTCATCCAGTTACTTGTCCAGTTCTCATTCCATATTGAAGCTCACAATGTCCAGTCCACCTCAAGTCCTTCACAGTTTCTGTTCCTGGGAAGACAAAGCTTAACAAAGCCACAATAACATTCATCCACATTGCTGGCACCATCATCAATTCACTATCTGCCTGTGAAATCAACACAGACCCACCAACAAGGTCTGAGAACTCAACACAAACACAAAAACAAGGTCTGATAACTCAAAACAAACCTCAGTATAGTCCCAGCAACTCTGAAATCCTCTTCCAGGACTTCTGTAAACAGACAACAAGAAAATCATCTTTCATAGCTTCCAGAAAGATCCCAGAGCTTCAAACAAAAAAATCAACAAATACAGAAAGGACAAAGAAATTGTCTGCCCATCACAAAACTCCTTTTCTCAATTCTGCTGTCTCCCAGCCTGGGCTTCTCCAGCTCCTCCCTGTACCACCCCTTCCTGTTGCATCAACAACAGGGGTTCACAAGTTCTATTTCTAAACAAAAGACTTGATATAATCATGGGCAAAGCTTAAACTGAAACAAGGTGCTAAATAATTAAGAAGCTTAATCAAAGTGTTAACTACTTCTTTGCTTGCCATTACACATACCTCTTGTCCAGAGAAGATCTTTGTGAATAGTGCTCTAGCTATTGAGAAAAGAAGAATAATAGTTTACCGTGTAGGAGTAAATGATATAGAATTTTTCTTCTGCTATCCCATTTTCAAAACGTATGGATACATAGAAGTTGCTAATCTAGTAGCCCTGCATTTCCTTTCTAGAGAAAGCCAAGTCATCAGAAGATCACAGTGCAGTGAAAAAGAATTTTACCCAAATTAGGATTTTGACATGTTTAGCACCCCTAAGCACTTTCTTTCCAAGGTAGTCCAAATCACAGGGAAGCATTAAGTCTATATAGCTTTAAGATCTTAAAATTATACTGATTGTTTATAAGCTATTGTAATTCTTGTGTGTGTTTTCTATTTTTATTTATGTGCTGTTTTGCATTTCTTTTTTTGTTTCTTAGCACAGTGATTTGCACACAATAAGTTCTTAGTAATTTTTTAAAATTAATTAATTCATGTATGTTTGCATTCATTCTGCAGTTTTTGTATAGTGAAATAAAGTTGTCCCATACCTGATAATTGTATATTTTATCTTGAATGCTTATACAGAAGATAGAAGTCATGTTTCTGATACTTGTAGACTCTTAGTTATATTGTTAATTTTCCCATAAGCAAGTTTGTATGGGAATAATATAAGTCAAAGAGGAAATGATGTGGGTTATACCTAAGGTTAGAACTGGTCTAGAAAAACTCTGAGTTTGGGGGTCTTTAGCTAAGGAGTTACAATAGTTTTTTCCACTTTCATGCAACAGTCACCAAATGGTCATTTAAACATATTTTCTCCACCTTATATTAATTTTTAGAGTTACTCTATCCCCTGCTGGCACTATAAATGACAGATGTTTTTACAGAAATCAATTTGTAACATTATTGGAAGAACTGAACTCTGTCAATATTGGCATTCTTGAAATAAATTATGAGGAATAAGGAAATTTTAGCAAAATGGTAAGATTTCAGATAGATTCTTCTTGGAAAGGCAAATAAAGGAGTTTATGGACTTTATTTCATTGTGTGTCCTAAGGTTATATGAAACATAATTTCAGGGGACATGATCACCTTTCCTTACAGTGTTCTTTATGAGCATATATTTTTTTTATTCTTTTCTTTTTTTTTATATTTCCTTTTTTTTTATTTACTCATTTACTTTTCATTTACAAGATTCTGTTCCACAATCACTTGAGTTTCAGATATTCTCACCTCCCTTCCCCCCCCCCCC
>CM053583.1:366312853-366333211 GCA_028627135.1 Pseudochirops cupreus | reverse complement strand
CACTGTGGTAGAAGGGTGGGGCTGTGGTTTGCTGATTGCCCAGGTGTTTCTAAAGCACACCTGGGCTTTTGTTGTTAGTGCTTGCTGGCTCCACCCACCTGGGTTTAGGCTCCATACAGTACAATCTCCCTTCCCCCTTCCTCAGTGATTTCCAAGCCTGGGGCTGTTTACCCTAATGCAAGAATGTACTCTAGGTGGGGCTTTTAGCTCTTGATTTTTTGTGTGTCAGGGAGGGGGATGAGAGCCCCTAGATTTCATTCCTCCATCCCAACTTCTCAAAGTCTGGGCACGTAGCCTCAAGAATCCAGGCCACGGGTTGCCAGCCCCAGGAAAAACCGTTGACCCTGCTATGCACCCCACGCTCCCTCCCACCCAGTTCCGCTGGCCCTCACCTTGGCTGCGAGAGGGCTGCAGAAGCCTCTGGCTGGGTGAGTCTGCTGGGTGGGGCTTCCCAGTCTGCCGCACTCTGCTCTCAGGTCCGTGCTGGTGCCACTCCTGTGTGGTCCCTTCTCCCTGCCCTGACCTGATTAGGCACTTCTCTGGGCTGGGAATCTGTCACTCTCTGTCTTCCAATGGGTTCTGTCACTCTTAAATCCACTCAAATTTACTTTTTAGCTCCCAAGGACAAAATTCTTGGGGAGCTTGGAGAAGTCACTGCTTACTCTCCGCCATCTTAGCTCCGCCCTGAGCATATTTTGTTTTTTAAAACACCATGAATATAATTATAATATATATGAAAACATCTTTTGGGGAGGTCAAAGAAATAGAGAAAGTCTATGAAAACTTGGCATTTAATATTTGCAAATCAAGTTAACATATGCATTAATGTTTAATAAGTTCAATGTGAAGGTGTAATGCCACACATAAGCAGCTTCTCAAAAGAATGCTACTGTGAACAGCTTTTAAGGTTCTTATTACACAGTATAGTGAACATTCCATTTATTCCATAACAAATCAAGGCAAACTTTCACAACAAATCACAATATTATATTCACAACATTACATCTTATCACAGGAAATCACAGTGTAGTGTTCACAACAGCTTAACATTAGAATAGCTACATAGTTTTCACCAAAGTGGTCATAGTATTTAGAACAAAGAAAAAGGGATAATCATCTGGTTTCCCTAAGGGGGAAACCTCCCTACTTAATCATTCAATCATTTCACAATACAAGTCAGTCTTCCACTCATGGGGCAATCATACGTTAACTTAATCAGTCACTTATCCAGATTCACAATTACTAAGTATCATTAATCACTAAATACAATCATTAGAAAATTAAACAAACCCTCCACCCCTCAGTGTCTAGTAAACTTCAATTTCATCATACATTCGATATCCAAGGAGAGGCCTTTTCATCATCTTGACTTGGGTGGTCTCTCAGATTCCCTGGATCCCCTTCCATGGTCCAAGCTCCTACCTGAATCCACCTAACAATCACCTGGATTCAGAGGCAGACAGCTCCCAGGTTCTTGTCCAGTCCTCTGGGCAGTTGTTGTTGCATGCTGAAGTTCACAGGATCCAGCACATCTCTAAACCTTCACAACTTCTGTTCCTGAGAATTCAAGGATCAACCAAACAAACAAACAAAGTCTTAGCATCCCTGTCATGCTTCCGCAATCCTCTTGCAGTTTGGCTGGCCCTAGGACACAGAAGAAATCTCTGCCTTCCAGGTGGTTTTCTTGACAGCAACTTCAGCCTTCACCAGATTCAGGTGTAATAGAAAATTCCAATTCAGTTCTCAGTCCAGCAAGTGGCAGCCCAGCTTCCAGATGCTGTGAAAATTTTGCTCTCTCCACCAGGAAGCCACCAGGAGGAAAATTCTTGATTCTGTCTCTTCTCTGGGCTCTTCTTAAATACCCACAAACACATTGGCTTCCTGTCTCAGCCAACTTCTTCCTGTTATGTCAGCAACAGGAGATAGAGTTCACACCTTCTGTTTCTTTCACAGAAGTACTTAGTTATTAAGGGCTAAGTACCTGCTTACTTGACATAACAAAAAAAGGGGTCTTCAAATTTAAATTAATTACCATTACATTAGCTGGACATGGGATAGGATGATAAGTAATTTATAACAAGACATAGTTGAAGTTGAGGAAATTAAACAGTGCAAAGGTTTCTAGGCCATTAAGATATACCATGCCCTTATGTTATTAATAGTTTTATTCAAAAAAGGGACTTGGAAGATATTGGACATAAATCATGAGCATTATGGAAAAAATAAATTGACTACTATGTATATTGCTTGAAAGGAAAAGACCAATTACTGATATATGTCATATTAGAATCAGCTGTCGATGTACTATTAGACAATCAAGTAGTTAAAGTAAAAATCAGTTTCCAACGGGTTGAAAATATAAAGATGGTAAGACACTGGGTATAATTATAATAAGCTAAAACTGAGGTATTTTGCCAAGGTTCAAATCTAGCTCTGAAATATACTGACTATATGACTTTGGGGAATTCATAATATGAGTTACAGAGTCATCAGCAAACATTTCTCAAATGTGTACTGTGTCCCAAGCACTGTGCTATGTCACAGGCAAGAAGATGCCAACTTGGACTGGTAGAAGAAGCTGCTCACTGAGATGTTCCTATACAAATGAAATCCTGGTTCCAGTAGCTACCTTTATGTTAGTTCTATATGCGATTTCTTCCTGGGTACAATTCTAGACATAATTTTGCTCAATGGTCCCAAATAAGCCTACTATGTAAGATGGATTTTGTTATCACATGTAGGAAAAATAGAGATCTTAGAATGTCTGGGGCTGTGGTTCCAAGTAGACATAGAAAGAAATAAAGAGATAAATGAGAAAAAATGAGAGAGAAAGAGAGAGACAGAGAGAGAGAGAGACAGAAAGAGAAAGAGACAAAGACATAGAGACAGAGATAGAGGAAAAAGATAGAGACATAAAGAGAGACAGACAGACAGACAGAGAGGCAGATAGAGAAGATGTAGAAGGAGTGAGTTAGGAAGGAGTCAAGAAGAAGGGATATGGGAGGTAGAACATGGTTAATAATCTCAAGGCCATTCATATATATGATTCATTTAAAAAGAGAAAGAAGGTATTGAGTTTCTGCCTCCATCTTCCCCATTAAGGTAAGGTGGTTGCAACTCCCACTCTTTGCAGTCATCAATGAGTAATATTGGTTTGGGAGCATCAAAGGGTCTTTTAATACCTACTTGGTATTCAGAGGAGTGAAAAACTTCTTAAGCCATTAATCTATCATTGTAACTACTGGGATTTTTTCAAAACTTCCTGGGCCTAAGATGCCCTACAATTAGGAAATGGCCTTTTTTAAAAGCTAAATTTAATTGTAATGAATTTCCATTAAAAAACCAATTTCTTCCCCAAATTTAATAGGACTTCTTAAAAAAAAATCCAGATAACTAATTAATCAAGATAACACACTGTCTAAATGAAACAGCATTTTTTCTGACTCTCATTCACTTCTATTATGAAATCAACCTTGTATTTTATTAGATAATAGCAGTAGGGCATAGACATTTCTGGCCTTCCAATAGGGGCTGATACCTAGCACATTATTATGATAGATTTCTCTCAGCAAGAAATTGTTATATTTCAAATTAAATTAATGGCTCAACCTTAATACTTCACATTCTTTCCCCATATCTGAGACTACTTACAAGCAGTTTATTGAAGAAGTGATATCACCAAGTTTCTGAATGGTATTCCTAAACCATCTATTACAGAGCTGACTTTGTTTATGTGCCCCAGGTGAGACCTCTTAATGGACAAGTAGAACAGAAGGCCAGCAAATTAATTTATTTTCCCAGGATAGCTATGGTATTTTTGTTTTGCTGTGCTATATGTAACTCTGGGAAGTGTCTCCCAAATTACCATTTGCTGGAAGTTGTCCAAGGTTGCAAGGCATAGAATGTACTAAATAGTGAACATGAGTAATGACAAGACTTCACAATGCCAGTGACAACTAAATCCTTGACAAAACCTTCAGAACTCTCCACTATAATCTCATGTATAGAAGAATAGTTTGGGAATTTTGGCAGATGACAATACTATTAAAATATAGACTGATTTAAGAGTGAATATTTGAATTTATCTCTTATATTTTGTATCCCCAAACTCAAAATATATATAAATAAGATTGATTGTCAGCAAATCACGAAGCTCTGATGCAGGCTTCCTTTTAGAATGACACATTTTGAAAGCATTGAACTGATTTATCACATTGCCTACATTAGCAATAAAAGGTTTGAGTTGGGGTTAAATTGACTGACAGTAGGCGGCACAAATTTACATACAAAAAATCCATTTGAAATTTAAAACAAGTTTTATTGATTTTTTTTAGTTTTGCATAAATGTCATTTCTAGATATACACTCTCCCTTCCTGCCACTTTCATATGTAATGCTTTCTAACCAAGTTATTTTTTTAAATGCAACCAACAATTTTCATCAGATAATAAATGAGACATTACACACCTTTAGTGTCCTACCTTGTCAAAGAAATAAAAGAGGTCCACAAAATTATATTTTTATCATTCCATAGTCATACATGGATAAGATGGGGAATGGACCTGTAATTTCAGAAGTGTGATGAAACTCTGTTACCAATTCAGGCTGATGTCTTTCTTATCTGCTATTCAATTATAGAGAATTGTCTAGAGCAGCAAAGGGTGAGTTAAGTCACTAATGTGTAAATTCATGAAAACAAAACGTGTCAGAGGTAGGGTTAGAACCCAGGTATTCTTGCTTCTGAATACGGTTTCCTCTCCACTGTGTTGTCTTTTGTCTGAGCTATGCCTATAAATATTCAAATCTAAAATTTCAAGACTAAAATCTCACATTTAGAAGAAACTTCAAGAGCTACTTATTGGATATCATACATGAAGCAAATGATTCCCTCCAAAATATACCTGACACAAGGTTATTTAGCATTTTCTTTGAAAGGGGAGATGTTTTGGTTTTTGTTTGTTTTTTGCGTTACCCCCCAGCCTTGCTACTTTTAATACTTGGCCCATATGTTATCATTGCATTTCAGTTGTGTCTAATCCCTCATGATGTCATTTGGGGTTTTCTTGGCAAAGATACTGTAATGGTTTACTATTTCCTCCTCCAGTTCATTTTACAGATGAGGAAACTAAGACCAACAAAGTTAAGTGACTTGACCAGGGCCACAGAACTAATGTGTCTGAGGCCAGATTTGAATTCAGGAAGATTACTCTTCATAACTCTAGACCTGGCACTCTATCTACTCTGCCACCTAGCTGCTCCTCGGGCTATATAATTATCTTTCAATTACTATCACAGCTATCATGCCCTACCCCCCCCATGTCTTTTGTTCTCAATACTGACTTCCCAATTCATTCAAATAATCTTTGACATTTTCTTGTAGACTATTACCTCTCTGAGATGTATGAGTCCTTGTTTGCCTTACTCTTGATGGTTACTATATTATCAATGTACTTACTAAAATGTGGTACACACACATATAGATATATTATTCCAGGTATGCCAAAACAGGAAGGAATGTAATGGGAATAGACAATATATCAACCCTTCCTTTGTGTAGCATAGATTTCCTTAGTCTTTTTTTGCTGTTATATTAATTTGTGCTTGCAGTCCATTTACGTATTTACCAACCCTGCCTCCCCATCTTCTGTAAATGAACTAGTGCCAAGCAAAACCCCCTTTCTCCCATATAGCTGAACTTGATTTTTAGGTACCAAATGTAAGACTATTTGTCAGCATTAAATTTCATTTTAAAACAATAGACTAAAAGTCCTCGACAGATGGAATATTTAGGTTGCTGGTTTTATCAAACACAGTGTTAGCAGTGTCTCTCAGCTTTAGGTCATCTTCACGTATGATATCAAATTTACAAACATGAAAACTCTGCATTCTGTGCCTATATCCACATCATTGATGAAAACAGCATTGAGCCAAATAGGATTTCCTGGGCTTCTCTACAAGGGACAACCTTCCAAACCGAACATCACATTGCTAATGGCTACTCTTCTGGAACAGCCTTTGTATTGCTCTTAATCCTCATAATTATACTACCATTTTACTCACATCTCTGTATGCTTTTCATAAGAATAACATGAGACTTTTTCAATTCCTTTGGTAAATTTTACTAAATACTATCCACAGAATTTCCCAGAGCTAATACCTTGGTGACTTTCAAAGGAGAAAAATAGCAAATGATGTTAGTATGGCATTTTTCTCATTCCCCTCAAATCCTTCTCTCATTTCGAATCTTTGCGTCGTTAATTACCTTACCTGTTTTTGAATCTGCAAACATCCTTAGCTAAGATCTTTCATTAGTTTTCCCAAGTACATTCTCTTTTTATGACTGCATAGTAGCACATCTTATCTAATATTTTCCAATCTCTTCTTTAATGCTTTTCTGAATATGTTTCATCTGACTCTTTGCCATTCTCAAGAAATGTAGTACTAGTGACACATATTTTGGTGGTACAAAGATCTTGCTTATATTTTTCCCTCTTTGAAAAATCAATAGATTGGTATTGGTTTTGAGTATTTGGTATTGAGGTTGGCATTATGAGTTGGCATTATATACAATTTTAATTCATCAGTAACAATTATTCTCTGTAAGTCCATTAAATACTCTAATATGATATACAATTGCACCATTATGTGTTTCTGAAATAAAACTGATGAGGGGAACTGTATTCATTAACAAAAATAGTCAAATTTTTCATGCCTCCTTTACCATCTGTTTTCTGGTATCAACTTACCAGGCTGTACATGCCCTCTACTGATGAAATTTTGAACTGACCATTCTTACTTCCTAGCCAATATTTTCAGAAGAGAATAATGTGAACATACATATTTCAATTACAGCCAAAACATGGGCATCTTCTGATGTATGGCATTGGTCCATATCTGGTGCTTTCCCAGTAAGTGTGAATACTGCCTCAACTACGACAGCTGTTATCTGCTCTAAACAAGGAGGGATTTTATTCAGAAAAGGAAATTGAGAAGGAATTAATTTTATTTTCAATTTTACCCACTTAATGAACTTGATTCTTCTTTTCATATCTGAGGAAATGATAGCAGTGATTCTTTTGTAACTGCTAGTGGGTAGGAAGAGTGTGAGAGAGTGGTAGGAAAAAAGCATGGAATTCAGTATTGTTAGTTTCACACAGATCTGTCCACCAATACTTATGGCTATTTACCTTAGAGAGTAATGCAAGCAATAAAAACAAAATGTGTCCTCTAGCAACAAATTTAGTTAGGGCTGGTGGATTGGATCATCATTATGTTACCTCATTTGCCTGGGCATAAAAACACCCTGGGGACCAAAAAAAGCCAAATGTATTCAATTGTGCATGCACTTTTTGTAATGCAGAACCTTTTTTTTCATCTCAGAAAAGAGCCCTGCAGCCTGACCTAAGACTATTATTTTTTCACCCTCAAAACACACCATAATCATAATGAGGTAGAATCTCAGACTAAGCATTGCTAGAAATGTATCCAAAGCTATCTCTTGGACATCTCATCTGAGGCTCTGAGCCTAGAATAATGACCTCTCTCCACACCAAAATAATACCAAGGACAGCAGGGGAATATAAACTTAGATATTCAAATTATTTGATCTACTTCCAGTCCAGTGGTGCACTGGGGTAAAAAAAGCAGACATATCGATGTCAAGTAAATTCTTCCTTGGGAAAATCAGAAAATGCTATGTCACCTTCACCAAACTCAGAGAGGTGTTATTTTATTTTCTGTGGTCTTTAAACATAATATACTTTCCCTGCTCATCTCCTTCAATCATGTCTATTTTTATTTCTATAAAACACAAGATGGTACAGAGGATAGCTAGTTAAAAAAAAAAACAGGAAGCCTTGGATTCAAGTCTTACTTCTGACATATATTACCTATATGACCCAGGGCAAGTCACTTGACCTTTCAATGTTATAAGAAATTCTCTCAGATATTAAATTGCAGAAGCGATGTCAACTTGCATTTGTTTGAGGTATTTTTTTCATGGGGCACTCCCTATCACAAATATATTATAGATCCATTCTGTATCCCTAGCCCATATTTCTTGAATGTTATCCCAGATTCTCTGAATTCATCTGAAGCATAATAAAGTTTGTTCTAGAACTACATACTTGAACTTTCTGAATCATTAAATTTCAAACATATTTCCTGTAAACATCATGGTATTAGAGTCTCTTTTCTAGTCCATTATTTGCTCTTCTTTTGTGGTTGTTTTAAGCTATTCATGGTTACAGTTATGATTGGTAATCATGTTCTTCCCTCCAACATGTCAAGCAATACTTTTTTTTTTTTATCATTTATGTTTCCCCAGTCATTCCTCCTTAAAGAGAAGATGGTGATGAAAGAGAAAATATACAATGAGCGCTAATAAGAATTTTGTTTCCAGGGGTCAAAGCAAAAATGGTGTAATAAAAGCAGGAACTTGCTTAAGTTCCTGCACCAGCCACCTCCAATACCTGTAAAATATGACTCTAAACAAATTTTAGAGCAACAGAACCCACAAAATGACAGGGAAAAACGAATTTCCAACTGAAGGCAGCCTGGCAGGCCAACAGGAAGGGTCTATCACACTGAAGCGGGAGCCAAGTGTAGTCCCATGTGAGCTGCACAGGGTCCAGAACCAGGGTGGCCCCGACCAGTGGAACAGACTGACCAGAGCAGACTTCAAGAAAGTGATTCACCAGCAGCTGTGGTGGTTTCAGGACTTCTCAACATATAAACACCAAAGAGTAAGCCAAAGGTCAGTAGGCAAATTTGTTGGAACTGGATAACAGAAGAGAGTGGTACAGTCCCTGCCCCTGGAATTAGAGGTGGTGGAGGCATGGGCGCTGCAGCTGCTGCAATGTGGCTGCCTCAGGAGCTCCTAGCCTGCAGTTCACAAGGGGACCAAGTGACCACTGAGAGGGTAATGGCTCTTGCTTTGACTTGCTTGGATCTGGATCACAGTCTTGGCTAGTAGTATTGTGGTAAGGAACACCAGTGTGCCAGAGCTTGTGGGAACCCTCCTCATCTTTCTGACAACATTTGTGAAAGCCACAACAATTTGTGACAGAGCTCTCTCCATTCTGGAAGCAAAGTTCTACCATTAAAAAGAACTCAAAAGTCAAGTAATTAGCTGGAAAGATAAGCAAGCAGAGGAAGTGCAATCAGACCATAGAATCCTTTTTGGGGGGGACTGAAAAGGATCAAAATATGGAACCAGAAGAAGACAACAAAGTCAAATTCCTGCATCAAAAGCTTTAAAGAAAAAATATGAACTGGATACAGGACATGGAGGAGCACAAGGAGGATTTTTAAAATCAAGTAAGAGAAATGCAGGAAAAAAATGAGAAGAGAAAAGAATGATTCTAGAAAATCATGAAAAGCAAGTCAACAGCCTGCTAAAGGACACCCAAAAATATTGAAAAAAATAACACCTTAACAAATATGCTAACTGAAATGCCAAAGAGTCCCAAAGAGCCAATGAAGAGAAGAATGCCTTAAAAAGCCAAATTGCCCAGATGAAAAAGGAATTTCAAAAAACTCACTAAAGAGAATAATTCCTCCAAAATTAGTTTGGAGCAAAATGGAAGCTAATGACTTTATGAGAAATCAAGCTACTATAAAGTAGATCCAAACAAATGAAAAAAAAATAGAAGGCAATGTGAAATATCTAATTGGAAAAACCACTGACATGGAAAATGGATCCAGGAGAGACAATTAAAAAAATATTGGACTATCTGAAAGTCATGATCAAAAAAAAAGAGTCTACACACCATCTTTCAAAAAATTCTCAAGGAAAATTGCCCTAATATTCTAGAACCAGAGGGCAAAATACAAATTGAAAGAATTTATCAATTGCTTCTTGAAAAAGACCCCAAAAAGAAAACTCCTAGGAATATCATAGCCAAATTCCAGAGTTTTCAGGTCAAGGAGAAAATGTTACAGGCTGTCAGAAAGAAATAATTTGAGTATTGTGAAAACACCATCAGGATAACACAAGACCTAGCAGCTTTTACATTAAGGGATTGAAGGGCTTGGAATATGATATTCTGGAGGTCAAAGGAGCTAGGATTAAAACCAAGAATAACCTACCCAGCAATGAGCATAATGCGTCAGGGGAAAATATGGTCATTCAATGAAATAGAGGACTTTCAAGTATTCTTTATCTATATCTATATCTATATATCTATATCTATATATATCTATATATCTATATCTATATTTATATCTATATCTATATCTAAATCTATATCTATATATGTGCATACATACATACACACATATGTATAATGTATATGTGGTGGTTTCCAGACTTCTCAACCCATAAACACCAAAGAAAAAGTAATGTATATGTACAATATACGTATGCATGTATGCATGTATGTATGTATACATATATGTATGTATAGGAGGGTGTATGTGTGTATAAATATGTATGAGAGTGTGTGTATATGTGTGCACATGTATACATACACAGAGGTCATAGGATTAGTTGAATAGGAAGGGATGATATCTACAAAATAAAATTAAGAGGTGTGAGAGGAACATAATGGGAGAAGGAGAAAGGGAGAGATATAATAGGGTAAATTATCTCATATAAAAGGGGCAAGACAAAACTGTTACAATGGAGGGAAGAGCAGGAAGGTGAAAGGGAATTAGTCAACCTTATTCTCATTGAATTTGGCTTAAGGAGGGAATAACATACACACTCAATTAGTTATCTAACCCTACTGGAAAGTAGGCGAGAAGGGGATAAGAGTGGGGATGATAGAAGGGAGGACAGATTAGGAGAGAGGGTAGTTAGACACATACACTTTTAAAAAGGCACAGGATCAAAGAAGAAAATAGAATAAATGAGTGGCAGTATAGGATGAAGGGAAATAGAGCTAGTCTTTCACCTTATAACTACTATGGAAACATTTTGTATAAATACAAGTGTACAACCTATATTGAATTGTTTGTCTTCCCAGTGGGGGTGGGTGAGGAGAGAAAAAGGGAAAGAATCTGGAAATCAAAGTTTAAAAAACAATGTTGTTCTTTTTTTTATATACAACTGGGAAATAATATATACAGGCACTAGGTATAGAAATCCATCTTGCCCTACTAGAAAGTTATGGAGGATGGTGAAGAATATAAGAGAGAGCAGATTGGGGGAAGGGGTATTCAGTAGGCTCACTATCTTGGGGTGGGAGGTAGGGGAAAGATGGAGAGAAAATGTGTAACTCAAAATCTTGTGGAAATGAATGTTGAAAACCAAAATAAATAAATAAAAGTGTGTTGTTGTTGTTTTTTATAATGAAAGCCTAGAGGGAAAGGAGGAGGATCAAGATTGAAGACTCTTCATTACTTGAAAGAGAGGAGTATCAATTCCACATGACAGCCGAAGTGTTCTATCGGTTGTGGTATGTGCTCTGGTCAAACAATCTATCAATTAACCAATACTAAGAACTTAATATGTTCCAGGCATTATGCTAAATGCTGGAGATACAATGATGGACACAACATGTTCTCTGTTCTCAAGGATCCAGAGTCAGAGCACACAATTCACCCCACTGCTCCCATACCCTTTAGAGAGAAAACCTGGAAGAAGGTCCTCCAACATCTGGAGAATTTCAAGAACCACTCAAAGGAGCTGTATAGTCAACAGCAGGATCACAGAACCCTATGTCTTCCTCAGAGCATTGGTATGGAAGAAGACTGTTGAGATTTGTATGAAAGTGGGCTATCAGATTTTGAAGAGACTAATAATAATAACAGCTAGTATTAATATAATATTTAAGGTTTGCAAAGGGTTTATAAATATTTCATTATATCCTCACAACTAATCCTGGGAGATAGCTGCTATTATTATCATCATTTTTGATGGAAAAAACTGAGGCAAACAAAGGTTGAGTGAATGTCTCCAGGGTCACCCAGCTAGTAAGTGTCTGAGGCTGATTTTGAACTCACATCTTTCTGATTCCAACCCCAGTCTTGGGTCCACTGGGCCACCTAACTGTTTCACCAAAGTGTACCCATACAATATGCCAAGAATCCAGGGGTCTTTGGGCTCTCTGCAGTGCTGGGCTTGCTCAGTGCTGTCTATCAGATCCCCCAAAAGACAAAAGTGAAAAGACATAACTTGTATTTATCCACTGGAAGGCAACAATTTGAATACACATCCCAAGAAACTCATGGTGTTCTCTTGACTTCTCAGGGGCTCTTCTCTCTACACAATAACCCATGTCCCATCT
This sequence comes from Pseudochirops cupreus, assembly GCA_028627135.1. Lineage (NCBI taxonomy): Eukaryota > Metazoa > Chordata > Mammalia > Diprotodontia > Pseudocheiridae > Pseudochirops > Pseudochirops cupreus. The sequence continues at coordinate 366,320,982 of CM053583.1, read as the reverse complement.
CTGTGCCTTCTTCTATGCCTAAAATACACTCACTTCTCTTATGCCTCTTAAAAGGTCACTTCAAGATGCAGATCAATATTATCTTCTACATGCCTATCCTGTCCCCCCCCCTTGTGAATATCTTCCTCTTCACAATTATTTCATATTTACTGTGTTTATAGGTGTTTGTTTATCTCCTTATGCATTCATTCACTTATTTGTTTATTTGCCTCCTTATATAACTGTATGCTCCAAGTAGAATGTAATCTCCTTGAGGACAGAGACTTTTTCATTTTTGTCTGCTTTTCCAGTGACTAACACACAGTAGATACTTAATATTAATTAATTAATTAATCAAATAACTTATTATTGTAAATTATTCAAACAAAATATTTATTTAATAAAAAAAATTTGCTTCCACTTTACTATTACTTCTCTCTTTACTTTTTCCCAGATCTTGATAACCAGTTCTTACACTTTCTTTCTTTTATATCCCCTTTTATCATCATCTTTGCAAAGTACAATTTATTCTGTTTTTGACTATTTCCTCCTTGGTTCTACCCTTGCTCCTCTCCTTTCTCATTGTATCCATCTAGGTTGAAGCTCTGATTTCACCAAGTGGGTGATGGGAAAATCACTTAGTCTCTTAATTTGATGATCAAATGTTATAATAATAAATAACATTTATATAGCAATTTCAAGTTTATGAAGCACTTTTATGCACTGCTCATTTGAATCTCACAACAAACATGTGAGATGGGTACTACTATTTCTGGTTGTTGTTGGAGTTTTTTTTAGAATGAGGTAATTGGCATACTAAGAGATGATGTGACTTATTCATTGTTACACAATAAGTCTCAGAGATTAGATTTGTACCCAGACCCATCCTGACTTCAGGTCTAGTGCTTCATTTTTTTCTCCACAGTAATAATCTTCTTTTCTATGATAATGCATTTCAAAACACTGTTAAACTGTAAATCCCCAAAGACACATAAAGTTATTTTGATTACTAAAAGAGAAAGGAGGGCAGGGATTGTTAGAGAGGGCTTATGTAGTTTCATAAGATGTTAATGTGACCTAGCAAGCAAGCCAGTTAGGATAATTTCTTACCCCTTCCTGGAAGCTTATTTTAATAGGTCTGGTGGGGGAATCCCTTCCTCTAGGAATCAGTTTGTTCAGCATCATAAAACCTCTCAGCCTCTCTCCAATTACACCACTGAGAGCACATGTAAGCAAAGGCTAGAAGTAGGAAAAGTATGGATAGCTGTGTCTCATTGTGGAGTTAACTGCAGCTTTATCCTGTCAGTTTTAGTCTGTGTGTTAAAAGGATTTTTTTTTCCTACTGCTATTCTTTTTGTCTCTTTCCTAAATTTAAAATAAACTGGTTTTCTCTATTGAGATCATAGCAACTGATTGGGTATTATATAGTTATATAATTTAGCTTATTCTTCATTTTTTTTTGTATTATCCTCCTGACACACTCAGTAACTGGGAAAGAGGAGTGTCATTGTTCTTTTTTAAAATATATATATTTTAATTTATTACTACTAATCATACACATTATCACATTCTGATTAACATAATAGTTCTCTGGGTGCCACAAGCGATCTAAATTATCCCTGAAAAAGAAGGAGACCCACATTGTGCATGGACAAACACAGTTGCTATCAATTCAGCTATTTAAATTACAAGAAGGAAATGTCATCTGTAGGTCAGAGGAGCTTTAAAACTTGACTGGCATTATTCTTAAGTGAAGTCCACAGAATATAAGCTTCTTGAATGCAGAAACTATTTCATTTTCTCTTTTTATGCCCAGAGAATAGAACAGTGATAGGCATGTAGTAGATAATAATAAATATATGGTCATTGATGGATAGCAATCAACCTCCCCACAGTAAGCAAATATCTGCTTGAGGATGAAAGGCAGCTGACCAGCTGGATATCAGCAAAAAGCCTCCAGCAGGTACAGGCTTATTGTTACATGATTTACACAATCCAGGGGTCTCAGTCCCTAATACCCAGGAATTCCCAGATTCTTAATACAATCACAGACAAAGCTGGATTACACATTGGCCATTTGCCTTTCACCCTTCAGTACATTTATCACCAAAGATTATTCCAGAATGTCTAGCCATACTGCAATGAATATTAAAGACACAATTTATTCATGGTTATGTGAACCTTGTGACCCACAAAAATAATGGGCAGTCCTAACCATCCTACGCCAGTGAACAAATGTTTTATTTCCTCATACCAGAACATAAGCACACTGAGGACAATAAGGACATCTTCCTCAGAGTCAAGCGCTATACGTTGTATGTAGTAGGTGGTGATCCAAGGTTGTTCAATGTAGATTCTTTTTCTAGGCACACCGTAGAAAACAGATTAAGACATTTCGATATTGAATATGACTTTTGCAAAACATCAAGTATTAAGAATTGCCTGCTAATACAATGCCTCACATTCCCCAAGTACTTCATTTAGGACCATAGGTTTGCTAGGAGGAAAGTCAAAATGATAGATTACATGTCACAACCAGTTGACCTCTTCTAACATTCCCCTCCAAGCAATTTTAAAATAATTTCTAAAATCACATTTTGGAAAAGCAGAGCCAATAAAAGGTGAGAGTGAGATATTTTTCTAGCCTAAGATAATGTAGGAGGTTCCCAGAAGAGGCCTGTGACAATGGAACCCATAAAGCAGTATCACCACCTGTAGGCCTCCACAGGCAGCTGCAACAGCAGCTGCTGCAATAGTAGCTCCCAGAGCTTTCATTTCAGAGATTACAATGAGATTAAACAATAGGTCAGAGGGAGATTACAGGAAACCGTTTGTTGGCTCTGGGTATAGCTGGTGGTGATTGGCAAATCTATTGCCCATTCAAAGTCCTACAGTTCCTAGGCAGAGGATCACTTGTTTTGATTTATTTTTTCCTAAAAGAGCACTAGTATTAGCATCCATTTCTAGGTAAAGATCAGAACTCAAACCAGTGGAGCAATAATCATAACTCTCCAAGATCACGTTACCATGGAAGCGCTGAAAACTTGCAGACCTCCAGAACTAGCTCTGAAAACAGAAGCATAAAAGTAAATGAAGTTACTGCCACCACTGGCTGAGCAAAGTGTAACTTTTACATAAATTTCAAAGGCAGGGATAAGCTGGAAAATGAGCAAAGAACAGAAAAATGACCATAAAAAAATATTATCATGGCATAGAAGACCAAGACACAAACTCAGGAAAAGCCAATAACATGAAAACAGATACAACTAAAGCATCAAAGAAAAATTCTAATTGGACCCACCTCAACAAGTATTCTTGAAAGAGTTAGATACAGAGAAAAGAGTGATAAAGGAAAAAAATGAAAAAAGAAGTGATAGTGTTACAATAAAATTTTTAAAAAGAGAATTAGTTTCATAAAAAAGACAGAAAATATTGAAGAAAATAAGTGTAAAAAAAACAGAATATGACTAATAGGAAAAAGCACATAAATTTACTGAAGAAGGAAATTCCTCAACAATTAAAGTAGTACAAATGGAAAAAAGGAAGGGCTACCAAAATTTTCTGAAAAAAAGAACTTAAAAAAAAAGAATTGTGTAAGTGGAAGCAAATGAGTCCATAAAAAATTAAGAAAAAATAAAACACAGTGAAATGAAAGAACAAATAGAAGAAAAGGTAGAATATATCATTGGAAAAAACAACTGACCTTGAAAATAAATTGAGGAGAGATAATATAAGAATTATTGGACTACCCAAAAGCCATTATCAGAGAGTTTAAACATAATATTTCAGATAATTTTCAAGGAAAAATAACCCCCTCCAGTCTTAGCTCCAGAATTCAAAATACAAATTGAAAGAATACACTTATCATCTCCTGAAATAGAAGCAAAAACAAAAACTCCCAGAATTATTACAGCCAATTTCCTGAGCTCCCAGGCCAAAGAGAAAATACTGTAAACAACCAGAAAGAAACAGTTGAGATATCATGGGGCCACAGGATCACATCAGATTTAGCAACTTTCACATTAAAAGATATCTGGAAGTCAAAAGAGCTATGATTACACACAAGAATAACCTACCTAAGGAAACTGAGTATAATCCTTTAAGAGAAAATATGAATATTTAATGAAATAGGGCCTTCCAAATATTCCTGAAAAAAATGCCAGAACTGCATAGAAAATTTGACATTCGAACACAAAACTCAAGAGAAGCATGAAAAATTAGACGAGAAAGAGTAATCATATGTAACTCAATAAAATTAAACAGTTTTGATTCCCATATGGGAAGATGATAGGCAGCTAGGTGGCACAGTGGATAGAGCACCAGTCCTGGAGTCAGAGAGATGGATTCAAATCTTACCTTTGACACTTACTAGCTTAGTCATCCGAGCAAGTCAATTAACTCAGTTTTCCTCAGTTTCCTCTTCTGTAAAATAAGCTAGAGAAGGAAATGACAAACCACTTCAGTATCTTTGCCAAGAAAATCCCAAATGATTTCATGAAGAGTCAGACATGATTGAAGTGACTAAACAACAACAACAACATGGGAAGATGATACGTGTAACTCCTAAGAACTTCATTATTAGGGCAGTTAGAAGGAGTCTACATAGAGAGAGCAATAGGAGTGAATCAATTATGTTGAAATTATCTCAAAAAAATGAAGGAATGAGAGAGATGCACTGGGAGAAGAGAAAAGGAAGAGGTAGATTGGGAATATTTTTTTCATGTAAAAAGGTGCACAAATAAAAATTGTTGGGTTTTTTTTTACACTGAAAGGGAAAATGCATATGGTTACAGGCAATGCTTGAACCACACTCTCATCAGAATTGTTTCAAAAAGGGAAGAACACACATACATACGTATGTATATGTATACACACAGAGACACACAGAGAGAGAGGAGACACAGAGAGAGGAGAGAGAGAGAGAGACTAATCCACTATTAATATAATGAACTGATCAAAATATTCTAAACATCAATTTGGAATGTTTTACACTAAAGAGATTAAAGGAAAAGGACCCACATCTACAAAAATATTTATAGCTGCTCTTTTTGTGGTGACAAATAACTGGAAATTGAGGAGATGCTCTTCACTTAGGGAATGACTGCGCAAATTATGGTGCATGATTATGATGGAATACTGTTGTGCTATAAGAAAGAAACAGGACAGTCTCAGAAAAAACCTATATTTACATGTATTGATGCAAAATGAAATGAGCAGAACCAAGACCAACTGTAAAGATTTGCCTGCTCTGATCAATACACTGATCCAAGACTATTCCAAAGGAATTATGATGAAAAAATGCTATCTACCTCTAAGGAAAGAATTGATGAACTCGAGTGCAAATTTAAGTATAATTTTGTCATTTTATTTTTCTTGTTTTTTTTTGTGATATGACTAATATGGAAAAGTTTTGTATGATTTCACATGACTACTTAATATCATATTGCTTGCCTTCTCAATGGGTGGGGGACGTATGGGTAGAAAAAAAAAAGAGGGAATTTGACACTCAAAATTTAAAAAGAAAAGGATGCTAAAGAAATATTTTTTTAAGGAATATTTTTAAAAGGACTTTAGGATTGATGAACTAGAACTGACAGGTCAAAACTAGCCTGCTTAGCTCATGCCCTGCATAAAAACAGGGCTGGGGTTAGTTGTGGTCCAAAGCCCTTAGTTTACTGAGCCCTATGTAAGTGAATGAAGATATATGTTTAACTATATGGGTTTTGTTTAGGTTGTTAAAACTTGGTAAACATTTATTTTAATAGCCAGTTCCTTCCTTCCTGAAGAAAATATAATAGATCTTCAAAAATATATATTTGTAAGAGAGTTGATAGAATCCCTAGATCTAATTACTATGAATATGGATTGTCTGGATTTCTTGATGAAATTCATCAATGTAAGTTATAAAATTTGTAGCAATAAGTCCTTAACTGGAATAAGCATCATTGGATCATTATCATCTTTGGATAAAAGCATGACAACATGCAGGAAATATATTGCGATAAATTGAAGAGATTCCAACACATCTTGAGGTCTATGTATAACATCTTAATCCAACTGAAAATAAATAACCCAACAGCAAAGAAGTAAAGCTCCAGGAGAATTCTAGGCCAAGGAACAACCTGAGTATATAGACATTTGCTCCTGTAGTAATTAGTAGCAAATGATTGGTTTGGTGAGCTAGTGAGGACTGAGCACATGTTAAGGTGCTCCCACCCCCCCCACCCCCCAATGACCAGATACTGACTTTGTGAACTTTAAAAATGACACAGATTCCCAGGTAGTACAAGTATTGCCAAGCTTCTGTGACTAATAACATCTCAATTGGCAACTTAAAGACACATTGAGAAGAAACTAGATGCACAGAGAAATGACCCCTTTAGGACTCTACAGGGCATCTAAGGAGAACTTCATGAGGATGCCACAAAAGGAGAAAAAAAAAAAAGACTCCGTCACTGGGAACTGTGAGTTTATCCTTGGGACACATGCTCAACATTAGAACTAACTTCTACTCAAACATATGTGCAGTAAACACTTATTATCTGTGCATATGGCCAATAAGTGTCTATATGACTATTTCCATTTTTATTTTTAAAAAAAGCTAAACTATTTGACAGTGTCATACCATTCTATGAATTTCCAGGCCCTTTTCTCAATCTATTTTTTCTGTGCATGTGTATGCATGTATGTATGTAGGTATATGTGTTTATGTATACACATACTTACATATTATTGTATAATCATATTTGGAAACATTTTATATAGTGTTGATTTTGCTTTCCTTTCTCCAGCCCATTTCTTATGTCATGAAATATTACTTCATCATTTTCATATCTGTCATTTACTTTCAATTTATGATATTTCATTGTATTAATTTAATTGAAATTATTCAGCCATTTCCAGTTGTTGGGAATACGTAATTGGTGGTTATCTAGAACTGCATGTGCATTTAAAATGCATAAGAAGATTAAGTCAATCTCTCTTTGCCTACAAGCTTTGCAGGGAAGAAGTAAAAGCTTCCATAAGCCTTTGGGCCATGAGTCAGTTGGACATTTCACCTTAGCCACTTGGACCACTATGTGGTCTGATTTATCAGCAAGCACCCTAGCATACCTAGGATGGCGGCTAGCATGGGTTCTTAGATCTACTTTTCTAAAGGAAAGCAACTCAGAATGGGTTAACAATCTTACTTAATCGGTCAAACAAATATCATTTACCTAGTTCAGGGGGAAAAGTGAGCACCCTGAACTTCAGAGAATGCAGACACAAGTTACAAACACAAATTACAAGCAGAAATTACAAGCAGGCAAAGAAGCAGATCAGCAGACAGGCTTCCAACCATTACATCCATACCTGGTTAGTTACCAGAGAGGGAAGCATCAACATCTGGGTTTTTCAAAGCCAGAGGCTCAATGGTTTCCCAGAGTCTCGTCTGGCCAAATCACACAACTCTTTCGAAGTGAGCCCCAAAGCAAAACCTCATATCAGCAGTATATATAGCTTTCTCCTGAATCAGAGAATGTCACAGCCCTCTTGACCCACTGCCCAATCACAAAGTAATATGGCATGGACATTCCTGAAGAACAAGCCTCCCGCCACAGGCTCCATGTGACCACATTCAGCCTATTAGGGGACAGAGTATACTTTCAAATCAGTGAAGGTTCTCAGAGCCACTTAAGCCACTTTAGCAAAGGGCAGAGGGGCAGGGAAGATCTTCAGATTCTCATAACATCTGGGAATACATAACTGTAACTACTTCTGACTCTTATGTGTTTAAAATTTAATATTTGAAGGAATATCAGAGACATCAACCTAATGAGTTCTGAAAAGTTTAAAGACCTGAAGATGGAGGCATAAAAACAGGAGAACTCTGCAGCTCCCTGCATAACACCCTCAAATACCTATAAAATATGACTCTAAACACATTTTAGAGCTCCAGAACCCACAAAATGACAGAGCAACAAAGCTCCTGCTGAAGACAGACCAGCAGGTGTACAGAAAATGTTCATCGCAGGACGCTGGAAGGAGAGACCAGCCACATACAGTTTTAGCCCCAGGCCATCCAAGAGAAGCCCCAGCTGGAGCTTTCAGACTCTACATGGCTGCTTGAGAGCTCCCAGCCTGCAGATTGCTGGCGGGGGGGGGGGGGG
>CM053583.1:366244261-366312353 GCA_028627135.1 Pseudochirops cupreus | reverse complement strand
GCCACTTCTGGTATTCTAATTCCTTGGGTGTGGTCCCTTAATAAAAGAGTTTGTTCTATAAAGGTTGGATCCACTCAAAGAGCTATACTTGAGGACCTAGATTGCCACTTCTGGTTTCAAGACCACAGGTTACCCACTTTGGAAGGCCAAATTTGAATTCATATTTTCCTTACTCCAGGACCAGAATTCTGTCTACTGCACCATGAGCAAAGATTCTGACAATAGAGATGTACTGACACTTAGAAAAGAAATTATTTCAATGACAAGGGTTCCTTAGGAAATTTACCTTTATTCCTTCTGATCCAGAGTTAGAACTGAGATGTAATGACCAGAGCTTTGTCCCCAACAAGACTAATGGACATCAGTTATAAAACTTAAACTACATCCTCACCCTAGACTGTCAACTCTAAGATAAGAAATTGTTGGATATCCTTATTCTGCTGCCTTATTTCCCTGAAGGTAACCTCAGGCACCTAGATGGCGTGGTGGATTGAAAGCTGGGCCTGGAGTCAGGAAGACATGCGTTCAAATCTTGTCTCAGACACTATGCTACCCTAGACAAGTCACATGGCCTTGTTTGCTTCAGTTTCCTTATCTGTGAAATGAGCTGGAGAAAGTAATAGAAAACTACTCCAGTATCTTTGCCAAGAAAAATCCAAAGGGGTCAAGTGGAATCAAATATGTCTGAAATGAATGAAAAACAACAAACCTCAAAGGAAATATCCTAGCAGTGGGATAGACTGATAAATTTCTGCATGACAAAGATGCCATTTGTGTTGAGTATGGAAAGGAGAAAGGGAAACCAGGAGGTAGAACTGAGATGAGAAAAAATTATAAGCATGGTAAAAACCCATCAAAAAGGTATAAAGTCAGGAGATAATGTGTTGTGTTCAATAGCCAGCAAGAAGGAAGATGTAGGGGCCCTGCAGCACCCTCCACGTGGCAGCTTCAGAGCTCCCAGTCTGCACATCATAGGGGGGGCAAGTGAACATACAGAGGCTAAGTACTCTTGCCTTAACCCACCTGGATCAGTACTATAGTCCTGGGTAGTGGTCCTGAGGTGTGTGACCAGTGAGCCAAAGTTGGTGGGGGCTGTAGAGAGGGAGCCCTCCTAATAGCTCCGACAGCTGCAAAAACCCCGAGAAATTTGGGACGAAGCTCTGTGGAAGTAGAGTTCTACTGTGGAAAAGAATTCAAAAGTCAAGTAACTGACTGGCAACATGACCAAGCAAAGAAAGCAAAGCAAGCACAGCCATCCAACTTTAGATTGCTTTATTGTGGACAAAAAGGATCAAAGCATGGAACTGGAGGAAGACAATGAAGTCAGAACTCCTGAACCAAAAGCTTCCAAGAAAAATATAAGCTAGTTACAGGCCATGGAAGAGTTCAAGAAGGATGTTGAAACTCAAGTAAGAGAAGTGGAGGAAAAATTGGGAAGGGAAATGAGAATGATGCAAGAAAATCATGACTGTCTAGTCAACAACCTGAATGAAGAAAATAACACCTTAAAAAATAAACTGAATCAAATGGCAAAAGAGGCCCAAAAAGGCAAGGAGGAGAAGAATGCATTAAAAAGCCAAATTTGTCAGATGAAAAAAGAGTTTCAAAGCCTCACTGAAAAGAATAATTGCTTCAGAATTAGATTAGAGTAAATGGAAGCAAATGACTTTATGAGAAATCAAGATACTATTAAACAGGTCCAAACTAATGGAAAAAAAAATAGAAGGCAATGTGAAATATCTCATTGGAGAAACCACTGACCTGGAAAATAGATTGAGGGGAGACAATTTAAAAATTATTCGACTACCTGAATGCCATGATCAAAAAAAGAACCTAGAAATCATCCTTCAAGAAATTTTCAAGGAAAATTGCCTTGGTATTTTAGAGCCAGAGGGCAAAATAGAAATTGAAAGAATTAACTGATCACCTCTTGAAAAAGGTCCGCAAAAGAAAACTAGGAATATTATAGCCAGGTTCCAGAGTTTCCAGATCAAGGAGAAAATATTACAAGCAGCCAAGAAGAAACAATTTGAATACTGCAGAAACACCATTACAATAACACAGGATCTAGCAGCTTCTAAATTAAGGGATTGAAAGCTTGGAATATGATATTCTGAAGATCAAAGGAGCTATGATTAAAACCAAGAATCACCTACCCAGCAAAATTGATTATAATGCTTTTGTGGAAAATATGATCATTCAATGAGGTATAGGATTTTCAAACATTCTTGATGAAAAAAACAGAACTGAATGGAAAATTTGACTTTCGATACAAAAAACATTCCTATATCATGCTACTTCAAATATAAATATGTTATTAAGCATGTCTTAGAAACGACTGCCATGCTACATGATCAAGTGTCACAAATGGACCACTGAATTGACAATACCATTCAAATAATCTTACCTGGCACAGAAACTAATTTGAAGATCTGTCATGAATTCAACTTCTCAGATGAAAAACATTTTATGAAAGAGAAGCTGATTAAAACCTTTTATTGAACAAAAAAATGATACAAATAGATACCATAATGGTTCTCTCTTGGGATGTTAAGCCCATGGATGCCAGTAGAAAAAGGGATGAATAATTTGATGTCAGGACTATGGTAATGGAATGGGAACATCAGCTTACCAGAGTTCAGAATATATTGTCAATTCATAATAATATAATCATAATTATAACTATTATCACTAACTCACTTTTATATTAATATTTTGGAAGCTTCTTACTTAGATTATAATATTTTATCCTCACCAAAAAAAAAAAGTGAGGAAATGAAAATAACTTCTCTATTTTATAGATAAAGAAACTGTTGCTTAGAGTGGTTAATTAACTTTCCAGTCATTGATATAGGTAGTAAATGGTTAAAGCAGGCTTTGTTCCTATGTATTTTTACCCTGAGTTCAGTGCTCAATATATATTTACTGAATTGAATTTTTGAGGTTTGTGTTACATGATTTATGTTCTGTAATGATGCTTCCTCTTGTTTCAACAGTTAGTCTATAAATAATTATTAAGAGTTTATTATGTGACAGGCACTCTGTTCAGCATTTGGGATACAAATTCAAATAAAAATGAAGATAGTCCCTGTCCTCAAATAGCTTGCAATCTAATAGGCGAAGATAAATTATAAAATGAGACTGAAAAAGCATGGGAAGAGGATAGGAACAGAAAAGATACTCAAGGTACCTACTGTGGGAGCATGATGGAGAGTTCCAAAGAAGTCTAAATAAAGTGTAACTAATATGGGATGAGGAGAAACCTACACCGAGCCCCTGCTATAAATAGAGACTTTTAAGTCCCCGACTCTGCTCTCCAGTCAAAGGGTCCAATCAGAGGGACAGGAAGTACTGATGAAATGAGAAGATTTGACTTTTTCAGTCCTACAGAATAATGAGGTTTCCTAATGGTGTTTCCTGGTAAAGGAAGGCATGATGCTGAATTCCGGCAAAATCTAAAAGCAGGCCAGCTGTTGATTAAAAATAAGAGATAAGGAACTGCTCATTACAAGAGATCATAAAGAGTATCAGAAGGTAGGGTGCATTGGTAAACCCTAGGTTGTGATGCAGATTATTATTAGGAGTTGGGAGATGCAAATGATTGCAAATCCTGGTTAGAGTAAGACAATAGCTTTATTTTATTAATGAGGCAATTTCAGTTGACTTAATTAAATCACTTCCATAGTTCCATATGAAATCAGTAGTAGATCCAGTAGAATCCCTTTTTCTTGATCATGACTATTCTTTCTGATATACTTGACTTCCCTCTACATTGTTGTCCAGTCCTATTTCTTGGGTTCATTGTGTGTTTACTTTATAATGATAACCATGTTGCTTCTAAAATTTATAAGATCTGGTGGTTCTTAGCATTTTTATATTATGGAGTTCTTTAGCAATCTGGTAGTGACAATGGATCCCCTTTCCAGAAAGTTTTAAGGCATAAAATAAAATCCACAGGCTTACAAAACAAACTTAGAATATTGAAATAGTTACTAAAAAGAGAAATAATAATTGTTCTCAGGTTAAGGACCTCTACTTTATTTTTATTTTTTTATGTTTTTAAAATTGTTTTTCATTGCAGATTTCCTTTTTCTTTGATCTCTTCAGGATAGATACATAGCAGTGGTTGTGCAGGGTAAAATGGTATACAGTTTTATAGAATTGTGGGTAATAGTTTCAAGTTGTTTTAAAACTTGTGGGACTAATTCACAATTCTTTTTTTCTTCTTCTAATGAAACTTTTATTTATTTATGTTTAATTTTCAATGTTTATTTCTACTGTGACCAGCAGAATTGTATGTCCCAGCAACCAGCTGAATAAAAGAGAGAGATGGGGATGTATTCGATAGCCTGTTTATTACAGAACCATTTCATACAGAGCCAAGATACAAGAAAATCATAAGGCTTATATTCCCTATAGCAGAAATTCTTATGTAACCAGAATGCAAGGACACTCCTTTGGAATCAACCACTTCCTACCCCAGCCCAAGGCTAATTATTCATTAAGACTTCATCCTAGGACCATGTCCAGAGGCACAAACAGGGAGTCACAAACAAGACTTGCTAATTAACTACCCTGAAACTTCTTTAGTTATTCATAGAACCAATGAAAGCATCCATCCAACAAGATTATACTGCTCCTGCATATCTGCCTAGTGACCTCATAGAAGAGGGGAGCATTTCCTTAATGGGGTCAGGGGACCCCTGAAAGTCTCCTCTACTACATATTTCCATAAGATATTGATTTACAAATTTTGTCCTCATCTTTCCCCTACTGCCCACTCCAAGATAGTGAGCCTACTGAATGCTTCTTACCCTCATCTGCCCTCTCTTTTATCCTCCCTCCCCTCCCCCTGCCCCTGCACTCCCTAACTTTCTAGTAGGGCAAGATGGATTTATAAACCTCAGTGCCTGTATATCTTAATTCCCAGTTGCATGTAAAAAACATTTTTTTTTTAAAGATTTGTTTCTAAAACTTTGATTTCCATAGTCTTCCCATTCTTTCCTCCTCACGCACCAACACTGGGAAGACAAGCAATTCAATACAGGTTGTACATATGTAGTTATGCAAAACTTTTCCATAGTAGTTATATCATGAGAGACTAACTATATTTCCCTCCACCCTATCCTGCCCCCAACTTATTCTATTTTCTACTTTGAACTTGTCCCCTTTTCAAAAGTGTTTGCTTCTAAGTACCTTCTCCCCCAATCTGCCCTCCTTTCTATCATCTCCTGTCTTATCTCCTTCCCCCCTACTTTTCTGTAGGGTAAGATACCCAATTGAGTGTGTATGATTTCCCTTTTTAAGCCAAATTCAATAAGAGTAAGGTTGATCCCATTCACTTTCACCTTCCTGCTCATCCCCTCCATTGTAACAGTTTTCTCTTACCTCTTTTATATGGGATAATTTAGCCTATTTTATCTTTCCCTTTCTCCTTCTCCCAATATATTCCTCTCTCACTTGCTAATTTTATTTTTTAGATATCACCCCTTTACATTCAGCTGATCCTGTGTCTTCTGTCTATGTATAGATGTACATACATATAAACACACACATATATTTATACACACATAAACCTTCCTATACATACACGTATTTCTATGTATACATATTATATATATGTATATTGCCTTCAACTATCCTCATACTGAGAAAGCTCTCATGAGTTAAAATTATCATTTTTCTGTGTAGGAATGTAAATAGCTCTACTATAGAGCACACTCTTCTGCTCTTTTGTCATGAGGTTCTAATGGAATACCCTACTGACCTTTTACTTTCTCTTTGGGTTTTATGAGTTGAGAAGTCTGGAAACCCCCACAGCTCCCAGTCATTCACCCTCCTGAACTCTGCTATGGCTGGTCGGGCTGTCCTGGGTCTGGGCCCTCACAGCTCACATGGGACTGTGCAATAGACCCCTCCTGTCAGCCTGCCAGGCTGCCTTCAGTGGGATATTTGTTTCTTTCTGTCACTTTGTGGATTCTATAGCTCTAAAATTTGTTTAGAGTCATATTTTACAGATATGGAAAGTTTTGGGTATAAGAGCTCATGCAAGTTCTTCATTCTACTCCACCATCTTGGCCCCAATTCATGATTCTACCAAAAGTACATTAGTGTGCCCTTTTTCCCACATAACCTCCAGCATTTGTCAATTTACTCTTCTGAAATATTAGTTAATCTGATGTGCTGTTTTAATTTCACCCTTATACTTGTTTTAATTTGTGCTTCTCTAATTATTAGCGAATTAAAGCATTTTTCATATAAGTATTGATAACTATGATTCCTTCCTCCAAAAACTGACTATTCATAGCCTTTGAGGATTTATCAATTGGGATGTCAATCCTAGAATGTCTGCTTTAAGCGGACTTCTCTTTAACTGACAAATGAGGGATCTTGACACTTTGGGGGATGGTAGATGAGAGCCAATTGATACTCAGTTCTTCAGCCTTTTTCAGACACCTTATACTCGTCTTCTCACATTTGTCTTCCTTCTAATTTCCCTGAGCAAGCAAAACAAAGCTATTGGTTCCCACAAAGCCTGTTCCCTACATGAACAATCTTCCTAACAAGAAGATATAACTTAGGGATGTACATCTATTTAGTATTTCCATTAAAATAAATATGTTCAGTCCAGGGAAATGAAACTTTAAGACATAAACAGAACTGATATTTAGATTGTGGATTTCTATTGTTTTGGTTGTTGGATTGTAGGTTAAGTCCTAGAAAGGAGCTTAGAGGTTTTACAAAATTTTGCAAAAGAGCCAGCACAGTGGAAAGAATGTTGGCCTTAAAGTCACAAAGATCTAAGCTCAAATCCTGCCTCAGATATTTACTAGCTGTGTAATGCTGGACAATTTATTTAATCTCTATAAGTCTCGGTTTCCTCATCTGCAAACTTAAGGGATTGAATCTGATGATTTCTAAAGTCTCTCAGAGCTCTACATCTTTGAATCTATGTTATAAGGAATAGAGAGACCAAGATATGAAGTGACTTTCTCCAGGTTACACATGTAATAAGTAAGTAGTAGAATCAGCAATTAAACCCAGGTCCTATACCTCCAAAGTCAATATTCTTTTTGCTGTATCACAAAGCATAATAGTCAATATCACCTTCATTCATCAGCAAATATTTTCCTTCTTTCTTTCTCAGAAGAACACAGATGTATCCAAGAAGCAATATCAACTCTAGCTTCAATGCAATCTTTCTCTGTAAGTGGTAATTTTCAGGAATGAGAGGCGTTGTCAAAGGAAGGGAACAATTTTATGAGATCTAAATTCTGATTTACTTCATTGATTCATTTTTTTCAGTGTGCGTTAGTAAATGGGAGTGAGTTTCTCACAGATGGATCCTGATTGCCAAGGACGGCAGCAGAGCTGACCCAGATGTTAGCATAATTTCCCTGTGCTATTCTAGAGTGAATACATTAGGGGAAGATGAGTAAATTATGCGAACAAATATAGTACTCCTACTATGTCAAATATTCAATTAAAAATCTTTCTACTAGACAGAATTTAATCTAAGTCTTACTTTATGCCAAAAAACACCAACAAAAAATAACCCACTAGTCACATTAGAAACTGAGAATTTTAGAGCAGTAAGGGACCATTGAAATAAATCAATGCAACCTTTTCATTTTATGGATAGAATTTTGAAGCCTAGAAACATTAAATAATTTTCTAAAGATCATACAATTACTTTATATCAAGGATTAGTACCTGATTGTTCTGGTTCCCACTCTAGTATTCTTTCTATTTAACTTGGTCCATTGACCTTTCCTAGTATAAACAGATTATCCCCTGACTTGAAAGTGAAACCCTTCCCTTTTAGTAGCAATAACACCTTCCACTAAGACAGGTCTTTGTGAAGAAGTAGTGTTATATTAAGAGTGATGTGACCCAATCTCTATTTTCTTCTCAACTCCACTTCAATTCCACTCCCAAAAGTTAAGAATGAGCAAGCTAATTAAGACCTTCGGCCTCAATTATTTCATCTAAAAATTAGGCTCATAATACTCTTCCATCTTGAAAATGAGGGCTAAACCAGGTAAGCAATATTTTGAATTCCCACTCTCTTCTGAGATTGATGAATTATTAGTTCAGTCCCAGAAGGAGTCCCTGGGTTGATACACTATGAAGAATTTATGCTTGAAACAAATTCCTCTCCAACTCCATCTATGAAAGTCTTTTTATTTAATTGTCAACTCAGGAGTCACCCCTTTCAGGAGGCCTTCCCTGACATTATGCTCATTTGCTCTCTTGTCCCATCCTAAACTTTTCTGTTTATCTTATTCTCTTTTATTTCATCTGACTCTCTCTAGGGTTACAGCTATTTGCTTTTGCCTCTTCACCACATACACATCTCCCCATACAGGCTGCTTGGGAGTACAGCCTATGTCATCTACACTTTTGCTTACCAAGAGTCTTATATTACACATAGTAAGAACTTCAGCATTTCTGAAATCAAATATTAATGGTTGCAAATGATTTTATTTTGAATTTATTTTCATTATTACTGATGGTTTGGGGAATATTGCTTCTTTCTTCAGTTCATTAAAAAGTAAAAGAAAAATCTTAATTGCCAATACCTGGTGTTTACTATGTCTATGTGTAGGCCTCATGCCACAACTATAACTAAGTAAGTCATAAATAAAAGTACATCAGAATGAAATTATGACCCCTTGAAGCTACTGTATCTTAATAAAAGGGGTAAAATCACCACCATAACATAACATGACATAGCAGTGTATTATAAGAGGGTACACAACTTTAAGAGTGAGCAGTTATTTTCAAAACATGACAGTAGCTATTCATTCTCAGGTTGGTGTTTGATCTGAATTGATTGGAGAGAGGCATGAACAAACAAGCTTTCAAAACCTTCAAAAAGAACCACAGGAAGAAGCTGCAGCCAGTTTCAGAATTTACTTCCAGATAGTTCAATGAATGTTTAATTAGGAAAAGTAAAAAGAAAACAACACGATGCAACCACCCAAGGGAGATGATAATCTAATGGGGTGAATCCATCAAAGAGATAATGAGCCAATATCTTTCAGCTGGGGTTTAGTTTTAATGAGTACATAGAATTCTTGCTTGTGAAATTCTGAAGGGTAAGTATTAGAGGCTTCAATAATGAATAGCAAATTTCATATTTATAAACTAGATGTGCCAAATTTAGATTTAATGATTTTTTAAAAAAACATATAAATAATGTAGTTAAATTATTTTGGTCTTTTTCCTTTAAGCCTAATGGTACTACTAATTTATTAAACTTAGGGAAATTAGGCTATCCTGAAGATAGAAAAATGTTCAAAAAGTTTCCTTAATGCTTTCATTTTATCAATCCTTATGAGATTAGTCCATATATTTGAATAATTCTTGGTCATTTATAAAACACTCTCAGAGATATAATCTCATTTGATTCAACTAAAAAACTTGTGAGATAGGTAGGGATAATATAAGGTATTATTTGTTCTTTTTTTTCTATTTATAATTAAATTTTATTTCAGTTGTAAACAAGAATCAGCCTTCTCTCTCACTTTCCCAATTCCCATATACTTCCACAATCCCCGATGAGAGAGGAAGAATGACAAAACCCTCTTTTAAACATGTATAATCAAGCAAAACAAAATTTCTCTTTGGCCATGTCTGTCTATCTCTTAATCTCTGTGTGTATCTCTTTCTGTGATCTAAATCCATAACCTTTCTGTCAAGAGTGGGCAGCATATTTCATTATGTGTCCTCAGCAATTATGGTTGATCATTGTATTCATAAGAATTCCCAGGATTATACATATTATGTTTATTTCTCTGAGTGTCCTGGTCAGCCCCCATGAGATCACATGAGAAAGAAAAATAATATTACAAACAGGTATTATCACAACAAACAGAAACATTACAAACATGAAACAATACCAAATTTCTACACTGGACATGTTCTAAGAAATATGTATCTGATTCCTCATTCTGAATCCTCCATCCTTCTATTAGGAGGTGAGTATCATGTTGCATCATTAGTTCTCTAGAAACCTGGTTGGTCACTACTTGGACAAGAACTGAGCACAATAATCTTCCATCACATTTATATACTATAACTTGTACATCCATTAAGCTTATGGATAGTCCCTGTGATTTTGATTTTTTGCCCCCTTGAAAAGAGCAATAAATGTTTGTTTTTCCCCCCACATCCTTAGAATTTCTTTGGGTCAGACTACCATTAACCTTTGAACTCTTCTGTCCTTTTAATACTCCCACCCACTTTCTTCACTGTCCCTCCCATTTCCCTTTTAAGTAAAATGTATTTTGGTACCCAACTCTGTGTGTATATGTTTGTACATGTTACTTATTTTGATTGGTTTATATGAGAGTGCAAAGCAAGTGTCAGCTGCCTCGCCCCCCCTTGATTGTATAGATGTCTAATTGTACTCACTGATTATGTGAGATAATTTTTTCTTAACTTTTCTTTTCTTTCTTTCCCTATTTTATTTCTCTTCCCCTCTGTCTCTATTTTTTTTCCTTGAGACAATCAGAACATGTATCCCTTTTGATTTCTATCATCATCAGAATTTATAGAAGTTCAATTAGACAAGGCCTGGGAGCAGTTCTATTATGTCTTTCATTAAAGATCCATTTCTTCACCTATATAATTATATGCAGCTTCATTGGATAAGTTACTCTTTGCTGTAAGCCCATATCCTTTTCCTTCTGGAATGTAATATTATAAGTTCTCCAGTTCTTTATGTAGACATATGATAAATAATGCATGATCCTTTTTGTGACTCCATTTTCAGATTTCTTTAAGATGACCAGTAGGTTATTTCTATTTCTTACTTGCCCTGTGGTTCTAAGAGATCTGGGCAGTTTTCTTTTAAGATCTTGAAATATGATATCTAAACTATTTTTGGTCATTGTGCTTAGTTAGTCTAATGTTTCTTAATTGTGTTTTGTTTTTTCTCCTTGACCTGTTTTCTAGGTTGACTCTTTTTTTCTGTGAGATATGTTACAGTTTTGGGCTCTTTTTTCAGTTATTTAAATCTATTTTAATATGTCCTGTTCTCTCATGGAGTTATTAGCTCCTCCTTTTTCTATCAAATTCTAACAAATTCTATTTGTTAACTTCCTGTGCTTAAAAGTTAATTTCCTTTATGATTCTTTCTTTCATAGCTTTTCTTTCTTTTCTACTTTTTTATGAAGTGTTCTCATTGCATTTGTTAAAAACAAAACACAACACTTGTTGTTCAGTCATTTTCAGCTGTGTCTGACTCTTCATGAGCCCATTTGAGGTTTTCTTGGCAAGGATACTGGAATAGATTGCCATTTTCTTCTCTGGCTCATTTTGCAGATGATGAAACTGAGCTAAAAAGGATTAAGTAATTTACCTAAAGTGACGTGTTTTGTCAGAGTCTGAAGCAAGATTTGAAATCAAGATGAGTCTTCCTGACTTAAGGCCTGGCACTCTATTCACTATGCCACCTAGCTGTCACATAAACCAAAAAATGTCCTCCCTTTTTTTAACAATAGCTTATATCCTTCTTGAATCCCAGTTGACTTTGTGATAAATCTGTATTTTTTTTCTGAGACTATGTAGATGCCTTGAAGTTATTCCCTTCTTCTTTGTGTTTACCCATAAAATGGTGGGTTTTTTCTTTATTATTATTGTTTTTTTAATTCCCCTAGTCTACTTCCTGACTGCAAGTTTGATGTTAAGGCAGAGTTCTAGGGCAATTCTGGGGAAAAAAAAAAGGTTTGACTTCATTCTTTTCTTCTTCCTTAAGGTATTGAATGTTGTGTTATTCCAGGATCACAGAACAGTTTTCAAACCATCAAGGCATAGAAAGTGGTCTGATCGAGGGTAAAGTCTGATTCTTGTTCTCTGGTCTAAGCTCTGCAAGTTCCTGACTTAGATTTATGACTAAGCAAGAGTAGATTGCTGCTGGACTCCACTCTCATCAGCCAAATTAAACATTCATTTGTCTCATAACGGAAGACATTCAGGTTCCTCTTTTATCTGGGATTTCAAACCTAGTTATGTTTCTGCAAGCTTGGCTAAACATTGAAAGTGAAATCCTGAGTTCTGATCCATACCCTTGCCTTTGCTGGCTTCTGAAATTCTTCCTTTTCTGATACACAGCTGAAGGCTTCCCTTTCAGGAAATTCCACTCCTCTACAAAGGTACCATTGTCATTTTGTCTTGGATTTGTAATCTGGGTAACAAGCAACAAAGCTAACATTTCGTATCTGTTGTCATTGAAGTAATCTTGTATGGATCTAGTGATACTTTATTTTGGGTTTAGAGCCTACTTTTGCCATAATGTACAACCTTTCTCCCTGGATGATAGTGCTCTACTAGTAGTTTGTTCCTGTTCTGGTCAGTTGCCATAGACCTCCTTCTCTGTCTACCTGTGCTGAGCTGTTCTGAAGAAATGACTCTGACTTTTTCTGTATTTCCCCATAAGCATAGAGTCTGTTGTATTTTCTAGCTCTATTTAGGATTTTGTGAAGTGTAGCTCATGGCACTGTTTCTGTTCACATTGGCATTTTAGCTCACTCCCTTTATTCACTTTTTTCAGAAGAAGGAAATGAAACTTGAAAAGCTAAAGTGATTTGTTCAAGGACATCAAGAATAAAGTCCTTTGTTTGCAAGTCCAGGGCTCTCTTTACTTTTTGCTATTCTCTGAAACACAATCTTAATCTAATCAGGCCTATCCCTGTACATTTTTAAAATTCTTAATAAACATTTTAAGAGAATATATTTTTTAAAGTGGTAATAATATTACTCTATATTTTTGTTCCTTTCTCCATTCCTTTTTGTTTTATTTGGTATTTTTTTTAACTTTTTAAATTTATTTTTAGTTTTCAACATTCACTTTTATAAGATTTTGAATTCCAAATTATATCCCTTCCTTCCCCTCCCACCTCCTCAAGTATGCATGCAATCTGATGTAGGCTATACATGTACAATCACATTAAACATATTTCCAGCTTACTCATGTTGTGAAAAAAGAATCAGAACAAAGAAGAAAAACTATGAGGAAGAAAACAAAAAGAGAAAATTGTATGCTTTGATGTGCATCTAGACTCCACATTTCATTGTCTAGATGCGGTATCATTTCCATCATGAGTCTTTTAAAACTGTCTTAGATCATTGTATTGCTAAGAAGAGTGGAGTCTATTAAAGTTCATCATCACACATTGTTGCTGTTACTGTGTGCCTTCCCCTCCCCTCCCCCCTTCCCTTCCCTTCCTTTACCTTCCCTTCTCTTCCCCTCATACCAATTGTAAGGCATTACATATATTCTTATGGAATTTTATATTATCAGATTCACAACAATGTTCTAGAATAGAAAGATGGTTTTGCATTCTACTTTGTCATCCATCATGCCCTCCCTCCCAGATTTGTGTCATTTAATATTTGATGAGAATATTATTTATTCCAAGTAAAACTCTGACCCACAGGATTTTTTTTTTCTGTTTTAAATTTCATGTTTTATTTTAAAATGTACTTTATCTTTTACCTCTCTTTCCCCACTTTGAAAAGGAGAAAAATACAGTCCTTATAAATATACAGTTAAATAAAACAAATTATTGTATTAGTCCAAGTCTAAGAAATGTTGCAATTCTACACCCTGATTCTATCAACTCTCTATTAACAGGTAGGTAGCATGCTTCCTCATTCCCCTAGAATCTTAGCTGGACTGATAGTTTTCAAGCTCTATTTTCTTACTCCTCTTTTTGTGAATATCAATATGACATTTATCATTCTCTAAGTTTGTGTTACCTTTCATGCTTTTATGCTTTTTTAATAGTATTGACAGTGGCTTAGCAATCACATCTGTGTGTGTAAGATTATATAACCTAATATATGGCAAATAGCCTTGAGCCTTGCCATCTGCCTGGTCTTCTAGTTTATGAAGTCATTGAGGCCTTTGAATCAACCCTGCAGTTGAATTTTATTTTATGTTTTGTCTCCTTCAATTACAGTGTAAAATCCTCAAGAGCAGGGATTGTGTAACTTGTTCTGTGTATCCTCAGCTTAACATCATGTTTGGCACTTGGTAATAAATGCGTTTTCATTAGTCTAGTAATTAATCAATTCATTCATTCAATCATATTCCTGCTCTTTCCATTCCACAGGATATAGCTTATTTGGGCCAAGTGAATTTAATTCATCAGGGTCAGATAGATAGTCTCAATTCTCTCAGGCATCAACTTCCTGTTTGGCATTTTTCTTCTGTTCTTTCCATTGAAAAGGTCATTCTCTTTGATACAGAAAGTAATAGCAACATGTAGATTGAGTAGCTCTCACTTTTGTTTTCTATTTTCATGGTCTCATCTATGCTGAAGAAATGTCCTATCTTTATTTTTTTATTATTTTTTTTCTTAATGCAACTAATTTTTTATTCTTAATTTAATTCTGAGATTTAGTAATCCTGACTCTATTCTTTAAAATAATTTGCCTTGTTTTTACCTTCTACACATTTCTTTTCATTTTTTAATGTAAATTAAATATTGACTTTGACATTGATTTCTTCAGATAAATTGCTTTTTTGTTCTTCCTTGGAATTGTTTCCTTTCATTTTCTTTTTAGAGTTCCATTCTTAAGCATCTTCTACCCCCCTTGGGCTCGCCTATCTATTAGAATTTTAAATAACGGCATACTCCCTATCATTCATCTGAATTTTAGAAATTTGGAGTGCTTATCAGAATACTCCCAGATTTCTTCTCTATCTCTATAACAAACTCTAGGAGGGAGTGATTGGTTCCTCCTATGAGTCCCATAATTTCTGCCCCAATAACAAGTCTCTACATTTAATGGTAATCAGATATAGAATAGACTTTCTACTTGTTAATTTCTTTAGTTTTTTTTTAGGTGTGAAATTATCGCAAATGAAAGTGAGGAAGTTATTAGCTACTTTGCTTATTGCAGAGATAAGTCCAAAATACACTTAGAAAATTGCAAAGCCCCCTCATTAATGTATGATATCTCTCTACTATGTTTGTTATGTGATTCCTAAAATCCTCATCTATTTCCTTTTCTTGTGCAGTTGGCACACAGCATACTTTAAGGACAACACTACATTTGTTTCTCCATCCTTGAATATTCACCCAAAGATTTATCAAATTTACCCCATCTGTTTTGTGCTATGAGTATACGTTCTTAAAATATAATACCACAATATTCTCTACTCCTCCATGTACCTTTTACCTATCATGGTTCTTTGGAATAATATATCCATCCTAAGCCAAATTCCAGTTATTTCATACTACTTTGTCTTAGCATCATTTATGATGTCAATCTCCAAACCTGCTCCCCACCCCCACGTTAGGACCTCTAATTGCTCATGCTTATTGTCTAAATGCTGGGAATTTGTGTATAGATACTTAAGACAAGGGGTTTTAGTATTGTATTTTTTTCTTGAATTTTATTTTCTCTTATAAAATTCTTGGCATATTAATAGCTTTTTATCTTCCTTCATTGTAGGAATTCTCTCTGATATATAGATTTGAAGAATATATTTATGCATTCTCAGTCCTCTCCATCCTCTTTTCTTTAGTATAGTGCAATGGTAATTAGTTTAAATTTGAAGACTCCTTTTTATTATGTCAAGTAAGCAGGTACTTAGCCCTTAGTAACTAATCAAACCTTTGTGGCTAAGAGGCAGAGGGTGTGAACTCTGTCCCTTGTTGCTGACATAACAGGAAGGGTTTGGCTGAAACAGGAAGCCAATGTGTGAGTGTGTGTGTGTGTGTGTGTGTGTGTGTGTGTGTGTGTGTGTATAAGAAGAACCCCAGAGAGAGGCAGTCAGAATTAAAATTTTCCTCCTGTTGGGCTCCTGGTAGAGCAAGCAGAATTTTCCCAGCAACTGGAAGCTGGGCTGCTACTTGCTGGACTGAGAACTGAGTTGGAGTTTTCTTGAAACCAGAATCTGGTGAAGGCTAAAGTTGCTGCCAAGAAGGCCACCTAGAAGGATGAGATTTATTCTTGGTCCTAGGGCCAGCCAAACTGCTAGAGGACTGAAGAAGCATGACCAGGATAAGACTTTGTTTTTGGCTTGGTTGATCCTTGAGTTTCTGGCAACAGAAGTTGTGAAGGTATTAAGATGTGCTGGACACTGTGAACTTCAGTGTGTAACAAGAATTGCCCAGAGAACTGGACAAGGACCTAGGAGCTGTCAGCCTCTGGATCCATGTGACTGTTCAGTGGATTCAGGTTGGAACTGAGACCATGGAAGGTAATCCAGGGAATCTGAGAGACCACCCTGAGTCAAGATGAAGAAAAGGCCTCTCCTTGGATATTGAACTTGGTGATGAAATTGACATTTTTTAGAGACCGAGGGGTGGAGGGTTTCTGTAATTTTCTAATGATTGTATTTAGTGATTAATGATACTTAGTGACTGAATGCTAGATAAGTGACTGATTAGACTAATCTATAATTGCCCCATGAGTGGAAGACAGACTATTGTATTGTGAGTTGACTGAATGACTGAGTGAGGAGGCAAACCTCCTTAGGAATATCAGATGATTATTCTTTTGTTCTTGTTCTAAATACTGTAACCACTTTGGTGAAAACTATGTGGCCATTTTAATGTTAAGCTGTTGTGAACACTATATTGTGATTATCCGTGATAAGATGTGATGTTGTCAATATTATATAGTGATTTGTTGTGAATGTTTGCCTTGATTTGTTATAGAATAAATGGAGTGTACATTATACTGTGTAGTCAGAACTTTAAAAGCTATTCATAGTAGCATTTTTTAGGGAAGCTGCTCATGCATGGCATTACATTAAGTTTAACATATTTGGAATTAAATTTCATGACATTCTCGGTACAAGCATACCAACCTTATATTAAGTATGTTTCACTCAGTTTTTTCACTCAGCCCTTTATTTTAAGCTCTGGTCCACATTGCAAATGTGAAGATAGGTGGCACAGTAGACAGAGCAATACGTCTGGAATTAGGAAGAATTCCTGAGTTCAAATGTGACCTGAGATACTTATTAGCTATGTGACCCTGGGCAAGTCACTTAACCCTGTTTGCCTCAGTTTCCTCACCTGTAAAGTGAGAAGGATAAGGAAATGACAAACCACTCCAGTATCATTGCCAAGGAAACCTCAAAGGGGGTCCCAAAGAGTCAGAAAAAAACTGAAAATGACTGAACAATAATCATGTTGCAAGTACCATTCTTAAAGCCAGACATTACTTTTAAAATCTTATTTTCCCTTTTCTTTTGTGTCTTTTGCTTCCACATGTCAATAATGTATAAAAAATATATTATGCTATTAGGGTCTTCAGTTTCTTTCTAAATACCTCAGTTGTTGATCATACTTTTTTTAGGTTTCTTCTCATTATATCATCTGTCTCCACATGAACCAGAAGAGGCTAATTGCCACTTGTTTGAAGTTTTGGATACTTCTCTGTTATGTCTCAGATACAAAGAAAACAGACCTTTCAATTGTTATGGAGTCAATAAAGAGCTGCCTCAATAATCCTTGAACAGAGAATTGCCAAGTACTTCTACTTTTCTTCTTCTAATTCTTATTGAATCATCTCTCTCCTGATATCTCCTGCAATTCCATTATGTCATTCCTCAGAGGACAAACAGCTGATTCCTCAAAGCTTCCAAATCCCTCCTCTTCAGTATAAATCCCAAATGCATTTTTTAAAGTTACAATCATGTAATAAACCCATGCAGCCTAAAGAAACACAGAAGGCCTCATAATATTGGCTGGCCACACTTTGGAGGATTTGGGGGCTAGTGCAGACATGAATAACACAGAATAAGAAGGAATGGATTCACTGAAATCTCTACCATGAAACTGCACATTTATCATTTAGAAATTTTTTGGGAATCTGTGTGTTGTATTCAGATGATGTTAAAGATTATATACAATATTTATTTTCACGTATCTTTGAAAGTAATTTGCATTAGTAAAATTGGACTTTCCTAAGCTTTTATCTAGGGCTCACAATATTTGATTAATCCTACTTTAATAATAATGCTTTATGTTTCTTAATTAATCCTCTTGGGTTTCTTAACTAGGGAAAAATTAGTTTGATGCAAAAGTTCTTTTGTTTTTGTAATTTTCAGTACCCTTTGCTCCCACATTAATTCAAATTTGACATTTTTCCCTGCACTGAGTGACTAAGCAATTTTGGTTTAAGGCTATCTTCCACACCAAATGGAATGCCCTATTAAGATAACAAACTTATCAAAGGATTTACTTTTCCCTAATGGTCTCTCCAGGGACAAGTACTAGTATTGAAGGGAATAGCATGCTAAGTTTTTTTTTTTTTTTGGTAAAACAGGTGAAGGTTTCCTGTGCAGTTAAAATACAAGTTCCATACAGTCAATTACCCACATAAACTAGCTTTTATCATTTGTTTCTTAAGCTACCAGTTGACAAATTATATTTTCTGAAATACTCTTTCATGTAAAATAGAAGTAAAATTTATTTGGTGCTGTCAAATCTCTTGGTCAAGAGAGTGATTTGTACTATTTATACAGCTCTTCAGAATCTTCATTAATCAACCATTCATTAATCATAAATTAATAAATCATAAATTAATAAATTAACTTAATACCTTCCAGGTACTATATGCTAAGAGCAGAGGATTTTAAAAGTGACAAAAGACAATCCCTCTCCTCACAGAGTTTATAATCTAATGAAGAACAATATGAAATGATTCTTTGAAGTGTACCTCAAATCCTATGTCAACAAAGAGGAGTAATTTATTGACTTGGCATATTTTCTATCTCTTGTCTTTGAGGGTCAGATGATGGTGGTAAAGATAACTAAGGAACTTAAGGTCTGTAGCTGAAGTGGAATTTGGAGGTCATATGGTCTAATCTTCTTATTTGACAGATCACATAATTTAGATACACAGAGGTTAGCATTTTACACAATATCACCTAGATATTAAATGACAAAACTAAGATATGAACCTTGTACACCTCTGATTCGAGATCCATCATTCTTTTCACTGTGTCACACTAGTTTTTAATGTAGGTTTCATACATTACTTTGGATAATTTCATCCAGAAAGTAAGAAACAAAACATAGAAACACTTCTTTTAAGAGAATACTGTTCTAGCAATTAGGGGGATTTTACAGACTAAGCAAAAAAGTCATGTTAATAATATGGTTGAGGGGAAATTTGGAGGGCTATGACTATCTGCAAGTGCATTTCAGTGACACAGTCATTTGTGACTGTATTAAAATTTGTGAAAAAATATTAAATAGTACAAGTACAGGCAGGGATTACTGGATTATCTTGTTGGAGCCCTCTTCCCAGTTTGACATTGAGCAATTAACTACTGTTCTTTGATTCTCTATGCACCTAATTGTATTACCATCCAAACATTAATAAATATTTGTTGAATTGGATTCGATTGCAGTTGTATCATTTTAGATATCATAGTAATTCTTATCAGTGGCTCTTATTTATCAATATGACCAGTTCAGACAAGTTCCTATCTTCTTATCATTAACTATTGATTAATATAGATTATTAGAGCTACTACCCAGAGACATATAATTTTCCTAGAATAGGCAGACAGGACATACTTTCCTGGATTAATATCACTTAGTCGAAGCCCAGAGAAATAATATTAAGCTTCAGATAAAAGTGGCAGTATTCCAAAACATTACAAATACAGAAAGCCCTGTTCAAACTTTTACCTTCAAAATCAGACAGATTTTCATGCCATCGTGATCTTTCTCAATTAAACTGAAACAAATGGCCACAGAGCAAAACAACATTTTAGGCTTAGTAGTCTCCAATCAGTATCTCTCAACTTGACTGTTGCAATAGCCTCACAATTCATCTCTTTGCTTCATCTCTACATTCTTTCAGCCATCCTCAATGAAGCCAAAAAATTGATATCATCAAACACACAGACGACTATGTCACTCCTCTGCTTTAAAATGGACAAATAAACACATAGATAAAAGTGAGGAGAAGGATAAGCAAATGATGAGTAAATGAATTGTGAAGGTTTAGTGACTAACTGACTTCAGGAAGGAAAAAAAAATCCCTTTGCCTGGAATCATTAAGATTTTCATAATTTAGCTTTAGTCTACCTTAATAACTCAAAGGTGAACTCTACCTTTTAGTCAAACTGGCCAACTTGTTATTATTGATACATGGCATTCCATTCCCTTTCCTAATCATCCATATGTTAGGAATTGTTGTTCAGCCATTTTAGTTATGTCCATATTTTTGTGACTCCATTCAGTGTTTCTTTGGCAAAGATAATGAAAATGGTTTGTCATGTCCTTCTGTTTTACAAATGGGGAGGCTGAGGCAAAGAGGGTTAAGTGACTTGCTCAGGGACTCACAGCTGCTTAGAGTTTGAGGCCAGATTTGAACTCAGGAAGGTGAGTCTTCCTAACTCTAGGTCTAGCACTCTATTCATTGGGTGATGTAGATATCTATAACCCAGAAATTAATTTATGTTTATAATGTATGCATTTATAACTGATAGTTTAAGTATAATTAATAGTTAAGTTTGTAATATATGCATTAATAATATTGTATTTGCTTACAAGTGAGCATATTGACTCCCCCAGGAGAATGGAAACTTGTTGAAAGCAGAAACTGTTTCACTTGCGGTTAATGAATCTATAGTAGGACTAAGGGCTGGCTCAGAGTTGGGCATATCTACCCAACAAATGCTTATAGATTCACTGATTGATTAACTTATGGCCACCCTTACAGATAAAGCGCTTAGTTTGCTAGACTGGTCCACAGTTTTGGAATTTGTGGATGACGGACAATTTGTTATTATATATTATCCAAAGTCTTTTCAGTTTCGTGGAACTGAGTTTCCACTGCCATATTGTCAGATAATCTATCTTAGTATTGCAATGAGGCACTCAATGGACAAAGAATTTCTTGGAGGATTAAAAGACTAAAAGTACATGATGACACTGGTTTGAGGGATAATATCGCATTAACATAGTACTATCCTCCTAGAAGCATTGGAATCTTTACAGGTGGCAAAGATTTAAATAAATGCAATATATCTTTGATTCTGGACACTGGGGAATCATTGAACTACAACCAACAATATTTCTTTGGATGGGTAGGGGTGCCCTCACTTGAAAACCCTCGGTATTAAATTATGAAAATGATGTTCTACTCTTCCTGTACTCAGGTTAGCCCTGACTCTTCAAACACTGACTTTCACAGAACCACTCCATGAGCCTGACCATGATTAAACCATATATAAGAAAATTTAATGGCTCACTATCATCTCTAGCATCAAAAGTCCTCTGTTTTTCCTTTAAATCCCTTTATATCCTTGCTCAAACCTACCTTTTCAGGTATATTACATATTACTCCCTTTCTGCAGTTCAGCAATACTGGATTTCTTTTTGTTCTTTATACATTATACTCCATTTCCCAACTGCCTTTTTATAGGATGATCCCATATGTGAAATTCCTTCTCTTGGTCATCCTCATCTCCTTAATACTTGTATCAGCAAGCACTCTAGCATACCCAGGATCGCTGCTAGCACAGGTTCTTAGATCTGCTTTTCTAAAGGAAAGCAACTCAAAAAGGTTTAACAGTCTCACTTTAATCAATCAAACATATATCATTTACTTACTTCAGGGGGAATAGTCAGCACACTGAACTTCAGAGAATACAAACAGAATACAAACAGAAATTACAAGCAGACAAAGAAACAGATCAGCAGATGGGCTTCCAGTCATCTAACTATTACATCCATACACAGTTAGTTACCAGAGAGGGAAGCATCAACATCTGGCTTTTCAAAGCCGGGGGGCTCAATGGTTTCCCAGACTCTCATCTGGTTAAATCACACAACTGTTTTCCAAGTAAGCCCCAAAGCAAAAACTCACATCAGGGTATATGTAGCCTTCTCCTGGATCAGAGCATGTCACAGCCCTGTTGACCCACTGCCCAAAGTAATAAGGTATGGGCATTCCTGAAGAACAAGCCTCCCACCACAGGCTCCATGTGACCACATTCAGGCTATTAGGGGGAAGAGTACATTTTCAAATCAGGGGAGGTTCTTAGAGTCACTTAATGCTATCAAAGAGCCTAGGGGCAGAGAAGATCTCCAGATTCCCATAACATAGCACTGAACCCAAAAACCAAGTGAACATGGGGGGATCTTCAAATTCTATTACCATTACAATACTCTAGTTTCCTTCAAATTTCAACACAAATCCTTCAAGGAAAGGAAAAGTTTCATTTTTTTCTATATACTGTTAGGCACAAAGCCCAACCTACAATAATTCCCACAGTTATAATAAATGCATATTTATTAGTGATTTTATGAAACTAGGCCAGGTGCCATTCACTTTCTATCCTGCCCTAACCTTATCTTCATAACTATAGTTTTGTTCATGCTTGACTAATCTAGAGCTTGGGGTAGACACATATGACTCATTTATGTTTGGGAGTGAGTAAAACAAAAGAAGCCTGAAATGTTTGTTTTGGAGCAAACTCAAGGGCCCTACAGAAGTTTCCTCTGCCTTCATGATAATAACATAGAATCCTAAACTTAGAAAAGTAGGAACTTCATAGGTCATTTGATCCAATTTGCTCATTTTGTAGATTAGAAAACTGGGGCCTGATGAAATTTAGTGCTTGCTCAAGGTTACACATATAGTTAAATGGAAAAGTCTGATTCAAACTCAAATTTATTGACTCATATCCAATATACTTTTCTTTTTTTTGCCACCCAGGCTTTCATAGTCTAGGGTGGGGATGGATTCAGCCATTATTAAATTTAAGATTATTTTAAAAGACATATAGCCTGTCTTTTCTCTTCAACAGATTATTTTCTTCTATAATTACTACTGTTTTGGAGCATTTCTTCCCATTTCCTATTTCATGTCCTATAATGAAAACTATTACTTTTCCATTTTCTCTCAAAAACTTGCTTAAAATGTTGTTTGCAGGATGAATCTATTGGAATCACTTGGGGAATGTGACTTTGAATCCCCATAAACTGTAACATTTGAGGGATAAATGACTTTTCTCTTGAGACTGATTCAATTTTAACTATTTCCTTTAAGAAAATTGATAGAGTATGAATTCAATGTTCATTTTTTTGCATTTATTATATGGTTATTTCAGTTATGGTTTGTTTCTGTTATATAATTACAATTCAAGAGTTTTTTGAAACTCAGTAAAACAGTTTCAGAATTTTGTGTTTCCTCTGGTCCTAGAAACCTTCATGGTTGAAAGTAAAAGAAAAATTAATTTGGATCCTCTATATAAAAGGATAGCTTTAACTAAAGAGCCAAGGTTCTTTTCTTGTGAGATATCTTTGTTGTATCACAAATTACTACAAGTGCTTAATACATTTCTGTTGGCTTTTAAATAACTCAAGCCTTGTACATCCACTCACTAATTTCAAACATAAATTAACCTACATTTTCCAACAGATAGTTAGCTAGACTCATCAACAGGTTTGGAATTTGTGGAAGATAGACAATTTGTCACTGTACATTATCCAAAGTCTTTTCAGTTTCATGGAAAACAGACAGTTTCCACAGGCACATCTTTAGACATACATGAACCTAGATTTTCAAACAAATAGAATCATGACTAGCTTTGGGGTGTGTGTGTGTGTGTGTGTGTGTGTGTGTTTTCCTAAGGAAAGAAATGATGGATAAGTGACATTCACTTGGAATATAGTTTGTAGGGGCAGTAAAGATGTCCAAGGCCAGTTGTGGTAATGCACACAAATTTATGTGTTGAGGAAAATGATACAGTCAACCTGAATTCGTTGTGACTCTGCAAAAACTCTAAAGAATCAATTAAGGAAAACAAGTCAATGTCTTCATTAACACAGCAGAATGGTATAGTGGAAAGAGGGTGACTTTGAATTTGAGAGAGAACTGTTAAGAGAGATAGTAGCTTTATTTTAATCTATGAGAGATAACATACAAAGGAAAGTAGTGACCAAAGGAAGGTGTTTCTGAGGACAGTGTCTAGCATGTAGTAAGTACTTAATGGCTATTGATTCATTGGGAATCGCAGAAAGTGTGAGTGAAGCCATGCAATAATCTATTACTATGACTTTTCTAGTTGAAATGGTATGGATTTGATTACCGTTGCTATATTAAGAAGATTAAAGGAAGGAGGGAAATCTCTAACAATATTTGTTTCAAATGTTCCATAACTTAATCAGCCATTCATTCACCTGATCATTAGGCATCTACTTTGTTTCTGATTCCTTGATATAACAAATGTGCTACTGAAAATATATTGCTGTATATGGAATCTTTCTTTTTTTCATTTGCCTATTTGTGGTTTATGCCTAGGATTATAATCTTTAGGTTAAAAGCTATGGATATTTGAGTCTAGTTCTTAGCATAATTATACATTGTCATTCAATTTACATTGTTCTGCTTCTACTAAAGTCACCATCATCCACTCAGTATTTTAGATTTGCAATCTGAAATCCTCAACTTTTTCATTTCAATCATCCCCAGTATACAGTTAATTACCAACTCATATTTTCCCAATTTTATTTTATTTTATTTTTATTTTTATCTCATAAATACTGGATCTTCTTTTTAATATGACTATCTGGTTTTATACTTTTTGTTGCTGTTGTTTACAAAATGTAATTTAATTTACATAAGGAACTCCAAGTATATAAACTCCCATACCCATGAAGATCTAAAACTAACACTCTAGAACATTGAAAGTTTCCTGGGCCATTAGGAAATTAAAATGACTTTGCTCAAGGTAATATAACTAATAAGTGTTAGAAGCAGGACTTAAACATAGGTCTTTCTAACTCCAAAGTCCATTTATCACTATGCAATATATCTTTAATTTTTTGTGTTTTCAAATTGAATATTTTCATGCTTGACCCAATGGATAGCATGTTTGTTTTCTCATTGTTTCTCTTTTCAAATGTTATTTATTTATTTTAATATTATTTTCTTTTTAAATTTTGAGTCTCAAGTTATCTCCTGCCCTCAGCCACTGAAACTAAGCAAAATGATACAAATTATACAAATCAAATCATGCAAAATCTATTTTTATATTACCCATATTGCAAAAAGGGGGAAAGAAATAAAACAATAATAATATACATCAATTTGTAGTGAGGCCATTAATTCTCTTTACCCTGTGTGTATCCTTCTGTTTCAGATGTGTTTCTTGTAAACAGCATATTGTATGATTATAGTTTTTAATCCATTCTGATCTGCCTTGTTTTATGGGAGAGTTCATCCCATTCATATTCACAGTTATGCTTACTATCTGTGTCTTTCCCTTCATCCTATTCCCTCTCCTGTTTATGCTTTTGTTTTTCACCTTCTCCCTTCCCTTTTTAAGAGTTTTCCTTTTCACTGCTGCCTCTCTCAGGGTTCCCTTCTTATCCACCCCCTTCCCTTTTCCTACTCTTCTCCCTTACTACTTCTTCCCTCAGTTCTCAATCCCCTTCCCCCTTTCTTGGCCCTTCCCCCCTCCTACTGCCTGTTGGATATGATCAATTTTTATACTTAATGTTATGTGTTATTTCTTCCTTGAACCAAGATTGATGAGAATAGATCTCATGCAATGCTCCTCTCCCTCCCCACTTTCTTTCTATTATGATAAGTTTTATATCTCTTCTTGATAGAGTCCTATCTTTAACTGGTTGCATTATTCCCTCCTTGCACCAGAACCAGTGAGGGAAAAGCTCATATAATGGTCACCTCCTTCCCTTCTTTCCCTCTACTATGTTGTTTTTTATGCCTCTTTGTGTAGCATAATTGACCATATTCTTCTTCATTCTTTCCTCTTCTTCCATTGTACTCCCTTAATAAGGATTTTTATCATCATTTTGCATAGTTTATACCCACACCCTCTATTTATCTATATCCCTTTTAGATATTGCCATAGGTAAAAATTCATGATATTAACAGGTATAAGTTTCCCATATAGGATGAAAACAGTTTGCTCTTATTAAATAACAAGTTGTGTGTGTGTGTGTGTGTGTGTGTGTGCATGTGCATGTATTTTCCTTATTTACCTTTTCCATGTCTCTCCTGAGTCTTGTAATTGGAGGTTGAATTTTGCATTGAACTCTGGCTTTTCCATCAGGAAGGTCTGGAATTCTGTTATGTCACTGAATGTCCATCTCCTTGCCTGGTAGATTATGCTCAGTCTCACTGGAGAGGTGATCCGTGGTTGTAGCATGAGCTCTTTTGCCTTGTGAAAAATCACATTCCAGTTTCTCTGATCTTCCAGTGTTGAGGCTGCCATATCCTGTGTGATCCTCACTGTGGTTCTGTGATATCTGAATTGTTTCTTTCTGGCCGCTTGTAGTATTTTCTCCTTTACCTGATAGTTCTGGAGTTTGGCCACAAAGTTTCAGGGACTTTCCAATTTGGGATCTCTTTTAGGAGGTGTCTGGTGGATTATCCCGATTTCTATTTTACCCTCGGTTCTACTATCTCAGGGCAGTTTTCCTTGATGAAATTTTGGAAGATATTGTCATGACTCATTTTTTCATCATGATTTTCTGGTAGACCAATGATTCTCAGATTGTCTCTCCTGGATCTGTTTTCCAAGTCAGTTATTTTTCCATTGAGATATTTTACTTCTTTTTCTAATTTTTTAGTCTTGATGTTTTCTTTGACTGATTTTTGATTCATCATAGAATCATTGGCTTCAGTTTGATTGATTCTTTTAGCGAATTATTCTCCTCAGTTAGTGTTTGAAGCTCCTTTTCTGTATGCTCAGATTTCATTTTTAGTTCACACATTTTACTTTTTAAGGTGCTGTTCTCTTCATTGTAATGTTTTTTCTAATTTTGTCATTTTGTTTTTATAAGAGGTGTTGATTTTATCTTCTACCTCTCTAAGCCAGATGTCAAAGTTCTTTTTGAGCTCATCTAGGAATGCTTTCTGTGCCTAAGACCAGGTCACAGTCCCTGTTAAGGCTTCAGCTGCTGGTTTGGAGTCAAGACTCTCTCCTTCTAAGTTTGATTCCTCCCCTCTCTCTGTAATAGGATTCCAGAGTCTTTGTTTTGTCTTTGTAGCCTGCTTTCTTTCCATTTTGAAACAGGACCTTAGCCACACCCTTCCTCTAGGGTGCTTACTTCTTAAAAATTTCCTCTGGGCCAATAATTTTTGGGTTGCGAGGGTTGCGAGAGAGATTGGAGCAGCCAGGATTCAGACTGTCATCTTGGTCCCTGGAAGTTCACATAGGGGTTTTTTTAATTTCCAGGCTGTCCCCAGAGGTAGCTGCTGCTCCTGCCATGGGCCCCCCCTTTGTCACTTACCCAGCTCTGTCCAGTCCCTGCCCTGTTGTGATAGGCCTGGGAATGGCACTTGTGGTTGATGGATCAGCAGGCCTCATCTGGCAGCCTCTCTGCTCTATGCCACTGTGGGTGTCTGGGGCCTGTCTCAAGGCTCTCTCTCCTCAGGGATAGTGGTAGACGATATTGGATTTTGAGTGATGTGTTCAAATACTATCTCATGGGCAGTCAATTAATTTCTCTGTGCCTCAGTTTCCTCATCTATAAATTGAGAGAGTTAGATTAGATGTCCCATAAGGACCATTCTGGCTCGAAATGCATGATCTGGTGACTGAAGCCATTAATTCTCTTTATGAAAGTTGAAAGTTTTTTTTTTTTATCATGGGTCCTTTGAAATTATTTTGGATTATTATATTGATCAGAGTACACAAGTCAATTTCTCAGTTGATCATCATTGCATTATTCTTTTTTTTTTGTCTTTTTTGGGGAAGGGCAATTGGGGTTAAGTGACTTACTCAAGGTCACATGGCTAGTAAGTGTTAAGTGTCTGAGGCCAAATTTGAACTCAGATCCTCCTGACTCCAGGGTTAGTGCTCTATTCACTGTGCCACCTAGCTGCCCATCATTACATTACTGTGACTAGGCACAAAGACCTCCTTGTTCTCCTCACTTCACTTTGCATCAATCCATAGGTCTTGTTACATTTCTTTCCTTATCACTACCTGCCCTGTAATTTCTTATAGCATACTGATATTATATCACAATAATATGCCAAAAATAACAGTCATTCCCAAATTGAGGAATATATCTTCACTTTCCAATTCTTGCACCACAAAAAAGAGCTCCTATAAGTATTTTTGTAAACATAGGTCCTTTTCCTTTTTCTGTGATCTCTTTGTGATACAGACCTTGTAGTGATCTTTCTGGGTCAAAGGGTATACAGAGTTTTATAGCCCTTGGATATAGTTCCAAATTGTTCTCTAAAATAATTGGGCCAGTTTACAACTCCACAAACAGCTTATTAATGTGCCTGTCTTCCCTCATCCCCTCCAGCATTTGTCATTTCTGACAGATATGAGGTGGTACCTTTTAATTTTTTTTAATTTGTATTTCTGCAATCAATAGTGACTTCGAACATTTTTTCCCCATATGACCACAGATAGCTCTGATTCCTTCTTCTGAAAATTGCTTATTCTCATCCTTTGACATTTGATCAATTGGAGAATTGATCCTAATTTTATAAATTTGACTCAGTTCCCTATATATTTGAGAAATGAAAATTTTATCACAGAATTCTGATGTATTTTTATATTACTTTATTTTCTATGGTTGTTTTTAACAGAACATTACTTCCCTGATTTTCTCTTTTGATTACTAGCTCTATTTTTGCTTTTCTTTTGTCTGAGATGATTTCTGCTCCTTTCTTTTTATATCAGTTGAACCATAATAAATTCTGTTCTAGCCCTTTATTTTAAATTAGTGATTGTCTTTCTGTTTCAAGTCTCTCATATAAACAAAATATCATTTTATTCTATTTTCTAATCCATGTTGCTATCTACTTCCATTTTATGGTTGAGTTATCCAATTTGCATTCAGTTGTGATTACTATGTATTTCTCTCTTTCTCATTTTCTTCTCTTTGTCCTTCTCTTATTCTTCTTATCCTATCTCTCCTCTAAAATCTGTTTTGTTTCTGGCCATCCCTTCATTTCTTATCTCCTCTCCCTCTTACTTCTTTAAAGTGTAAGATAGATTTCTATACCCAATTGGTTATGTATAATTTTTCTTCCCTTTTTGAACCAATTCCAATGTGAATAAGGTTCGAGTATTGCCTGCCACTACCTTAATTTTCTTTTTTTTTCTTTCTTTCTTTTTTTTTTTTTACTATTAAAACCCTTCCTTGTGGTCTCATTTATGTAAGAAAATTTTCCCTCTTTCTCCTTTCTTTCCCCTTCTTTCATGGAAATCCTCTTTCTCACTCCATTTTGTAGAGATCAGTCCAAACTTTTCCTCACACTCAAGAACTCTGTTCTCTAGATTCCTACCTGCCTGAATAATGATAAAATAGTCAGGAGTTTCATGTATCATCACCCAATAGAAGTACATAAACAGTTTAACTTTGTTGAGGCATTTATGGTTATTTTCTCATGCTTAATTTTTCATGCAACTCTTGAATCTTGTATTTTTAATGACAATTTTTTTTTCTATTCTGCTCTGATTTTAATCAGGAAGACTTGAAAGTGCTCTATTCCATTAAATATGTATTCTTTATTGAAGAATTGTACTTTATTTTGCCAAGTAGTTTATTCTTGGTTTTGTAATTCTTGCTCCTTTACCTTTCAAATACCATATTCCATGCCCTTTGATTCTTTAATGTAGAAGTTACTAAATCTTGTGTGATCCTGATTGTCACTTCCCAATATTTTATTTATTTATTTTTTCTTGTTACTTGCAGTATTTTGTCTTTGACCTTACAGCTTGGAATATGAGCATAATAATCCCGGGAGTTTTTGCTTGGAATCTCTTTCAGGAGGTGATCAATGAATTCTTTAATTTATATTTTACCTACTTGATTATATATATTATGACTTTTTCCTCAATAATGGCTTGAAAGATGATTTTCAGGCTTGTTTTTTGATCATGGCTTTCAGGTAGTCTAATAATTTTAAAATGATCTCTACTTAATTGAATGTCCAGGTCCACTGTTTTTTTTTTCTTTCTTTCTTTTTTTTTTTTTGGAGGACAATTGGGGTTAAGTGACTAGCCCAAAGTCACACGGCCAGTTTTAGTGTTAAGTGTCTGAGGCTGGATTTGAACTCAGGTATTTTTGACCTGACTCTAGGGCCAGTGTTCTATTCACTCAACCACCTAGCTGCAACTTTTTTTTCCCTCTTTTTTAAAAAAATAAATTTATTTATTTTCTTGTTTACATAATTCATTTCCATGAGATTTCAAGTTACAAATTTTCTCCCCATCTTTCCCCTACCCAACAACTCAAAACAGCCATCCCACTGTATAACCTCTCCCCCAATCTGCTCTCTCCTATATTCTCCCCCTTGCCCTCTCACTTTCCAGTAGGGCAGGATGGATCTCCCTAACCCAGTGCCTGTATACCTTAATTCCCAGTTGGATGTAGTTAATAATAATAATAATAATAATAATAATAATAATAATAATAATAACAATAATTATAATTCTATGTATATATATACACACACATATATTTTTAACATTTGATTATAGAACTTTAAATTCCAGATTCTTTCCCTTCCTCCCTTTTCACCCACCCCCAATGGAAGGACAAGCAATTAAATATAGGCTGTACATGTGGAATTAACCAGAACATCTCCATAGTGGGCATGTTGTGAGAGACTGATGATATATCCTTCCTTCCTATCCCACACCCCCTTGTTCTATTCTCTACCCCATCCCTGTCCCTTTACAGAAGTGTATACTTCCAGCAAGCCTCCCCCCCCACCCTGCCTACCCTTCCATCATCTGACCTGTAATTCCCATCCCCCCTACTCTCTGGTGTGGCAAGATACCCAGTTCAGATGTTATGTCATTCCTTCCCTAAGCCAAATTCAATGAGAGTAAGGTTGACTCTTTCCCTTTTGCCTTCCTGCTCTTCCCCTCCATTGTAACAATTATCCCTTAAATCTTCTATATGAGATGATTAATCCCATTCTGTCTGTTCCTGTCTCTTCTCATTCTAATCCTCTCCCACCTCAGAATGTCACCTTTTAGAGTATTGTCTCTTCCTATTCAATTGATCCTGTGCCCTCTATGTACTCATATATACACATACTCAGATATGTGTTTGTACGCATACATAAATCCTCATGTATAGACATATATGTATGTATACATATATATACATTTGTATTCCCTTCACCTATCCTCATACAGATAAAAGTTTCAGAAGTCACAATTATCATTTTTCCATGTTAGCATGTACATAATTCAACTTTGATAAGTTCCTTAGGATTTCTTTTCCATGTTTACCTTCTCATGCTTCTTGTATTTGAGTGTCAGATATTCTTTTCAGTTCTGTTTTTTTCAGCAAAAATGTTTGAAAGCCCTCCACCTCACTGAATGACCATATTTTCCCCTGGAACATTATACTCAGTTTTGCTGGGTAGGTGATTCTTGGTTTTAATCCTAGTTCCCTTGATCTCCAGAATATCATATTCTGGGCCCTTCCATCTTTTAATGTAGAAGCTGCTAGATCCCAGGTTATCCTAATTGTGTTTCCACAGTATTCAAATTATTTCTTCTTGGCAGCTTGTAATATTTTCTCCTTTATCTTGGGACTCTGGAACCTGGCTATAACATTCGTAAAAGTTTTCTTTTTGCGATCTTTTTCAAGAGGTAATTGGTGAATTCTTTCAAGATCTATTTTTTTCCCTCTGGTTCTAAAATATCAGGGTAATTTTTCTTGAGAATTTCTTGAAGGATGCTTTCTAAGTTCTTTTTTAGGTCATGGCTTTCAGGTAATCCAATTGTCTCTCCTGGATCTATTTTCCAGGTCAGTGGTTTTTTCAAAGAGATATTTCACATTGACTTCTATTTTTTCATTTGTTTGGATTTGTTTAATAGTATCTTGATTTCTCATAAAGTCATTTGCTTCCACTTGCTCCACTCTAATTCTGAAGGAATAATTCTCTTCAGAAAGCTTTTGAGATTCTTTTTCCATCTGGCAAATTCAACTTTGTAACGCGTTCTTCTCCTCATTGGCTTTTTGGGCCTCTTTTGCCATTTCAGTTAATCTATTTTTTAAGGTGTTATTTTTTTCAGTCAGGTTGTTGATTCTCTTGTCATGATTTTCTTGCATTATTCTCATTTCTCTTCCCAATTTTTCCTCCACTCCTCTTATTTGGTTTTCAAAATCCTTCTTAAGGTTAAAATATATATATATATATATATATACATACACACACACACACACACACACACACACACACACACACACACATATATATAAACACACACAATTATTATTATTATTATTATTATTATTATTATTATTATTATTAACTACATCCAACTGGAACTTGAGATACACAGGCACTGTGGTAGGGAGATCCATCCTGCCCTACCAGAAAGTCAGAGGGGGGAGGAGGGAGGACATAGGAGAGAATAGATTGAGGGAGGGGTTATACAAGGGGATGGCTCTTTTGGGGCAGTGGGTAGGGGAAAGATGGGGAGAAAATTTTTAACTCAAATTTTTGGGGAAATGAATGAGGTAAACTATAATAAATAAAAGTTTTAATTCAAAAAAAATCCTTCTTAAGCTGCTCTATGGCTTATAGGAAGTCTTCATGTTTCTTGCAAGCTTTTGGTGTGGGAGTTCTGACTGTGTTGTCTTCCTCTTATTCCATGCTTTCAACATTTTTGTCCTCAAAAAAGGAATCTAAAGTTTGGTTGCTGTTCGTACTTTGCTTCCTTTGCCTGCTCGTGTTGCCAGTCAATTATTTGATATTTTAGTTCTGTGGAACTCTGCTTCCAGAAGGGAAAGCTCTGTCCCAAATTGCTAGGGTTTTTGCAGCTGCCAGATCTATTAGGAGGCTACTGTTTTTCTGCAGCCCCCACCAGCTTTGGCTCACTAAAAACACATCCCAGGACCACTACCCAAGACCACAATCCAGATCCAGGCTGCTCAATGCAAGAGCATTTAGCCTCTGAAGAATCACTTGGCCCCCCTGCAGTCTGCAGGCCAGGAGCTCTGAAGTAGCCATGTGGAGGTGGTTGCAGGGCCACTGTTTCTGCTTCCTTGCCCTGGAGGCAGTTTGGCCAGACAGCTTTTCTCCCCAAAATTTAGGTGAGTTCCACTGACCTTTCACTTTGTCTTTGTTTCTTATGGCTTGATAATTCTGGAAACTGCCACAGCTGCCACTGATCCACTCTCCTGAAGGCTACAGCTGCAGCTTGTCCGGGCCATCCCAGGGCCAAGCCACATTTTCAGGATAGGCTGGTTTATTTAGAGTCATATTTTATGGGTCTTTGAGGTGGCAATGTGGGAGCTGCAGAACTTTGCTGCTTCTATGCCACCATCTTGGCTCTGCCCCCTCCATTGTTTTTTCAATGAGTTATTTCATTTTTCCTGTTTTTTTTTCATTCTTTTGACTTTATTTCATTGTTTCTTTTTTTTTTAACAGTTAACAAAAGGAAATTTTAGTTAGCCACAATAAACAATGAATATTTTACAAAAACACTCCAGCACTTAACTTGAGTAGATCCAGTCCTGCATTATCTGCATATTTTAAAGGAAAAGCATATTTTAACCCATATTGGGGAGCAGGATCCCAAGTAGATAAAGGTCCTAACCTTTTTATCTGCTTCACTTTTTTTTTCACATTGAATGTTAGTCATTTTGTAAAGGATTATAACCACAGTCTGAACAATGAAAAAGAAGGGATAAAACAAAGCACAAATGAGAGAGAGCAAATAGTTTGCTTCAATCTGCAGACTCTGTAGTTCTTTCTCTGGTTGTGGATATCCCTTTCCATTATGAGTCTTTTGTAGTTTTCTTCTCACCTTGTATTGCTGAGAGTAGTCCAGGCTATCAAAGTTTGTCATCACATATATGTTGTGTCTGTAATTGTGTACAAAGTTTTCCTGGTTCTGCTCTCTTCACTCAGCATCAGTTTAAAGAAGTCTCTTTAAGTTGTTATGAAGTCTGTCTGCTCCTCATTTCTTATACCACAGTAATAATCATTACATTCATATAACACAACTTGTTTAGCTATTCCCCAATTGATGGGCATCCCCTTTACTTCCAATTCTGTGCCACGACAAAAAGAGTTACTATAAATATTTTTGTACATATGGGTCTTTTCCCTACTTTTTGGGATTTCTTTGGGATACAGCCCCACAAATGATATTGCTGGGTCAAAGGGTATGCACTTATTTTTAGCCCTTTGAGCATAGTTTCAAATTGCTCTCCAGAATGGTTGGATTAGTTCACAACTCCACCAACAATCCATTATTATTCCAATTTTTCCATATCCTCTACAGCAATGGTTCTCAACCTGTGGGTCGCGACCCCTTTGGGGGTAGAACTACCCTTTCACAGGGGTCACAGGCATTCCCTAAGACCATCAGAAAACACATATTTCCAGTGGTCTTCAGAACTGAGACACTGCTCCTCTATCCATCTCCAGGTGGGTCAGCCCACATGCAGATATGCCCACATATGTGTATTAAAGGGTCATGGCAATAGAAAGGTTGACAACCGTTGCTCTATAGCATTTATCATTTTCCTGTTTTGTCATCATTTTGTCATTTGGCCAGTGAAATGTGATACCTCAGAGTTGTTTTGATTTGCATTTTTCTAAGCAATAGTGACTTAGAGCATTTTTTTCATATGCTTATAAGTGTCTTTAATTTCATCCTCTGAAAACTATCTGTCCATATCCTTTGACCATTTATCAATTGGGTAATGACTTGTATTCTTATAGCTTTGACTAAGTTCTCTGTATATTTTAGAAATGAGGCCTTTATGAAGAAACACTGTTTGTAAAAATTATTTCCCAATTTCCCATTCTCTCCTAATCTTGGTTACATTGACTTTTTTTTTGTACAAAAATTTTTCAATTTAATGTAATCAAAATTATTCATTTTGCATTTCATAATGCTCTCTAACTCTTGTTTGGTCATAAAATCTTCCCTTCTCCATAAATCTGATGGGTAAACTATTTCTTGCTCTTCCAGATTGCTTATAGTATCAGCCTTTATACTTAGATCATGCACCTATTTAAACTTGATTTTGGTATACGGTAGAAGATACTGATCTATACCCAGTTTCTTTTATAATATTTTCCAGTTTTCCCAGCAGTTTTTGTCAAATGCTGAGTTCTTATTTCAGAAGCTGGAGTCTTTGGGTTTATGAAACAGTAGATTAATATAGTCATTGACTGCTGTGTCTCATGTACTTAATCTATTCCATTGATCCATTACTCTATTCCTCAGCTAGTACCAAGTAATTTTGATGACTGCTGCTTTATAGTACAGATTGAAATCTGGTATTTCATTATTTCTTGATGTCTCACAGCATCATTAGTTTCCAGTAGCCCAATTCTAATTTTTCAGCAACTATTTTTAATGAGATTTTGTACTTCTTTTTTCCATTTGGTCCATTGTGATTTTTAAGTTCCTTTGTTCAGTGAATTCTTATACCTCTCTTACCAAGTTGTTAATCCTCTTTTCATAATTTGCTTACATAAATCTCATTTCTTTCCCCAATTTTTCCTTTATTACTCTTATGTGTTTCTTTAACTCTTTCTGTAATGCTTGTTGATCTTGGGACCAATTGGCATTTTTCTTTGGGATGGGTCTTTGCTAATTACAGTTCTCATGTGTTGACTTCTGATGAGTTTATGTCTTGCTTTTCCCTGTGACCTTAGTAGCATTTTAGGGTCAAGTTCTGCTGTTGTTATAGAAGGTTGTGGTTCATTTTTCCAGTCTATTTAGCTTTATGTTAAATTCGGGTTCTGCTCACCTTTGTGAGGGAAGGCACTGTCCCAAGCTTTAGGGTTTTTTTGTGCTGCTCTTTCCAAGTTAATTCTGGGGATTTGCAAGTTTTTAGTCCTGGGAGAGGTGTGATCACTGTTCTCCCAGTCTACACTCCAATCCTTAATCAGGAGATGCCCCTGCTTGAGACGTGTGGTCACAGTTCTTCTGATCTGCACTCTGTTCCTTGATCAGCAAGGGCCCTGCTTCACTGGAGCTGCAAGCACTACAACTCTTTTAAGGGCTGAAACTGTGACTAAGGCCCCTGTTCTCCTGGAGCCTCTCTCCTCTCTGCATTGGAAATACAATGGGGGTCTCTGCTCTTTTGTGACTGAACCTAAGTACTGCTCTTTTCCTGGGAACTGTGACACAGAATTGCTTATTGGCAAGAAAGTTGCCAATCAATGCCAGCTGCACACAGTGCTGGCAAAGGCCCTCTTATAATCCCTTTCTGACTCATTGTCTGATCCCTTTACTTTCTTTGGGCTGAGAGTTCATGGAGTTGCCATGGCCACCTCAAAAACCCGCTGCTGTTGGTGGTGCTATGACAAGTGTGCTGGGTCAGTCCACACTCCAGTGTCACAGACTTCTTTGGTTGAACTACTAAGTTGTTTTACACATTATTGCTCCAAAATTTACTTAAGGAGTTATTTTAAAGTTGTTTGGAGAGGAATGTTGGGAATGTTCAGCTGGGTTGCTGCCTATACTCCATCATCTTGGCTCTGTCCACTCATTGATTCTACCTATTCAATAATTCTCACATCCATCCACTTCTTTCTACACTCCCCGCAACACATACACACATACACATACACAAAAACAAAAAAAAAACCCAAAACTTTAGATTTTCCTCTTGCCTAGA
Organism: Pseudochirops cupreus; assembly: GCA_028627135.1. Classification (NCBI taxonomy): domain Eukaryota; kingdom Metazoa; phylum Chordata; class Mammalia; order Diprotodontia; family Pseudocheiridae; genus Pseudochirops; species Pseudochirops cupreus. The sequence goes on along the minus strand of CM053583.1, from coordinate 366,275,745 downwards.
TTGTGATACTAAACTCCTAACAGATTTCTCTGCATATAGACTCTCTCATAATTTATCCTACTTCCATCCAGTTGCCAAATTGATATGACTAAGGCACAGGTGTGACAATGTCATCTTACTCATGAAGGTTTAGTGGATACCTTTGTCTCTCAGGTGAAATATAAATTTCTCCTTTTGGCATTTAAATCTTTCACCATCTGCCTCTAATCTATCCTTTTGGATATGGCTATATATTATTCTCTCTCATTTACTCTTTGTTCTATCCAAAGGGACTTACTTGTTCTACCTTGATTTTTTTTTTCATTTCATTATTCTGTTTTTATGTTTGTAGACTCTACTTCTTATAATCTCTCACTTTTTTTCCAAATGTACATTCTTGTAGGTGACCTTTAGGGATTTATTTCAATTGGCAATGTTTCACCATTTCAATCAATCCCTCAGCCTAAGTGACTTGTTTCTATTTTTCTATGTTTTCCATTCATTCACCTTATAGGATCATAAAAACAGAACTTGAAGGGACATCAGAGGATACCTAGCTCAGCCTCCTAATATGGCACATGATATCTCTGTGTTCATCCCAGTACTCTGAGAGAATGTGAACTCTGAATACTGGCATTTGTTTTTGGATATTGCGTCATTCATTTTAATAATCACACACAATACCTGAGCTGCATGGCATGATATAATTTTGGTGAATGAACTAAATGAAGTTTGAGAAAATGGCACCATTTCTTAAGTGGGAATGTCAGTAGAAGCTATGTCATAGTCTCCTTTTTTATTGCACAGAATTCCCACAGCTGTATGCATAAATGATTTCTAGGATAGTTTAATCCAAATATTTATTTTTTCCAGGAATAGATAGATTTATGAAAAGACTTTCTTCTGCATTATGTGATACTCTCTAGCAAAATAGAACTCAAAAGATAACATTACACTTTTGGAACTGGCTACTTTAATAGTACATGAATGACATACCCTAAATCTTCAGCTTCCTGCTACTCTTTGCCAACTATGCAAAAATGAAATATCTGTATGTTTCACTAACATTCTGGTTTTGATTGCCTCTCTATGGCCAGCCTTTGTAAAGCTTCATTTTAATAAAACTGAATGTAAAACATTAAGTCTTGCCCAAAATTTACACAATTAAATTAGGTATCATAATTCTTAATGTAATGAGCTATTTAAGCCTTTAAAAAGTTTTGGCAGTGTTAAAAACTAGGTGTATTTTGTATTGCATGCAGTAGAAAATATATATATTTATCATCTACTCAAACATTAAAATACACAATACACTTTTCATTATTTAACTTTTAAATGTAGCTTTTATCACTAAAAAAGATTTTTAAAAAAGCCTCACATTTTCTAAGTTTGCTTTAAAAATAACTGCCATGGAATATTATTAAGCTTTCAATTTTGTCATTTGTGGATGATAATTCTTCTGAGAATTTACAATTCCTTTTTCTGGGCAAGTCACCAAAACTTCATTTTCAACAAACCACTTAATGAATTGGTCAAATGGGTGATTTATTTCTGTACATGAATACCTCTTACCTCCATTCCCTAGCCCCAGATGAGATGGAGGCTTTATGTTCATTTTGATGAAGCCATTAAAATAAGCTTAGCAAATTTATGTATTTTTTGGATTGTGAGAGAAAACTCTGATCTTCAGTGTTCTCAAGCATTATAAAACGCAATTGTCTCTTTGCTTTTTCTGACTCTTCAGTATGTTGATTATCTTTTCAATCCTTAGATGGTCACCTTAATTCATCCTTTCCTCTTTTTCTGATTCCAGAAAAGCATATTATGTGTAGAGGAGCACTTAGAAATTAGTCCAATTCTTTTGTTTTGCTGAAAATAAGGACCACAGAGGTGGGGTCACTTACTTGAAGCCACAAAAGTAATTAACCTTGACTAGAGCCTAGATATACTCACTCTTAATCCAATGTTCTTTCCCCTAACCACACTGAATTCTTCTGACTGCTTTTTTAAAAAATAAATTTTCTACTTACTTCCTCATTGTCAGGTTGATGGCTGTCAGGTCTTTCTGCTATCAAAATGCCATACTCTAGAAGCCCTCCTGAAGTCCAACTTCATAATTTATTATTCCTAACTTAAAATAGAAAATATTAGATCTCTGAGACAGGAGATACCTGAGTTTGATTACCAGCTCCAAAATCTGTTAGTTATATGAACAAAGATATTGTTAAACATCTAAGAGTGTTTTTTTTCCATCTTTAATATAGAGATATTTATATTTGTACTGAATATACCTCAGAATTTCTGTGACTAAATGATTTTGTAAACCTCAAAATATTATACAAATGTGAGGTATCTTTATGAGGAACTTCATGAAACTCTGTGTAAAGAAAACTAGATAGTCCCATGGTTATCTACTATACCCCAGGTCATAGTCACTCATCTTGACTTTTGTTTTGCCCTTGGACTTCAATGACTCTGAAAGACTGAGAATGATGACTTTGTGCAACTCTGCCTCATTTAAATCCAATTCATGAGTGAGTCAAGACATCACTCCATGGTGTCATTGGTCCTTCATGAAAATGAAAGATAAACAATACATCTAATACAGAGCAGAGTTTAGTCAATTATTATTAAAGCAATCAATCAATTATGAATTTAATAGATGTCCACTATGTGCCAGGCACCATGGTACACATATACATGTAAAAATAGTGAAATATACCTGAGGATCTTGATTTATAATGGGGAAGACAAATACATGTATGTGGCATAATTATAAAATAATAAATGCAATATGAATAAAGAGCTAAATCCAAGATAGCATAGAAGGAAAGGCAAGAGCACATGAGCAAATTAGGAAAGGCTTATGCAGATGATATTGGATTTGTGTTTTAAAGGAACAGAGGGACTATGTAGGGCAGAGATAAGGAGGGAGTATAGTCCCAGAACTTTTGACAGCGCAAAGGCTTTGAAGAGAGGTAATTTAGAGGGAGAGAACTAACGCAGAATATTGGAGAATACACACAAATAAGGTTGTGATGTTGAATGATGGACTGACAAAGCAACTGAAAAAAAGTGGTCGGAAACATAGGGGACAAAACAAGTGAGAATAATATCACATCCCCAAAACCATAGAGATTAGTTGGGAAGAGAGGGTGATAAACAGTGTCAGATTAAGTTTGAGCAAAAACCAGCAAATCTCCCAATTAGCAGATCATTAGCACCTTTGGAGAAATCATTTTCAGTTGAGTTAAGAGGTCAGGAGTCAGAAGTCAGAAGTGTTAAGAAGGAAAAGTGGAAGTAACTGGCAGTGAGACCTTTCCATGAAGCTTGAGAAAAAAAAGGAAAGATATAGATATTATATAATAACTTGATGAAGTAGTACAGAGTTGTGGGAGACTCAGGAATGACTAAAGTTAGTAAGAAAGGTTATCAGTTGTAGGGAGAATTTGATAACTGTAGGAAGAGAGGGATGTGATTGTAAAATCAAATCTTCACTCAATCTCTAAACTACTGAAGTCTCACCAAAAATCAAATCTCAACTAAAACTTTATTGCCTTCACAAAATCTTTCTAGATCATTATTCCTTTTACTGTTTTCCCTCTCTTGATTATCTCCAATTTATCTTGAATGTATTATTTTGCCATAGCTTACATGTTATCTCCTGTGTTAGACTGTAAATTCCTTGAGAACAAGAACTGATTTTACCTTTCTTTGTGTCTCCTGAACTGCATGTAGCATGGTACTTGACACACAGTAGGTACATATCAAATGGGTTGACTTGGCGCAGTTGAAAAGGCACATAATCAAGAGTGAATCTGACTCAGCATTATTAAGGAGAAAGGCAACCTCTTTGACAGCGACCAAGTGAAAGAGAAAGTGGGAAATGGTGTTGAAAGGTCTTCAGATGAAAAGAATGTGAGAAAGAACTTACATTTAATGGTCTCAAATTTTTCAATAAAGGAAACAAACAAACAAAAAAAACCAAGGTTTTTAGCTGAAAGTAAGACTGGTGAGATTTGGAATCTTTTAGAAGGGAACAAAAAATTTGGAAGAGCTTCCATGGGGAGTAGTTTAGGGAAGCCATCAAGGAAGATTAAAATAACATTGTTGTTGTGAAAGGCCAAGGATGACTGTAATGATATTGAAAAAAAAAATCTATTCTTTTGTCTGCTAAAAGGAAGGCAGCTAGAAAAAGTTCACAACAAAACTATAGAATGGCTGAAGTTTTCCTTTGTTAACAGCCTACCTCCTTTTTAACTCCTTTCCTATTTACATAATACAGACTTCCCATGTCCTCATGGTCCTACACCAGTCCCGGTCCCATGGCCACAGGATATAACCTTGTTAATTCACCTAAGTCTAACTTCCACAAAAGCCCATGCTCTAGACATTAATCATTAAATATTAATCATTGTCTCTCATCTTCCCAATTGTTCTCCTATATAGAAATCATTGCCTCACTAGAATATCATTAGATAGGTTAATTATTCATTGTCCTCTTCTGCTTCAACTTCAACAGTAAAGACATTGGCTTAGAAAGGAATGACTTCAATGGGCCACAATGCTTGTACCTCAGAATCAATGGGAATTCTAGTAAGGATAAGTGTAAAACCCAAAGTTTGAATTAAGAAAATGTCATAGTAGAAGTAAAGGAATGGAGAAAAGAAAAAACTGCATTTTCAATATTTAAAATTTTGGAAAAAAAAAAGGCTGAGTATGCCAGAGAATTCTGAGCAGAGTTTACAATATTAAAATATATCTGTTGGTAAAAATAGGTCAGCTTTTAGCTACATAAATAGGAGTATAGTTCAAGCCATATACTTAATAAATGGTTTTACTGAGAAAAATGGTAAAGAAAAAGGGAACATTTAAATAGGGAGGATCTTCTAGAAAAATGGTAGTCTTATAAAGAGCACCAACGAATTCATCAAGAATAATTTATGCCAGATTATTCTAATTGTTTTGTGTGCTACTAAATTTGTAGATTAAAGTAATGCTATGATAGAGTATTCTTGTCTTATAAGAAAATATTTAATAAAAAATCCTCATGCTATTCCCATCAGGATGATGAGAGATATGGGAACATGATGGTCCCATTATATGGATTTTAGATTTCATGAATGACTGAATTTAAAAAGTTCTATTTATTGGCTCCTAGTTATCTAAATATAGGTGGGACTTCCTCAGGATGTATCAGTAAATCAACCAAGATAAATTTATTAATAACTTACCATATGCCAGTCACAATGCTAGACTTTGATCCTGATCCAGAAGTAAAACTATCCCTGAGAACAAAACTTAAATTTTATTCAAAGAAACAATATAAAAAATGGAAAATAATGAAAAAGTGGTTTTGGAGGGATGTTGCTAGCAAATCTGTGAATCACAAAAAAATCCAAGTTGAGTTTGATCTGCCTTTAAAGAAGATAAGTTATTCTAAGACCCAGGTTTGAGAATGGGACCCATTCCTTTAGATGTCTTCTGATATCTAAAAGTCTAAGCCTAGATGACTAGATGTTCAGAATCTTTTAGAGCTGTGATATTCAACTGAAATATAAACATTTCCCTGGGTCTGCACATTGATGTAGAAAACCACAAATTAATATTATCTATATTGTATTATATTTTTATTCATTTTGCTAGACATTTACAAATTATATTTTAAACTTGTTTAGGTCACACTCTTTATACATAAACCATTAATTTGAAACATCCATTGGAGAAGGAAATCTAATTCACTTATAAATTGAACTAGATAGCTACAGATTTCTTGTTTAAGGATATATATTTTTTAAATTTTTCTGTGACCAAGACCATGGGATGATTACCAATCACTCTCACGATAAATGTTACATTGGTTGCTTGACTTAAATGCTTATGCCATCAACAGCACCATTCACAATAAAATTATAAAAGGGTAAATTTTTCATTTAAGGATGAAAAGATGAGGGAATTGAAAGGAGCAAAGAGGAATGAACTAAAGAGAATAGAAGAGAATTCATCAAACCAAGGAAAATCTCAGCAGGAGCAAAATACTATAATGACTTAAAAATGCTTAAGAGGTCAAGAATTCATACTCCTAAAAGCAAAAATAATGTTTGTATTCTGTTGAGTAAAAAGACATTCAGCATGAAATTGCAGCTCATAGAGACTTCTGTCAAACATAGGGAAGTCACCAAGATGTAGGTATACACACACACACACACACACAACAAATACATATACACAGATGAAAAGTGAATATTTCAGTGATGTCTTCAGCTGCTGCCTCCACTTGAAATAATTAGGCTTTTCTACTAACAACTAGTGTTAGAAACCTGTCTATTGCTGATGATCTGATACCATTCTTGTTGTTAAGAGAATCCTCATCATTCTTGCCATGATCAGTATCTGGTAATTGGTCTCAGAATCACTAAACCAGAAGGGGCAACAAAAGCCATGTAATCTCACTTGTACAAGAATCCCTTCCATACCATGCTGAGCTGGTCTTTTCGCCTTCACTTGAAGTCCTTGAGGGGGTCCCTATTAACTACCAAAGATAGTAAATTTACTTTGGAGAAACTCCACTTTCTGGAAACTTTTACTTTACATTACAATCAAAATCAACTGTAGTTCACCAATTTCTTTACAATACTCAAATTTTTATCAAATATTCAAGATTTATTCTACCAGTGAAGAGTGCAATGGGTCTATTACCTCCTGTTATTTGGATACTACATTTTCTTAATGCAATTTACAACTGTGTTAGCATTTTTAGCCATGGAGTCAATCAATTAGTAAGAACTTATTAACTACTTACTATGTGACAGGCACTATGATAGACCAATTGAGGAATACAAAGATAAAAATGGTCTTCTTTCCTCGTGAGAGCTTACATTCTACTGGTAGAGGTGACATATCCATAAATCCTCACAAAATAAATGCAAGGTAAAAATTTGTCAGGGGTAGTACTAACAGCTTAGAAAAACAGGAACATTTTCATAAATCAGATAATGTTTCAGCAAATTTTTGAGTAAATAAGGAATTTTAAGAACGTATGATGTCAAGAAGTTAACTCATATTGAACTTGACATACACTAACACTCTCCTGCCCCCTGCCCCCCAAGATCTCAGCACATATAAGACAGGGTTTCCTAGCTCTATCTCATTTACAGATCAGAATGCTCAGGTCAGAACATGTCAGTTCTGGAATTCTTTTCTTTCAGAGTCTGGGATGTCTCTTGAATTTTCCTGTTGGTTGAGCTCATGGTTCCTTCCTTGGGTCACTCTATTTATGACCGCCTCAAGGGAACTCTGCTCTTTCTGCACAATCCTGTGGGAGCAGGAGACATAAAATGTTTCCTCTTGTTGTTGTTGTTGTTTGCCCTATCTGTGAATAGTGAGAAAGAATCAGATAAATGATCTGACCTACTCAGGATAATAAGTTCAGCAAGTGATGAGAATTTCACTAGTCCTCTTCTTTGAGAGTAGATCATTTGGCCTTTCCGTCTTTACAATAAGGAAATGGAATTTGTGGAAAAAAAGTGAGCCCCAATACCACTTCTTGCTTTGAAACAAGTAGAGAATGGTGATAGATGGAACTGGAGAAACAAAAGGTCTATATATGTTCTTCTGAAGCAACTTATGATTTTCTTTTAGACTCTTTACCTGAATCCTCACCAAAAAACAAAGAAACAAACAAACAAAAACGCCTTGTGCTTTATCCTTTTCACCTATGTACTCAATTATGTTGATATTATACTGGTATACTTTTTTCTGGTAATTAAAATACCTAAAATGACCATGTACCATTTTTTTCCTTTTATGAAAATTTGTGGAATTCTGTATCATACTATCAAATACTTCAGCTGATAATAGAAAGTTAGTAGGTTTTACCTCTCCCTCAATGTTCTCACAAGCATTTAATAATGTTTGCTAATACCACAGCTTGCCATGTAATATTGCTTGCAAGATAAAATGCTTTAGGTGTATTTATTCTTACTATTATTTGTGGTTTATTTTGGTTTTTTGGAGAGAGAGAGAGAGAGAGAATGAAAATGAATACATCAAAGGGCTGCTTTGCATGTATTACCATGAAAACAATTTCGTTTATGAATAAGAAGTCATGTGCAAGTCTACAAATTATAGAATTTTTAATTGTTATGCTCAAACAATGCTATAATAAAACCACAATAACAACAGAAATAATGCATATAATGGAGGTGTTATGAGAATCTGAAGATCTTCCCTGCCCCTAGGCCCTTTGCTAAAGTGGCTACTTGACTCTGAGAACCTTCCCCTATTTGAAAGTATACTCTGCCCCTTAATAGGCTGAATGTAGTCATGTGGCGCCTGTGGAGGGCAGCTTGTTCTTTAGGAATGCCCGTGCCTTGTACTTTTGTGATTGGGCAGTGGGTCAAGAGGGCTGTGGCATTCTCTGAGCCAGGAGAAGGCTATATATAGGTTTTGCTTTGGGGCTCACTTTGAGAAGAGTTGGATGATTTGGCCAGATGAGACTCTGGGAAGCTGTTGAGCCCCCCAGCTTTGGAAAACCCAGATGTTGATTCTTCCCTCTCTGGTAACTGAATAGGTAACTGATGTAATGGTCAGATGGTTTGGAAGCCCGTCTGGTGATCTGTTTCTCTTTCTGCTTGTAACTTGTGCTTATAACTTGTGTTTGTAACTTGTGTTTGCATTCTCTGAAGTTCAGGGTGCTGACTTTTCCCCCTGAACTAGATAATGATGCATTTGATTGATTAAAGTGAGACTGTTAACACATTTTGAGCTGCTTTCCTTTGGAAAAGCAGATCTAAGAACCTGTGCTAGCAGCCAACCTGGGTATGCTAGGGTGCTTGCTGATATAGGAGAGGTGCAGTTATTTTGCCATTGACTCTTAATGACTGTGTCATCCACTAACAGTATCAGGCTATTTTCAAATTAACATGTTACTTCCCACTTCTCTCTATGTTATATAACTTTAAAAGTCACTTCTTAACTTCTTAATTGGGGTTAAGCAACTTGTCCAAGGTCACACAGCTAGTAAGTGTTAAGTGTCTGAGTCAGAATGTGAACTCAGGTCCTCCTGACTCCAGGGCAGGTGCTCTATTCACTGCACTACCTAGCCACTCCTTCTGATTGGTTTTCATTAGAGAGATGCCAAGTGATGAGGATCTAGCAATCATTTGTTTTTAGGTTCAGTCTTTTAAGTCCATTCTGAGTCCATCAAAGTTTACTATTTTTTGTCATTTTTCCTACTTTTGTGTGAAAGAATATGAGAACCTTTATGAAATGACTTGGTTAAACTCAAATGTGCTTGACACCATATTCCAAAAGTCATTGGCCCGTTTTAAGTTACCAAAAATTAAAAGTCAATCAATATTTATTAAGTATCTGCTATGCTCCTGGCACTGGCTGCAAAGCACTGGAAACAAATACACTTTATGTGTGGCATTTCAAGACCTATCAGACTAGTAAATATGTGAAAAATAAAAATGAGACTAGCCTGACATGGCTTGTTATTATTGAAATTAAGCTGACTCATAGTGACCATTGTATCTTTTCTAAGTAATCATGAACCATTAAAGCATTCTATATATTTTCCCCCCAGGTATAACTGTTCAGTTCTCTTACCTACTAATCCACTTTCTCCTGCAATTAAAAAAAATCAGTATAGCATTTCCCTTTGTCAAATTCTGGGACAAGTCGCCTATTTCCTCCAAAGGAAAACAAAAACAGATGAATAAATATGTAAATAAGCAAATAAATGAATAAATGAATAAATAAAAGGATAGATGAATAGACAAATGAAGAAATAAGCTTCATTTAAACTCTCACTTTCCTTTGCAATTATAATTTTGTTTTAAAAAAAATAGTTGAAAATCTGAATTGCTTCAGGGTGTTTACTTACTCTGAGTTCCCTTAATAATGTGACCAAAGAGTTCAGACCACTCTTTCCCCCTGCAGAAATTGAAGCAATGTTATTCCATATACATGTTCTATCACAAATAACTATTAAAAATGAGAAATAATAATGAAGAATATGAGTGCAAGAGGATAACCCATTAGAAATCAAGAAAACCTGGAAACACCTATGACATACACACACACACACACACACACACACACACATACACCCAATTACATACATATATTATATGCTTGTCTCTAGATGTAATTGAGACTATTGTGTGCTTGGACTGATTATGAAAGCTTAAGAAGGGTTATTACCCTCCCTTGTTTTCATTGAGAGACCATAAACCAGCACTGAATGAAAACAAGAAGGCATCTCTATCAGCTGAGCATTCCTGGCAATGAATAGCACCAGCAGCTGCTTTTCAAGAGAGCACATGAATCTACTAAATAGCCATAGCAGCAGGAATAAAACCCAAAAGATCCAGGTTTTTGACTCTTACTTACCAAAGCTACACATGCTTTCTGGTCTGAAAGACAGTGTATGTTTCCCACTGAGTAAGACCTCCTGGGAAATTATTAGATTTCAAACAGTATGATAATTGCCAGATTAAGACTAACAATAGGAAAATATCTGTTCATAGTATACTATAGTGGGAAGAATAGTAGGATCAAACAACCTGGGTTAATATCTTGATACTCCCCTCTACTACCAATCAGAACATGGCCAAGTTATTTAATTTCTTTGGCTCTTAATTTCCTCATTTAACAAAATGAAGAGTTTGGACTCAACTTCTCTGTACTTGAGTTTTCCCTCTTCTAAAAAATGAGGAGATTGGACCTGATAGGTCTTCATAGGTCTCTTCTAGCACTAAATCTATGATCCTATGATTTCTTTATGATCTACGGTATTTCTCACGTTTAAATTCTATGAAACAATTGTTGGGCAATAATAAAAGCACATCTCTTTGAGCACTGAATACCAATATCAAGGGACCTAACCCTATGAGAATGATATTCCTTGCTAATAGGAGATACAAAAAACTTATAGGTAAAACTTACTCTATTCTTCCACAAAGGGAAGGGTGATTGTGTAGAACAGAACATGGCCCGTCTATTCCCTTTCCAAAGTCCAACTTAATTTAAAAAAAACAAACCTACTATTAGAGAAAAATAAAAAAAAAACCTTCTCATAATCTACAGTAGCTTTGTTAGAGAAACAACCAAAAGGGGAGACAGCATAATTCAATCTATTAATGAGATAATTCAAATGCTCTTTAAAATAGAAAGTATGTAAAATTGATTTTAGACATGAATTATCCAGTTATCACTGACTCATTTTCTGAACAAGTTTGCTGACAAAGATTACTCTTAAAATTATATTTCCACATCACAAAGGGAAACATTTATTATCTAGATAATGCCTAAAACCAAGTGGATTTGAGTTCTTCTTACACAAAAATAGGGATTTTAAAGTCTTTTGTATTCAAGATTTTATATAAATCATCAATTCTGTAAATTCAGACTCAATGACAAATTCAGTGGCAGAAATTACATCATGATTTGGGCTGTGAAAAAAAAATAAAAGTAGAATAATTCAGATCTGGATTTTAACTGCATATTTCTTAATTGTCTTATTATGCTGACATAGTCCAACAGCTGATGGGTTATTAAGATGTAGAATAGAAAGAAAGTTCAAATGCTTTGAAACTTTAGGAGCTGGGGTGAGGGTTACTATTGGCTTGCTTGTAGATGCAGCAAATTTATTATATGTTGTGTAGTATATGGAACTATTCCCAAAAGACAATCAAACTGTTCATACCTTTTGGTCCTGCACCACTACTAGGTCTGTATGCCAAAGGGTTCATTAAAAAAGGAAAGGGGGAAAGGACTTATTTATAGCAGCCCTTTTTGCAATGGCAAAATATTGAACATTGAAGGGATGCCCAACAATTGGGGAATGGCTGAACAAGCAGTGGAATTTGACTGTAATGGGATACTATTATGAAATAAGAAATTATGAACAGGCATATTTCGGAAAAGAACACCTGGAGAGACTTGTATGAACTGATACAAAGTGAAATAAGCAGAACCAGGAAAATATTGTACACAATATCAGCAACATTATGTGAAGATCAACTATGAATTATTGCACCCTTTAAGCAAAACAGTGTTTTAAGACAAAGAACTGAATAAGGAAAATGCTATCTATATCCAGATAAAGAACTGATGGATGCTGAATGCAATAAATATTGTGCTCTGAAAAGATTACTTTTTGTAGATTAAACATCCCAACCTTTAAAAAATGGGTGAGTTAAAAAAACACAAATCATAGAAACAATTAATAATTTCATTAAAGAGAATGACAATAACAAAACAACATATTAAAATTTATGAGATACAGCAAAAAGAAGTAATCAGAGAAAAAATTTTATCTCTAAATCCTTATATCAATAAAATAGAAAAAGAGCAGAACAATGAATTAAGCATGCAATTTTAAAAGACTTTAAAAAAGAGCCCCAAATCCTCAATTAAAACCAAAATGGAAATTCTACAAATTAAAAGTGAGATTAATAGAATGTAAAAACAAAAACATTGACTTAATAAATGAACTATGAGTTTGTTTTATGAAAAAATCCAATAAAATAAATAAATCATTGGTCCATTTGATTTTAAAAAGGAGAGATGAAAACCAATTCAGTATTATAAAAAAAATATAAAGAGTGAATATAACACTAAATATTATGGAAATAAAGAAATTATAAGGAGCTATTTTGCCCAAAGGTTGAATTTGGAAGGCAGACAGTGAGTGAAGCATTATGGTTAAACAATATTTTCAATAAATTTGGCAATGAAAATTAAGAAACAATTGCTTTGGTTACTGAATGTTGGACAAAGGTCAAAGGAAACTTTTAATTTATGAATGCTGAATAATGATGGATGTGGTTGTGCATAAATGGGGAAGAAATGAATTGAGCATGAATGGGATGTGCTTAAACCTGAATGAAGTTTATGTAGATAATAAGAGGGAGTGTGGTTAATTGTTTGTTTGTTTTTTCAGGAAGTTTCTTTAGCCTTTATTAAGAATAAGACTTTTATTACTACTAATACTGATTATTATTATTTGAAGGGAACCTCATAAGAAAGTGTGAGTAATGGAGAAGGAGAGTTAAACTCTGGTTCATTTAGGATGTTCCCAATCCTTTCAGCAAAAGAAGAAATTTGGCCATCTGTTGTGAGTGATAGTTGATGGAGTATATCCAGGGTGTGAAAAGAAGGGAAAAAAGAAGTGGAATTTTTCCAAAGAGATGGGAGTAAAAAGAGTCACTAAGGATGTCCAAGATAGTGAGGAGGTGGATAAAGCAGCAAAACTTAAATTTATAATTTAGTTTGGGGAATTTTTCTGTCGATACTCAGTTGCATTGGAGCAGGAATGGGTGAATTATATAATAAGAGTTATCCATGAATGAGAACGAGCAGGATGGGAATAGAGGAATGCTGAGGGAGATTGATAAGAAATTCTGGTATATTCATATAAAGTGGCAAAACAAGTGGATGGAGCTGGATAAGAAGGTAAATGTGCATAGGAATAATGGTAGGGTAGGAGTTTGTCATTGAAGAGTATTGTTTCCAGTTTTTTTTTTTTTTTAAATTTATTTTATTATCTTAGGAATGGAGAAGTTTTGCAAAATGCTAAATTGCAAGGTTCAGCCATTTGGTTGTTTGGTTGAAGGTAGTTGATGAATAACACTAAACTAGTCGGAGGGATAATTAACATTAATATTAATATCTGAAAAATTAATGTATTAATATGGGAGTAGAGACAAAAGTTATAAATGAGTCAATAAAGTTGTTGAGAATAGAATTTTGGGAAAAAAGGCCATGAAGTTGATAGATGAAACCAAAAAAGTTCTTGAAGTTAAGTGAACAAATTGAGTGACCTTCGAAGGAAATGTCATCATATAGAGGATGAGTTTTAAAGTAAAACAACTAGTGCTCAGATCTCATGTCCACCCCTTACCATCTATATGATATTGGGCAAATATCTTGGTTTGTTTCTTTTTCTGTAAAACAAGGTTAGATTAGATCATCTTCAAAGTAATTTTTATTTCCAATATATGATCCTAAAGTACCAACAGTTAGTATAAGGTATGGTAGTCATGGAATAATCTGAAATTGGAAGTAGAGAAGGAGGAATGTACCAGTTTCTTCTTCTGTCCCTATGACTTGGGGAAATTAAGAGGAGAGATTTCTGATGGAAAGTCTCAAGACCAAGGTACTTTCCATGGGGAAATAGTTAATTTAGTTAAAATGAGGAAGTAGAAGTTTTGGAAGAAGAGTTTGAAGAGGGAGTTAGTTCTTTACAAAGAGAAAGATAGTTTCAAAAGAAAATATTGACAACAATGGGAGGTATATGGACATAATGGAATAGACTTTTGAGGAAGTCAAGCTTGTCAGAATAGGTATGAAGACTCAGGAAAGTAGTAGAGAAACAGCTTGACTAGAAGGCAGAAGGACTGTATTTATGTCCAAAAAAAAGGACATACAAATCTCATTCACATAAGTTTTCAACTGAACACAAAGGAAAAGACTCATGTAACATGGAGTAAAAACATACCTCAAAGGCTATGTAAATATTTGGGATATTTTGCTAAACAAGCAGTTTGAGGTATTAAACTATTTGCTGTGCTTATGTGGATATATTATACAAAATCCAGTACATCTGCACTGTTTTTGGTCAGAATAATTCAATTTAGTTATCAGATAATGCATGCTAGTAAGAAATGGATCATTATTTTTATGTGAAGACAATGCAAACAAGGCTGTCATAACATTAATATTTGAAATATTATTGAATCCTTAAGGCTTAGATTATTTAAAAAAGGTTTTTAGGCTGAAAAATTCCTGTGTGAGGGCACCAGTGGGTTTTGGACTCCTAGTCTATTCAGCTTCCAATTCACATTTACTCTGGAGGGGTTTACTAGGGCTGACCATTCACAGCTGTTTCTATCTCCTGAAGGGCATTTCTGGATTGATTAACCATCTGCTGGGTCTAACTCCCAGAGTCCAATGACAACAACCAGAGAGAATTTGCTTTAAATGATCAGCAAAAATCTCAAATACTGAAAATATTTCTTTCCTAGCATCTGCTATGTCATGGAATATATTCTTATGAAATGTTGTCTAAGAACCTAGTCCAGTGCTTTGCCCATAGCAGGCATTTAAATATTTAATTGAACTAAATATGATATGATTGGGGCAGTATTATGTGTTGTTTCTATATGGAATGGAACTCACAACAGGTGAAGTATCCTCCTTTCATTAATATGTTAGGTCATTATTTTTTCCCCTCAGTTTGTATTACAATTAAGCAAAAGAATGGCATACCCAAGCTGACCAACATGAAATCTGAGATTTTAAATTATCTATATCAACTAATGTATATATATATATACATATATATATATATATATATGTATATATATATATACACACACACATATATATACATATATGCCTTTATATTACACAATTCTGCATGTATATGTGTGTTGCCCATCTAGCTAAGGTTTGTGTCCATGTGGGTTTATATAAATTTAACTAAGTAGCACAGTAGATAGAGTGCCAACCCTGGAGTCAGGAAGACCTGAGTGCTTTTGCATTCTCAGACAATCACTCTGTGAAACATTGAGCAAATCACTTAACCTGTTTGCTTCAATTCCCTCATATGTAAAATTGGAACAATAATAGCACCTACCTCCCAGGGTTGCTTTGATGAATAAATGAAATAATATTTGTAACACACAGCACGGTGTCTGGCACATGGTATACACTATATAAAAGTCAGTTAGTAGTGGTTGTAGTCAAAATAGCCATCGTCATCATCATCATCACAGGTCATGGGCAGCTGCCCTGAATCATGTAACTTTCCTCCTAACAATAAAATAGTAAAAGTAGCTGTCATTTTCCCCCTCTTTTCTTTTGCCTTCATTATGTATTTGTCATATGTTCAAGAATAGTCTCTTGGGAATTGTTTTAGAATGTCAGTTAAGAACATACTTCCAGCACAGAATCTGAAGACTTGATAGTCATTTTCCCTTCAGAAATTCCCTTTTCCATTAATAGACCATTAGTTAATGGTACAATCATAGTGCTGTACTTGGAAATGAGATCTAATTCAAATTCTCACTTGTGATTCTTATTAGCTGTATGACCATGTGAAAATTAGTCAATTGATATTGACACTTATTTTGCTTCTCCATAAAATTAGATTATCAGTCACAAGTTCCTTATAAATGTCAAGCACTCTGCTAGGAAATGAGAAACAAATACCGAAGTGAGGGAGTTACTGGACTTAAGGAATTTATATGCTGCTGAGGAATGCAGCTTATTCACAGATAACTAAACTAGCATGTATTCAACCTGAGTGAAAGTGATACCAGTGAAATATGGAGAAATAAGGAAAGAATTGATGAAGGAGGTGGCACTTTATTTCAGCATGGAAGAGAACACGGCATTTTGAAAATGAGGAGGGACCCATATGTAACAGATGTAAATGCACAAAGAGAGGTTTGTAATTTCAGTTGTCAAATTGTATTATTCCTAACTTTGTGATCTCTTTCCTATATGTCCTCTTCCCTATAATCACATGAACTTCTAGAGAAGTCTACAGACTTTGACTATTGTACTATGAGATGATTGTTCTTTGTTAAAAATATTGTGGCCACTATGGTGGAAACTATGTGGACATTTTAATGACAAGATGTTGTGGATACTATACTGTGATTTTCTGTGGTAATTTGTAATATTGTGAATGCTGTACCTTGATTTTCTGGGACTGTTTTGCTTTGATTTATTATGGAATAGAGTGCTCACTATACTATGTAATCAGAACCTTAAAAGCTGTTCACAGTAGCATTCTTCTGGAAAACTGCTCATGCATGGCATTATATTATGGTGCAGTCAGTAGGATTACAAAGTATAGTGCCTCAATTTTTTCCAGAATCCATGGCCATTTGGATTGAAATTGTAAGGCCAAGGATTCTGGAGGGGTGGAATGTAATGGTAATGTAATTTGAATTTGAAGACTCCTTTTTTGTATTGCCAAGTAAGCAGGTACTTAGCACTTAGTAATTGATCAAGCCTCTGTTAGGGAAACAGAAGGTATGAACTCCTGTCTCTGGTTGCTGATGTAACAGGAAGGGGTTGGCTGAAACGGGAAGCTAATGCTGTGTGTATATAAGGAAAAGCCCCAGGAAGGGACAGTCAGAATTTTTTGGAGCACCATGGAGGAAGAAACAGCTGCCAGGAGGATGCTGAAGAGCCCAAAAGCCCTTCCCTCCCCCAGGCTGGAAAAGGTGATTCTCATTTCTTGAACAATCTGCAGAAGACTGAGGAAGCATGACCAGAATGCTAAGACTTTGTCTGTTTGTGGCTTGGTTGAGCCTTGAATTTCCAGGAACAGAAATTGTGAAGGATTTGAGATGGACTGGGCCCTGTGAGCTCCAATACAGAGCAGGAACTGCCCAGAGAACTGGACAAGGACATGGGAGCTGTCGGCCTCTGAATCCAGGTGACTGTTTGGTGGATTCAGGTAGGAGCTGGGACCATGGAAGGAGATCCAGGGAATCTGAGAGACCATCCTCAGTCAAGCTGAAAGAAGACTTTACTTGGATACTGTATACTGACTGAGGAATTATAAATTTAGTAGTGACCTAAGGATGGAGGGTCTGTGTATTTTCTAATGATTGTACTTAGTAATTAAAGATACTTAGTAATTGATTGCTGAATAAGTGACTCATTGAGTTAACTTAGTGTGCCCCATGAGTCAGAGAGCTTTCACTATTGTACTTTGAGATGACTGAATGACTGAGTAAGGAGGAAAATCTCCTTAGGGATACTAGATGATTGTTCTTTGTTCAAAACTTTGTGGCCATGATGATGAAAACTATGAGGCCATTTTAATGATAAGCTGTTGTGAATACTATATTGTGATTTTCTGTGATAAGTTGTAATATTGTGAATGCTGTACCTTGATTTTCTGTGAATGTTTTTCTTTGATTTGTTATGGAATAGTGTTCACTATACTGTGTAATCAGAACCTTAAAAGCTGTTCACAGTAGCATTCTTCTGGAAAGCTGCTCATGTATGGCATTACACAGATTCTTATAAGTTATTACTTGAACTATTACAACAGTTCTCTTTTTTAAAAAAAATTCTGAATTTAACATACACAAAAGAAAGATAAAGAAAAATGATAGACAGACTGAGAGAGAGAGAGAGATAGGTAGGTAGATAGATAGAAAATGGTAAATTTTAGCTGTATTGATAGAGAGCATGTAAGTATATTCATATGCACCATAACACCAAAAGAGGATTATATGTGAAACTAAAAATCTCTAGTAGGTACAGCTTAAAATAATAATATCCTTATTGCTCATCCTTCCTCTAGTCTCTACCCTGTCTGGTCTATTCTCCAACTAATTCCCAAATTAGTATTTCCAAAGCACAAGTTTCATCCTGCCACTTTTCTGATCAATAAACTCAAATATTCCATATCCATTATACACAATTTTATCAACCACTTAGACTGGCATTTAAAGCCCTTTTTAAACTTGCTCTATCCTTATTTACCAGCCTTCTATTTTTACCATGACTATTTGTGCTTTCTATGGTCTAGCAAAAGTGAACTTGTAGCTCTTCTTCACACATTATATTCAATTTCCTGTTCTTATGATTTTTTACAAGGCCTTTCCCATCCTGAAATGAATTCCTTCTTCACTTTTGGCTCTTAGAATCCATCATTTCCTTCAATGTTCAACTCAATCACCAAGTATTGCATAAAGAATTTCATAATAATGTTAAGTATTTAGTACCTCTCACCCTAAATTAGCATGAATTCGTTTCACATACATTTTGTGTGTGTGATTACATTTATACACACACATTTATATATACACAGATGTGTATGTTTGTGTGTGTGTGTGTATATTCTCATCCAATATAACATAATCTCCTTTAGTGCAGCGTTTAATTTTTTTGTCATTAAATTTCCTTTGTTCTGTAAATCTCCTGGCACAGCCTCCATGCTTAATAGTTCCTGGTTGATTGATTGACTTCACATAGAGTACATGAAGAAGAATAAAGGAGTGTAAGACCAGAAAAAAAGATAAGAAGCAGATAGGGAAGGCCTTGATGTTTTTGTTTCTTTTAATATGGAAGTTTAACCAATGGTCCATATGTTGAAGCAAAACCACATGTATTGAATCATGCCCATATGGGCACTATCACTGTAAATATAAGAAAACAGAAGATAGAAAGGAGTTAAAATCAAATTGAAGGCAGCTCATATGTTCCCATGTATAAATGATTAGAGGAACTGGCAAAGCTTATTTCATCATATGACCAAAGGCAACTGCAACATCATTTTCTAGGATGTTTGGATAGGTTATAATGGAGTGCTCATGATGCTTTTAAGCAAAGAACTCTCCATGAAGACAATTTCAATATACACGTCAATATCCATTCCAAAAGACAAAATTAGTTAATTCTACAAAGAATGTGAGGGAATACTCAAAACTATGTCAGCACACTATTTGATATGTAATAACCGCAAAGTGAAATTGGGAACAGAAAAAGTTGGTGAAAACGATTTTGGAAAATAGAGTTCAGGATTAAAAAAAAAATAGAGAGAAAAGGCATTTCTGAAATTCAGAAACTTCATGCCTCCTTGAAAAAAATACTTTCTTAAATAATGTTTGCAAGGAAATGAATGTGTTGAGCACAAAGCATTATAAAATTGACCATGTTTTATATTTAGAAAGTCTGTATAATTTAGAATTAGTTGTCTTTGCACAGTGACATAATTGATTGAATTGAGCAATGTTTACAGTAAAAATCATGAATATGAGATAAGAAGATATTGTCAATATATCAGGTTCAATATAAGATTTTTTTAGGTTAGCAATTCTGAAAAAAAAAATTAAAATGATTGAATCATCATTTCTTAGAGAAATACAGCTTATGTTAAGACCATGAGGCAACTAAAAGTGTCCAGAAACCAACTCAGTCACCCAATATCTTCTCTTTGATAAATCACAGCAACCATGAAATTTAACATAACTTGCAAAACATTACAGAGGAGTATGGTAGAAGATTCTGAAAAGCAGCATTTTACCAAAAAAAAAAAAAGCACATTAAAATAAAAGGAACCTGCTGAGAACTTGTTTCAAGATCCCACTCATCCAGAGATTTAAAGATACACATATCTAGTACACACGCACACCACACACACACACACACACACACACACACACACGAAGCCAGAAGGGGCACTAATAAAAGAATGGAAGGAAGAAGATCTGAAGTTTTTAAACAGAGGTCTCTTTCTACTTCATGTTCATAGTGGGATTACCACATTTGAATTTTTTTTTAAGAAAAAAAAAAGGAAGGTTTTATTCATGAAAGGTAAAGCTAGTGGACCCCTCAGCCTTATTGGGCTGAGCTGAGTGTTGGGGTGGGAAGGGGAGTTCTGGTTCTACTACTTGCCAGCGATGAGTGGATTCCTGAGAACCACAATGACTGAATCATCCCTCAGGAGCATCTTGGAAATGTAACGATCTTTGTTCACTGGTTTTGACTTTTTCTCGCCCTTGCCACTTTTGGGTATCTCCATCCATATCTCTTTTACATTCTCCAAGACCATGTTGCAGTGCCTTGTCAAAGGCCCTCACTCAATCCAGAAGTTTCTTGCTGTTGCGGCAGTTGATGAGAACCTGGATGTTGTTCTTCACCAACTGGGTGAGCACTGACAGGGTCCCAGTGTTGAACTCTTCCTCTTCCCACTTCTGCAGCTCCTCAGGGGTCATTTAACTCTTGGGCTTGTTTAAAAGATTCATGGTAGCAATGGCCCCTCGGTCCTTTACAATCCTGCCTTCCTCATGCCGGGGTGGCCTCAGTGACCTGGCTCCACTGTCAGGGGCCACCTTGAGTCACTTCCGGATTCTGGTGCAAAGGACCACATTTAAATTCTAAAACATCATTTTTTTGAGGAAGCAGTAATAGTCCTTACAGTAGATGAGACTGGGAGAAGAGGTTACCTCTTGACAAATGTATGTAGAATAATTCAATAATAAATATCTAAAGGTATTGAGATATGCACATTCAAGCTTTCTTTTCAGGGACAAAAATACTTAATAAATATAATAGGAAAGATCATTTAAAATGGTATTTTTCCTTGCACCCCCTTCTCTCAAAAAAGAGACTGAGCCAATATGTATGAAAGCTTTATCACCTCAATAAAATTTTTATATAAGAATACTTGATCCATTGAGGACATTCTAAGTGAAAACATGATAAGGAACATAAGAAGGCTTTCATCGATGATGTTTTGGCAGGAGATAACTGAGAAATGTAGAACTTTTAATAAGTGTCATAATAATTAAAAATAGATGTATTCATGTCTTCTCTTATTGTGCATTAAATAGGCTTTGAAGTAGCTTGCAAAACTAAGAGTAACATAAAATAGAATGATTAGAAATTGAACCATCTAAAATGAAGATAGTAACTTGATGCTAAGACATGATTAAAATATTCCATTATTATTATTCCCACCTGAAGTTAGTTTTAAATTTTCTGGAAGTCAAAAAGAAAAAAAAAATGTTACTTGGACTTATCTGATAAAAGAAATCATATAAATGTATCCGCAGAATTTTTGTCTTCAAATATGTAGATGATGCTGAATAATAATATTGTTACCATTACAGATTTATGCAATACTCAAATATTTTCAAAAGTTTCCTCACATCAACTGTGTGAGGCAGGTAGTGCAGATATTTAATTATTAACTCCATTCCGTGTGTGAGGAAATATGCTCAAAGAAGTGGAACTAAAATGAGTCAACTAAGCTGTAGAATCAGGATGTCATATAACTAGAGACATTATTTAAATTAAAAATCAATTCATATACAATTAATTTTTCTTCTGATAGTTGAATGTAAATAAAAGAATGGGTCCATCAGAAATAGTTGGCCAAAGATGATGGTCTCATTAGATATTGTCTTAGAACATAATCTCATTCTAAGATCTTTTTTTTTTTCAATGACTTGTTTATTTACTTTTGGTTTACAAGACGAAACTGAAGTGATTGTGGAACTGAATCATTGTAAGATCTTGAGAGCCACTTAAGCCTATCAAAGGGCCTAGGGGCAGGGAAGATCTTCAGATTCCCATAACAAAAATTAAGAGAGAAACATCTCCATAATGAGAGTTTAAGAAAGAATAGTAGCAAGTGTTTATTTGTAAGGAGATAGTTCAATGAATTATTTTCACTTCTCATTCATTTCCCTATCCTTCATATTCTCAATTTCCATTGTGTAGGTGTAGTAAGACATAAGATTGGCAACATTGATAGTCAGAATAAATATAAAGTGGTAATACCCATTTTCAACATTCGTAAGGAAGCAAATTCTTTTAATGGACATAAATCATAAAGGATTTATTTTTAGTAGTCTAGCCATTTGATTGTATGTGTATGATTCCTCCCAGACTTAACCTCAAGTCTTCCTTTGGAAATTATAAATTTTTAGTCATGAATAAGTTATATCATGTTTTCCTAGACTCTGACTTTTAGCCTTAAAAGCCCTTGACATTTCTGAGATTGGTTGGTGGTTGATATTTCAACTTCAGAAATCATTCATCTAGTTGCCTTCTTTATGAACCTGGGATTGAGATGATTCTTTGAATATATCAAATCACTCATAACCCTTTTTAACTTATTCAGTGGATCAAAAGAAAAGGCCACTGTGGTATATTCTCATGAAGCTTGCCTTTTTGATGTTCCTTATAAATAATGCTCCCATTTCCATGGCTTCAACTAATCTATTTCCTTTCCTTGAGAGTATTCCATACTCACCCTTGTGCCTTAGAATTCTATTTTTTTCAAAGTTTATCTAAAGTGCTTGCTTCTACATCGAGTCTTTCCTGATCTACTCAATTTCTACTGACTTCTAATAGATCTATTTTGCAAAGATATTAAAGTGTATATGTCTATTTATAGTTTTGCATAATGTATGTACATATACATTCATATTTGTGTGTACATGTATATTTATTTATATGTGTACATATATATATATACACATATCACATCCCAAAATAGAATATAAATTGACTTCAGAGATTACTTCATTTGTGGCTTTGGAATTGGTCCATAGGTATCAAATAAATTCTGATTGACTGAAAATGTGGAATTGAGCAGATGAGTGGTAAAATGAATACAACACTGGGCATGGATTCAGCAAGACCTAAATTCAAAACCAGCTTCAGACACTTATTAGGTGGGGTGTCTTGTGCAAATAATTTAATTTTTGCTTTATTTACCTCAACTTTAAAATGGGAATAATAATGATGATGATGATGATAAAACTATCTTTAAAAATTTAACCTGGATTCTCCAGAAAAAAAAGTCAATGTCAAATTAAGATTACTTGCATGGTAGCCATTGATAAGTATGTCTCTCTTTATCTTCCCCTTCTCTAGTTAATTCCATGTTGTTGTTCCATCTTATGCAATCAAACATTCAGCAAAATGTTACGCTGTATAGTCTGCTGGAACTAAAGGATAAAAGCCTATCTTCAAAGAAACCAATAGATATGTGGGTTTTGCAAAGGGTTTCACCTCCAGGCCATAGAAGTGAGCCTATGACATATTTGCTATTGAAGCTTTTCAATCTGTCAGTCAACAATCATTTATTTATGCTTTGACTATCAAATGAGATCTGCAAAGTGGTTATCACAGTACCTACTATGTTCTAGGTGTTCAGTAAATGTTTATTCCTTTGGCCTTAACCTAAAGAAGACTAGATGAAGGTACTAAGATTGAAGGTTTGCAATGTCAATTCTTTCCTCAATTAGCTCTGTGGATTTGTGGGAAAATATCCTTTCAGGCTTCATTTTCCTTTCTTATAAGGCTCTTAAAATTCTAAAAGGTGGTGAAAAGGGGGAATCTCTATTAAAACAGAATGCAAATAATGCCCATTTTAAAAAAAATATCAGAAGAAGCTTCAATTTAAGAATAGAACATCCTACAAGTTAGTCCCTAATTGATAAATAATAAAAGGATATAAACAGGCAGTTTTCAGAAGAATAAATTAAAGATATCCATAAGCACATGGAAAAATGCTTTAAATCACTATTTATTAGAGAAATGCAAATAAAAACAACACTGAGTTACAACATCTCACCTGTCAGATTGGCTAAGAAAACAAAACAGGAAAATGATAAATGGATAAATGCTGGAGAGGATGTGGAAAAAATGGAACACGAACGCATAGTTGGTGGAGTTATGAACTGATCCAACCATTCTGGAGAGCTATCTGGAACTATACCCAAAGGACTATAAAAACTACATGCCCTTTCACCTAACAATACCACTTCCAGGACTGTATCACAAAGAGATTGTAGAAGTGGGGAAAAGGACTTGTATGTATAAAAAAAAAAATATTTTCGCAGGTCTTGTTGTGGCGGCAAAGAATTGGAAATCAAGGGGATGCCCATCAATTGTGGAATGGCTAAAGAAGTTGTGGTACACGAATGTAATGGACTACTATTGTGCTATAAGAAATGAGGAGAAGACAGACTTCATAATAACCTGGAGAGACTTATATAAACTGATGCTGAGCGAGGGGAGCACAACCAGGAGAACATTGTACACAATTACAGAGACAAGTTATGTGTGATGACTAACTTTGATAGAGTGGGTTCCTCTCAGCAATGCAAGACTGTAAGACAACTTCAAAAGACTCACGATAGAAAGGGATGTCAAGATCCAGAGAAAAGAGCTACAGAGTCAGAATACAGATTGAAGCAAACTACTTGCTCTCTTTCTTTTGTGTGTAATTATGTTCCACTCCTTCTTTCCTGTTGTTCACTCCTTTGGTTATAATTCTTTACGACTTGACTAATGTTTCATGTGAAGGGATTTGTAGAACCTATATGAAATTGCATGCCACCATGGGGGTGTGGGGAATTTGGAACTCAAAGGATTGTGGAACTGAACGTTGTGAACTAAAAATAAATAAATAAATTTTTAAAAAGCATACAATATTCTCCCTGTGGTGTTGTAAGAAATAACTGTTTGCTAGCTCTTTTTTTAAGAGAAAAAAATAAATATTACAACTCTTCAGCAATAACTTCAATTATAAGATTAAAAAAAGTGACAAAAATTTCTTTCTTGGAAAGATTAATCTTTCAACTTAAAAAAAATCTTAAAATAAAACTTTAAAAAGTCTTTTACCTTGTTTTTTTTTTTTTACAAAAGAAGTCTAATGACTAAGCAACATTGATGGTATTACTTATTAATGATGAGCATGTGTATTCCTCTATCTTCCCCTTTTCTAATGATTTCATGCTGTTGCTGCATTTTAAGCATGCAATCAAACATTTGGTAAACTTCGCTGCTTCTGATTGTCTTCAAAGGAAAACCATAGACAGGTGGGCTTAGGGAAGGTTTTCACATTCAAACCAAAGAGCCCATGAGACACTTGCTATTGGAGTTTGTCAGACAACAATAATTTATTAAGCTCCTACAATGTGCCAGGAACAGGTAAGTGGTCAGGAATGCCTGAGTTTAAATTCAGTCTCAGACTACTTTCTGTGTGACTCTTGGCAAGTCACTTAAGCCTTCTTGCCTCAGTTTCCTCATCTACAAAATGAGCTGGAGGAGGAAATGGCAAACCAATCCATTATCTTTCCAAGAAAAACCCAAATTGGGTCACAGAGTCAGACATGACTGGAGCAACTGAACAACACCAAACTACATGCCAGACACTATGTTAAGCACTGATGATACAAAAAGAGGCAAAAAAAACCCATCCCTGTTCCTAAAGAGTCTACAATTTGATGCTTGCCTCTATGGAGGAATGATAAGAAAACTGGAATCGGAGTCCCATGACCTTTGATATTTGTATATCAGAGCAAAAAAGGAATGGCTCAGGAGGTGTTGTTGATAAATCAACAGTAGATTGTCTTGCAACCTGGATTCACTTTCCCTAAGTTCGTTGGTATTTTCTGTGCCCATATGGGGCTGACTACAGCATGGCTTGATGCTCTGGGCTACTTTAAGGCAAACATAGCTCAAATACAAAAATATAAAAACCTTACTCTTGCACTGTTTTGTTGTCATATTTTTTTCTGATTCATGCACAATCTCAGAGTCAGAGACTCTAGTCTCATAGTCATTAAAAATCTAGACTCACCAATCTATACTCAGAAACTTATAAACTTTGTCACCCTGGGCAAGTCACTTAACCATTGCTGTCCTCATTTTGTTGATGCATAAAATGAAGATAACAATAGCATCTACTGTGCAGGGTTTTGTGTAGTTGTCTTTGGTGAAGATCAAGTGAGAAAATAAGCGCAAATTTCTATAGAACTCGTGACAGTTAGACAGACTAGTTAGTCTCTAAAATAGCAGTTTATCTAAGACCTTTCTGACCCAAAGTCCAAGGCTGCCTCCTCCGTGTAAAATTGTCATATCATTGCAGGCAGTCTTATATTGAGACATAGTTTGTGCTTCTTTAAGGACTTCTGGGGGCAAAGCTTGCAGTCCTTTCAATGTTCCCCACATACAATTAACTTGCCTTCATGATAGCAATGACCCAAGATCATACGTTTACAGGATTCAGTGGTGTATGGGACTTTAGATGACATCCAATTCAAAAGTCTCATTTCAGAAATGAAGGAAGTGAGATTGAATGACACGTCCAGGGTTACATAGCCAGTAAGTACCTAAGAACCACAGTCTTCCTGACTCCAAGTCCACTGCCCTATCTCTTGTTGCCTCTTGATTTGCCCAGACACATACAGATTGTAGCTATTCTCTGACTCCATATCCACTGTTCTCATTGCAACACAAAATAATAGAAATCTTATTTTATATGATTTAACAAGAATCTGTAATGATGTAACATTGAAACAAGTCATAGAAAATTATTCCTATACATAGCTCAGAAAGTTAGGACTGCCCAGTAAGGAGGTTGGATCCTCTCAGCCCCTTTCTACTCTCCCCTAACTGTCTGGGATAAAAAGCCCTAGATTGAAAGTCAAGAGTAACTGGTGGAATGCAAAATCTGGAAACATGGAAATCAGGATAAATTTTTCTTCACAGAAGCTAAAAAATATTATCTGCCATAGAAAACAAAAAGGATGTCTGTGTTTTATGTACACATACACATCTATGCCACTTCCAAACATACATACATGCTTCATATATAAATATGTACATAAATGTGTATACATGGAATGTATATACATATATAAATATATGTGTAGATGAATGTATGTGCATATATACACACATGTATAGTCAATCCATTCCTCTCACTGTCTTCTTTCCTTGTTCAAGCATTGTAATAAAACAGTGCCCTTAAATCAATGAAATGTTTATAAGAAACAAGAACAAACCAATAATAACAATAATTCCCTGACATTGCTACAACCAACACCCAGAATTTAAACTCAAAACTTTGATCTCTGACTCCCCAATGAATTTTGGCCTTCCTCTGCAACAAACCTGTCTACATCAATAATGAAAACATCAACCACAAATCAGTAAACAAACAGATTCTGTGAAATCGCATTGACTGGATCTGCTTAGTAGTTGGATACTTCAAAAGATTCTTGATTTTATTTGTTTGGTATTTCATTGCATCAACAGAAATTGCCTATTTTCTCATCAGACAGGCTCTATCACTTACCACGGCAAAAAGAAATACATTAATTAATGAATTAAATAAAAGAAAACCACATATTGACCAGCATTTTGTTGATGGGCTTCTTGCAATCTAGCTGTGCCAATCTTTGTATAACATGTAAACAATCTGTGCCTTTAATAAATGCTATGCTTCTAGAAGGGTGAAGATTTATTTTTCATATTTCATTCCCTTCTTGGAATAACATAGAGTCTTGGATATTTGGCCCACAGAAAGACTTGAGTACTCATTCAACCTTGAACAATTAACTAGCTGTTTGACTCAGATTATATAAACATTTTATGGACCTGGTGGTGACTGAGGAAAACCAAATATTTCATAGCCCCAGTGCTTCCCCAGGAGTTCTGAGATTCACAAGAGTCAAGTAGTTTTTGAGAAGTTAATATGATTTAGGAATAGTGTGAGATTCGAGAGATTGTCCTGAACTTATATGTTTAAAAAAGTTTATAAATCATGCAACAGTATAATCTAGTGTGTGTTTCATTTGAGTGTTTGGAGTTGAAAGGGAAAAATGTACAGCATATTTCAAAAACAAGTCTTTATCAAGTACCTACAACATGCAGTGACACAGGCATTATCCACTGCTATAATATATAGGGTAAGGGGCATCTACTGATGTTGTGGATAATGCTTGGGACTTGGAATAAAGAAGACATAGAAAAAGGCAATGTTTTTTCCCTGTGTTGTGTAGAAGCAATCCCTGTAAATACATGGGCAACATGGACACCTTGAACAGGACTTTCCACAGTACCAGGAGCTTGGAATGTATGGAATAAAATCAACAAATCAAAGAGAAAAATTGTTTCTATTCTAGTCTTTCATATACTTCAACAACTTAGTTCTGGCACTCCTGCTCTCATCTGGTTGAATCTCCTCATAATGTTGACAGGCATTGAGGGAACTGAAATTCCAGGAGATAGAACTAAAGTAAGAACTTTATGCCTGCACTTTCACTTGTTAAAATGAAAATGGCAACTTATTACTCTCAATAGAATCATATCTAGGACTTACTTATCCCTTACTACTGAAAGAGGTTCTAAAGTAATGGTTGGCAGGGCCATGCATTTTGATCAAATTTTATCTCTGCAGATCATATTTTCTGGTGCAGAAAAAGGAACTTTGATAAATCAAATACAGTTTCCTAGAGTTAGAATGTTCTCCATAAATGACTGTTGATGACGTTTTGTTTACTCCACCTCCACCTCCCCCACCTTTCCAAGTTTTGTGAATTTCATTTTCCAAGATTTTCTGGACTAAGACATGGTGATTTATGGTGAAGATCACTTCATCTCCTCAACAAGCCCTCCCTATCAAAACGAACCACCTTAAGTCAGCCTCTAAAACCTTGGCTACAACCAGGTGTTTGCCAAATTGAGGAAAAATACAATTTCAGAAAAAGGCGTAACAATTTCAATTCCTAGAGAGCATAATAGACTGAGAGTGAATTTTTATGCATCTATGCAAAGCAGAAATGATAGTATCTCAGGGAAGCTCTCCTTTGACAAAATTCTTAGGTTTCCTCATGTTTCTAAAGTACTAGAGACATTTTATGCACATTCCTTCTGCTGTGATAATGCTTTTTGACAATCTTATGAGAATCACAGTGCACATTTACAGGTCTGAAGTACTGTTCAGCTCAATATTTATAATGACAATTTCAGAGTAACTGTTGCCATGGTAATCACACCACCCTCTTCCTCACCTTGATCTTATGTGCCCTTTTCAGTCAAGGCTACCAATGCAGTAAAAACATAAAAAAGATACTACTCCCAATTAAAGCTGAATTTGAAACATAAAGGTGCCATATTTATTGAGTGCAGCAATCCATAATCATCTATCCTAATATCCTTCCAGACCCCCTGATGTTGCTCATCGATAAATCACCCAAATTCCAAATTAGTAGGAAGTTGTTCTTCCAATAAAATTCAAGATTTACACCAAATATATCATACCTTCAGTGATTTATACAATAGAGTTGAAAAGTTCCCTCTCACATTGTGAATGATTCCTACTATCTCATACAGTCTTCTCACTATCTTTAAGTATCACTTTAGGTGTGCAGCAATGCTTTGTTTTGCCCTTACTGTGTCACAAAATCCTGACATTGAATGATATGACTAAAGAAAGCTCAAGGTACAATTTTTATAAAGTTATTTTTTGGGTTTTTTTTATACTCCCATTGTAATAACATGACAACATCTCTAATACAATGTTTGGAAAAAGTTTTTTTTATTATTTCCATTTGATTTTTGAAAGCATAATTTCATTTTTCTCTGTTTCAGTCTTGTTTCAGTCTCTCCTTATGCGCTATTATTAGCCTTGGAAATTTCCCCATTTTCCAAAAATTCCATATTCATCTAAGATCTAAATTCTACAACCTTGATTTTCATATTACTTTTTTGTTTTTTGGCTTTTTGGAGAGGGGAATGTAGGGCAATTGGGGTTAAGTGACTTACCCAAGATCACACGGCTACTTTTTGCATTAAGTGTCTGAGGCTGGATTTGAACTCAGGTACTCCTTAGTCCAGGACCAGTGCTTTATTCGCTGTGCCACCTAGCCACCTCTTCATATTACTTTTCAGTGTTATGGGCTTAAGGGAAAAATAAGTTATGATTAAGAAAATCATACTTTTAAATGTATCCCCTTGTAAACCAAGGATCTACTATTATTCTATATAATAAAATATTTGGTGCTATAGTTCACAGTAACCTTTGTATAAAGGGGGAGACAATGGGCTAGATAAAAGTTCAATTATGATTCTTAGATTTGGTTGAATGACTGACGCCTAAATTTGATAATTAATACATTGATATCAATCCAGATAAATCAGTCAAGTAATTCTAGGAATTTGTCCTTAC
Source organism: Pseudochirops cupreus (assembly GCA_028627135.1). Classification (NCBI taxonomy): domain Eukaryota; kingdom Metazoa; phylum Chordata; class Mammalia; order Diprotodontia; family Pseudocheiridae; genus Pseudochirops; species Pseudochirops cupreus. The sequence goes on along the minus strand of CM053583.1, from coordinate 366,245,246 downwards.
CCTTGCTATGTTTGGCATTTTTATTATGAATTTTATGAAGACATAGTTTGCTTTACTATTGAGTTTTCTGATTAAAAGAAGCTGAGAAACATAATATATCAGTCTGATATCAGAATTGGGATCCACAAAGACATTTATAGGTAAGAATAAGAAGTTAAATATAAATTGAGATTAATAAGGGCTATATACAAAATCTTGCACTTAGGTTCAAAAAATAAATTACACAAAAATATAGGGGAGAGGTAACAAGAGAGGGAGGGAGAGAGCGACAGAGAGACAGAGAGAGAGAGAAGGAGAGAGAGACAGAGAGAGAAGGAGAGAGAGAGAGACAGAGATTGTTGTTTTAATATGCTCGACTTCTAGGCTTCAATAACAAAAAAGTCCTATGGTCAAATTAGCCTACATATAGTGTATAGAAAAGCCAAATTTTATTTTGTATAGAGCTTCAGACACTATATTTTAAAAGATGAATGATTTAGAATATGTCCAGAGTATACTAATAAGCATATTTAGGGGACACAAAGTCATGCTATACCAGAATCAGTTGAATGAGGATGTTTATCCTGAAGAAGATAAAAAATAAGGGAAGATGTGATTGTCTTCAAATATTTAAGAACTATTGTATACAAGTGGAATTAGACTTAGTTATGTTTGATTTTTCGTATTATATAAGGGGAAAAAGGACTTTCTAAGAATTACAGCTCTCTGAAAATGGAAAGACTCCCTCAAAGTGACATTAAGATTTCTTTCACTAGAAGTTTCCAAGAAAAACAAATGGAGGTGGTGGTGTATGAATGAATCTTTGTCTGACCTGGATGACATAGAAGGATCAAAGTTTTAGAGCTGGAAAAGACATGAGAGATGATCTATTCACCCTCATTTTACAGATGAGAAAACTTAGGTCCATAGAATCTGTATGATTTAACTAAAGAATTAATATAATACATAGAATTAAGTTTTAAACCTAAGCCATCTGATTCAAAAT
>CM053583.1:366224678-366243761 GCA_028627135.1 Pseudochirops cupreus | reverse complement strand
ATGCATTGCAGCAGAAAGGCATTTCTTTTATGGCAAAAAACAAAACAAAACAAAGCAATGCTGTCTGTTTCACACAGATGTCCTCAGCCACAGATGTCCTCATTTATTAACCTTAAAGCAAACTGTTGAAATCTAAAGTACAAGGATTGATTTTTAAGTGGTGAACTTCACCAACCTTTAATTTCAGTTGTATTTTTAAAAATCACCTTAGATTGATTTGAAACATTTAATTGAATAACTAAGCAATAAATATCAGGTTTGTGGCAAGTGTAGATATAAACTACACTGTCACAACATGGAGAATGAACCTCAAGTGTTCAAATGGAACACTGCAATTTTAACTAGGGTGTAATTTCTCCCTTGGATTTTTACCAGAATTCAATACGCCTGGAGTTTCACCAGCCTTTCCCTACAGCTCTGTAAAGAAACATTTATATTTAGCAACTACCAAAGCTCTGGCTCAGTAGCATTCCCAAGAGAATCTGTCTTTTAGCTTTCAGCAGCAAAATCTGCTCTCATTGAATACTTTCAACACTAGCAGAAGGCCATCTTTTTATTAGGATTTTAACCCCTTTGTTACTCCAAAAGGTTACTAAATCCATTTAATATGTTCCTTCTCATTTCAAACTGCAAACTAATCAAACTGTGGGCATAAATTGGGAAAAAATGTAGAATTTTCTGAACTGTGTTAAACCTAAATAAAGATAAGACAAATCGAGGCACATATGAATGGAATTCATTGGATATATTGAAAAATCATGACTGCTGTGATGATGAAAGGGGAGAGTTTGTTGGTTAAGCATAAATTAGACTAGAATCTAAACACTAGATGATTTCATCTCTCTTTTGAGATTCTGTGATTGTGTAGTAAGTAGCCAGTGAAAACTTTTGAGCAGACAAGTGTCATGATTTGACTGCTACTTTAGGAATTGTATTTCAGCTACTACATCGATAAAGGTTTCAAATGATGATTAATTGGAAGCAATGTGAACTATTCAGTGGGGATTATAATAGTTCAGGAAAGGAGTACTGATGCTATGAATAGGTTGGTGGCAGCATCGGTGGAGAAACTACAATGCAAGTGATATTCAGAAGTAGCATCTAAAGAACATCTAAAGGCAAGATAAGTGAGGGAAGGAGAAGAGTCAATGAAAATCCAAAGTTTAAAACTTAATTACTAGGCCTGCCCACCTCCAACGCTTCCCCTGTGCAATCCATATAGCTGCCAAATTGGTCTTTCTATAGCATAGGTCATACCATTTTAGTCTCCTGCTCAGGAAGTTTCAGTGGCAATTATTTCTAGGATAAGATACAAACGACTACAATATTTGGCAATTAAAGGCTTGAACAAAATGAACCTAACCTATCTATGCTGACTTATTTTGCTTCTCTCCAGCCAAACTGATTATTGTATCCCTATCACATGAATCCTTTTCTGACCAATACTACCATACACAATTAATACTTCTTCCTTGAAATATACTTAGTATTGATTTAAATAATTGAACATTTTGTTCTATTTTGTTTTGCTCCCAGTTAAATGTAAATACAGTGTCTTAATGGTAGGAGATGTTCCCACATTTGTTTTTCTATTGCCAGTCCTAAGCCCAAGTAATTAGTTTATAGTACATGCAAAATAAGTACTACTCGAATCGAGTTGAATGAAATATGATTGACTAGGAAAAGAGTAGTTTTGTCAGCATAAATATGAAAATTTAGAAATGGAGTAGATATGGAAATATTTGGACTTTTTTTTGATGATACTGTTCTATCCACAATACATTATTCTGCCTATTTTTTGTTGAGATCTAAATTGCTGATACTAGTATATTGCGTCCATGGGAAGTCAATATTTTGGGATTTGTGTAAGGATTCAAGAAACATGATAATCTATCCAAGATCCTTTGTTCTTTTTGTTGAAGGTTATATTCTATTAATCTGGTCGGGTCTAATTCCTGCCACTAACTAATACCAATGACCCTAAATATGACTATTGTCTTCCTCTTCCCCTGGATCCCCCTAAAAAAATGACTATTCATTCTCAAAGATAGTCTCACCTTGACTGCTATAATTCCATGGTTACAGACACAGACACAGACACAGACACACACACACACACACACACACACACACAAACACAGACAAACACACACACTATTCTATCCCTTACTTCTTTGCCAATTGAATAGAATGCATATCCTTGAGGGCAGCAACTATTTCATTTTTGTCTTTGTAGTACTAAATGAGTTGGTCATAGTGTCTGCTACTTAGTAGGTCCTTAATGAATGCTCAGTAATTGATTGCCTGACCACCTACCCACTAGGTCTCTATCCCTCGTCAAGTCTAATAAATCAACACCCATTCTTTAGTTCCCTGGCAATATTGATTTTTCATGACTGAGATGTCATTGACTCAAGTGTCTGATCACTGATGTTACACCTTAAAGTTACAACATAAACTCTCATAATTAAAATCTCTCTCTGTCTCTTTCTCTTATGTATATATACATACATATATGTGTGTGTATATATATATGTATATATATACACACACACATATATATGTATACATATATAAACACATATACATATATACATATAATATACATATATTGTACATGCAAAATAAGTGCTAGTTGAATTGAGTTGAATAAAATATGATTGACTAGGAAAATAGTAGTTTTGTCAGCATAAATATGAAAATTTAGAAATGGGGTAGATATAGGATTGTTTGGACTTTTTTTTGATGGTTCGCTCTATTTCATGCACATATATATATATAATATACAGACACACATACATATATATGTGTGTGTGCAAATAATATATATACACACATATACATGCACACATACATATATGTATGTATATGTATGTATGTATATTAGCAATTGTTTGGAAGGCATACTGGTAGTCCCTGAAAGAAAAAAAAATAGAACCTTATTAATAAATCTTAATTCTTTCAAAAAAAATCTCAGGAGAAAAAAGATATCACTGGATCAATTTAAAGAACCTGGGTTCTTGTTCTAACTTTGTCACCACTTACATGGGGACAAGTTATTTGATCTAAACTGGCTTCAGTTTATCTACATGTAAAATGACATGGTTGAACTGCATCAGTATTTTTTCAATTTGTTTTTTAAGCAAGGTTTTGTAAACTAGGAAATTTTTTTTTCATATTTTGAGACATGCATTTCAATACTTTTTATAAAGCTATTCATTTTATCTTAAATATATAAAAATGTTATTCTGGGAAAACGGTCCACACTTTTGCTCAAACAGTCAAAGGAGTACATGTCAATTTTAAAAGAAAGGTTAAGAACACTTGTTTTTAGGTCTAAAATAATGGATTTACATAGATCAGTGCAGATATATATGAAAGGTAGAAACTACTCTGGAAATTCACTGGAAGGAGATACTACATTCAACTGGAGAAATAAGAAAACACTTTAAGGAGGGAGTAGAGCTTCATCTGATTAGTGAAGGGTGACTCCTTCTCAGTGGAAGGGATAACACTTGACTACATCATGCCGCCACACGTGCCAGTGTTCTTCCTTTGTCCTAAGGCAGTAGATTCTTCTCATCTATCTGCCTCTTCGCCTTATATTTCTGCTCTTTCATGTGAAAAGGCCTCTCTGAAATGGATGGAGTAATACATCATGATAATAACTGAGGCTGATATAACTCTTTAGAGTTAACAAAGTGAGGTCATTTTCTGTATCAGACTTGTTTAGTCTTCCTCCCATAACTATGAGAATAGTTATTAAACCACTATCTCAGAGAATTTCACGGTACAAAACCTTTCAATATCTGAAAAGTTTGACTTGTTCTGCCAATGTGCATTTTACTAAGTGCACTATTATCTCAATTGTGCTTCACAAAATTGCTTTTAAAGGTTAGAGAAAGTATTCTCTTTATAGAAATAGTATTTATTTGACATAATTGTGCTGCTTTGAGACAGGTGATAGACTATTGCATTATTTTGTTTTAAATTATATTTTTATCAGTTTATTCCCATTTAAAGATTATTCTCATTTATTCCTTTCCATTGCTTCAGATTTACCTCAATGTGATAAGTATTTTTTTTAGAGGATAGAAATATGTTTAACAAAGTTCTAGATTTTGGGGGAATTGATGCTAAAGAAATAAAATAATAACTAACAGTGTTTTAAGATTTGCAAATAAGTTTAAATATGTTTTCTTTTTCTAATCTATACAACAACTCTGTGAGGAAATGGTGACTGACAGATGGATAGGGTAGTTGCTGGAAGATGATAGAGATGGATAAGAAAGAGAAAAGAAGAAAGAATTAAATAAAGAAAAAAGAAAGAAAGGAAGGGGAAGGAAAGGAAACAATAAAGAAGGAATGAAGAAACAGAAAGGAAGAGGAAAAAAGGAAAGAGAAAGAAAACTGGAATGTAAGAAGAAAGAGAAAAAGGAAAGAGGAAGGAAAAAGAAGAAAGAATGAGTGTTAGAAAACACCATCAATAAATTATCTATTTTTAAATGGTGTTCAGAAAAATTTCTTCAAAATTGTCATAAAAACTCTTTATACAATTAAAATACATTTAACTTAATTTCACTATTAATATATAATCTTATTTTTCTTCGTTTAAATGTTTGGATAAAAAAAACATTGAAAATAATCATGGAAATTAAAGAAAATAGATAAATTAACTTTTCTACAAAATTTCGTCCAAATCCAAAAGAGTGGACAGGGATATAGCTATGGCTGTGGCGAGAACCAAATGCTAATACTTACATACAGCTTTCATATGAAATGAACAAAAGAAAACCAATCAAAATGTCTTTCAAAAATCCCTCCTACCCAACACATAAGTTTGCTTGAACACGCAAGTACAAACTTACACACTCACACTCATATAACTTCCATATTGTACTGTTGTAGTAGAAGTGGGTTGGACAAAAAAGGAGGACAAGATCATTAACCATCAAATGGTTCTTAGACAATCTATAAAATTAAATTATTTCTTTCCATTCAGTAATAGATCTTACTTTTCAATAGAGTATTAAAGATGGAGAGGAAGCTATATAAATGTAAGGAATTCACTCTATTTATGCATTATATAATTTTTGATATCATTCTTGTCTTTCACATTAACAAATAATCTGCTAAGACTTGGATTCTTAGAGTCTAGGTAGTGAGTGCTTAACAGTTATACTAGAATAACTCTAAGGCTTATTTCAGTTCTGAATCCATGATCCTATGATCTTCATTAATCTCACATTAAAATTGTTGCTTTTAAAAATAAATTAACATGAAAACTGAAAAATGCCCAGATATCTTCCCAATTCACTTCAAAGTGGATAATAAAGGAGACAAAGTGCTGATTTCAATAAAATAAAATAACAACAACAACAAACCTCACCTCATAGATAATATATACCACAACATGTAGAGCTTTTCTATGAACTCCCACTTGTATTAAAAGCCTGAGTTCTAAGAAAATGATTAATTCTTCTCTTTTCATTAAAAGTTAGGCCTGAGGGATAGGAAAGTATTTTTCTAACATGACTGTGTCTCAGTCAGTATATTTCCTCATTTATAATAAGTTGATATCATATAAACATCCAGACTTAATCATCTTTTAGAGAGAGATTTTTTTTTAAAGTAAGGCTGCAGTGTAAGAATAATTGCTACACATATCTCCTTAAAAGTGTGTGAGCCACTCTACCAGCATAACATTCAAAATCCAAGGGAAACTGGGCTCAAACTTAGATAGTACATATTCTAGAGATACAACATAAATTCTTGTTTCTGAAAGTTCTTTTGCTCCCCACTTTGGAGTACACTTGAAATTCCCCTTACACCTGTTGTAGCTTTCCTCCTGCAATCGTTGTAAAGCCTTGACTATGTTTTGCTCATTGAGTCTAGTCTATTCATAACTCTGGAGGCAGACAACCTTGTCAATTACTACTGTTCCAAGGATCATGCTAGGACATTTAACTGAAGTGGTGAAGTGGTGGAAAGGAATGGAATGAGCAATGATATAAAAACCAAAATGTCCCATTCACTGTGGTGAGAACAATACAAATATTAACTCATTTCTCCTCACAACAACCCTGTGAGATAGTTGAAACTATTTTCCCCATTCTACCGTTGATGAAATCTAGGAAAAAGCAAACAAAAGTTTAGTGACTTGCCCAGGATCACACAGTTAATATGTGTCTAAGAAGGGATTTGAATTGACGTCTTTTTGACATCATGCTCAGCACTTCATCCACTGTGCCACTTATCTGCTTCATAAATGAAGGCAGTTCCAAAGTTTACCAGACTTTTCAAAGTACTTGCTTGGTTAAGGATGAGGATTGGTGGCTGTATAAAAGGAAAGTGACCAAGGCTGAAGCTTAAGTACTCTCTGAACTCTGGCTAAAAATCCCAGCAAAGGAATCCCTTCCTGAATGTAGAGCAGCAAATGATTGGTAACTTAGAGAGTTTTTTGAAACATGGGAATTAAGTAACTTCTCTGGGGTCACTCAGGGGCAAAACTGGAGTCCAGTGTTTCTCACCCCAAAGCTGACTATCTTTTCTGCTATATTTCATCTATGCCCCAAAATTAGAAGAATCAATAAAGATGAGTAGACACTATGTGATTACCGCATCTCCAACATATTTTCTTTCAATGGACTGTGGGAAATGGGAAGACAGACAAAAATAAAGATATGGAGTTTTTAAAAGATTCCTTCTCAAGTAAAATCTGTTCTTTCATGGAGCGAACCAAAAAGCTATTTCAAGAGAACAGTTTTCTGCTGTAGATGCTAAAGGAGTACAGTTCAATGAAAGCAGAAAATCAGGACTCTCAGGATATTAGTCACCTTTTCTTATTTCCCTTTGCTTTACCCAACTGGAAGGATACTTCTGGAAAACAGTTCAAATAAAGCTACTTAGACAAGCTATGAGCAAATGGAAAATAAGCAAGAGCTAACACATTGACTCTAACAATCACTGATTCAAGAAAAAAAATTAATAGATATAAAGATTAATGCAATGTAATTATCAGAAAAAAACATAAAAGTTGTCTCAGGAGGCAAATTCTTTTTTTTTTTTTAACTTTTGTTTATTTTTACTTTACATCATTCATTTCCATGAGATTTTGAGTTACAAATTTTCTCCCTGTCTTTCTCCTACCCACCGCCCCAAAACAGTGATCCCACTGTATACCTCCTCCCCAAATCTGCTCTCTCCTATACCCTCCCCCATCACTCCTCTGACTTTCTGGTAGGGCAAAATGGATCTCCCTACCCCAGTGCTTGTATATCTTATTTACCAGTTGCATGTAAATAATAATATTGATTTTGTATATACATAAAATACACCTCAGGGTATATATAAATACCCTTCTTCAGGGTCAGAGGGCATCACAACCTTTGTGACCCACTGCCTAATTACAAAGTAACAAAAGGTGTGGGCCTTCCTGAAAAACAAGACTTCCCTATGAAGTGGCAGGGAAGATCTTCAAATTCCTTTAACATTACAGCTGGTCACATTGTTCAAATGCAAAATGTAATGTATATTTGCCAAAAAGACCATTTTATGGAGAGCTCACATAAGGCAAGTGTTCACATAGTGCTCAGAAGAAGCACTACAAGGATACTCTTAAGTTCTCTCTTAAGAACTCTAGAATTGATTGTGTGACATGGGAGACACTGGCACAGGACTGCTCATTATGTCAGAGAAGGTGCTATGTTCCATGAGCAAAGTAGAACTGAAACAACACAAAGGTAACACAGGTTGTGTAAGTTTAGACCATCCACCCCAAATGTTCACAAGGATTATTTGTGTTCGACCTGAAGTAGAGCATTGGGAGCTCCTATTGATGTGATTAGCCACTGTCAGACACATTGAAGCTTGACTCTAGAATAGTGATATCATTTTGGTCCTCTTTGAGAATGAAGGACAATAATCAATCAACCAATCAACACTTTCATTCATCTAATCACAATCTGTTCTCAATTCACGCTCCCTCTTTCTTGCAAGCCTAAATCCTCTTCTTCATGCCAAATATGACTTCTAATTCCTCTGTCTTCAGTTCTTTCACTGGACGTTACATCTGCACTGACATGTGGACCTCTTGGACATTCAGTTTGTCTCTACACTTATTCTGTCAAAGATCTTTCCCTTCTCTTGGAATCATCTAAATTTTTACTGCCTTTGCTCCTACTTTCATGCTGCTGAAAGGAGTTTGAGAAAACTTTGAAACCTGCTGGCTTTATCCACTACAAATTTTATTTTATACTCTCAACTGGGCCCTCACCATGGCAAGACAATTGCATTAATTTCACTTTCATAATCAATTCACTGTCACATTCCTCACAGGTGCTTTTCTATTATCCCACATGAGATGACATTTGTAAAAGCATTTAGTACAATATCTTGCACATAGTAGAAACTGTATTGGTGATTATTCTAGACTTTTCCTCCTTCTGATCCTTTTCATTCTTCCTCAAACCTCTTAATACTTCTTCTGTCTTAACCCTTTCAGCAGATAACCCCATTTCATATTTTACTGGAAAAACAAAACAAAACAAAACAATATGCTATTTACCGAGAGCTCCTTTTTCTCTTCATCTCACATAGCTCAGATGACTTCTGTCATGATCTTCTTGTTCAATCTATGTTTCCCATAATGATGTGGCCTTTCTCCTGGCCTAGGGAAACCGCTCTACATTCATGAGCATAATGGAAAGAAAAATCGGATTTTTTGTTGGTTTTGTGGATTGAGAGTCAGCTAAACAAGTGCCTTTGAATCTTGCCTTTGATTGTACCAAGTCTTTGATAGGAAACAGTATACATTGCATTGCCCTTAATAGTTCTAAGGAATTTTGAAGATCTTTCCTGCCTGTAATTGGCCTAAGGGAATTTGAAGATCTCTGCTGCCCTTAATAGGATGAGTATAATCACATGGGAGCCCATGGTGGAAGGAACTTGCCAAAAGGTGATGGAACAGGAAGAGTGGAGCAGGAAGGGGTAGAATACAGAAAAGTATGAGCAGAGCTAGGAGTGAACATAATTGAGAGAGAATGTGATGCCAGCACTCTGTCTGTCTGTTGTTGTGTGTTGATTTCTCAGACAGAAGTCCTGTTTGTTGGTCTGTTTTGATTTCTCATACAGAAGCCCTGTCTGATGATCTATATTGATTTCTTGGACAGAAGTCCTGTCTGTGTAGCAGCAAGCACCCTAGTATACTGAGGATGGCAACCAGCACAGGTTCTTTGATCTGCATATCTAAAGGAAAGCAACTCAAAAAGGGGTTAACAATCTTACTTTAATCAAACGCATATCATTTACCTACTTCAGGGGGAAAAAGTCAGAACCCTGAACTTCAGAAAAAACAAAGAGAATTTACAAACAGACAAAAAAAATACAGACAGAGCAACAGATCAATGGACAGGACTTTCAGCTGTCAGAGCTTCCAGCTGTTTGACCATTACATCCATACCTAGTTAGTTACCAGAGAGAAAAGCACCAACATCTGAGTTTTCAAAGCCAGGGGGCTCAATGGCTGCCCAGAGTCTCATCTGGCCAAATCACAAAACTCTTCCCATAAGTGAGCCCCAAAGCTAAACCTCACATCAGAGTATATATAGCTTTCTTCAGGGTCAGAGAACACCAAAATCCTCCTGACCTACTACCCAATCACAAAGTAACAAGGTGTAGGCATTCCTGAAAAACAAGCCTCTCACCATAGGCTCCATGTGACCACATTCAGCTTATTAGAGAACAGAGTATATTTTAAAATCAGGGAAGGTCCTCAAATTCACTTACGTCTAAGAAGATGCAGAGAAGATTTTTAAATTCCCATTACCATTACAGTCTGTTGTTCTGTATTCATTTTTCAGACAGAAAATGAATTGAGACAGTGTCTGTAATGTTTGTAAATATTGTTGTAGCCTTAAGTTTTGCTTTCCTAGAAACAGAAACTGTGAAGAGCTTGTAGTGGAGAAGTTCCCATGAGCTGAGATATGGAACAGGAGTAGAGAGCTGCCTATGTGTGAATCCAGGTAAGTGTTGGGAAACATCAGCCTGGTCAGCCCCTGGAGAAGGAGCCATGGGGTTTGGAAGCCAGCCTTAAGTCACAATGAAAGAAGACCTTACTTTGTATACTCTGTATTGACTGAAGTGATGGTAACTTACTGTGACCTAGGGGTGGATGTTGTTTATACTTTCTGCTGCCCTTTAAGGAAAGCTGCTGTGATTGGCTTTACAATGAGTTATGCAATTCCATCACTTTTTTTTTTTTAGGAGAAGTTTGCCTTCTTTGTTTCCCAATTCTTCAATTTGTCTTCAATCTCCCCCTCCCTAGTTGATGTTTCATATGTACATGCTTACAAACGTACTTATGTCTTCCCCTTCTTTAACAAAATAAAACAAAACATGGCTTGTTCCATCTGTCCTTGCTATCTATTATCCCATATCTCTACTGTCTTTTGTAGCTAAACTTCTTGAGAATATCTTATAAAATAGGATTCCTCACTTCCTTCCCTATTAGTCTATTTAAATCTATACCATGTGAATTCCAATATTATCCTTCAACTGAAATTAATCTCATCAACTTTACTGGTGATCTCTTAGTTGTTAAACCCAATGGCTTTTTCTCAATCCACATATTTCTTGTTTAACATTGTTGCTCACCTTCTTTTGCTTGCTTTCTTCTCTCCAGATTTTTGTGATACTAGTCTCTCTATATATGTCATTTCCTTCTCAGTTACCTTTATGAGGTATTCATCTAGGTCATACCCATTAACAACAGATATCTGATAGAACTCTGTCCTAGAACATTTTCTTTTCTCTTGCTATAGTAACACATGGCAATCTGGTCAGCTCCCATTGATTCAATTGTCATCTCTATTCTGACAGTTCTCAAATTCATTTTCTCAGCCCTAACATCTTTGTTAATCTTCACATTTCCAAATGTCCAGTTCACATCTCAAATTGGATGTAGCATGAACATTTTAAATTCAATATATTCAAAACAGAGATTATTATTGCTCTAAAGAAAATACCTCCATTTTCATAACTTCCCCATTATTGTTGAGAGTACCACCATTTTCTCAGTCACTTAGGTTCACATGCTCCATTCATTACCTTCTCCCACTTTCTATATTGACTATGTCACCAAATGTTTTCAATTTTACCTCTGTAACATTTTGCACATAACCTCTTTCTTTTCTAACCTTCTGCCTTCGTTCCAATGGTTGACATACAACTTTTGCTTAATTAGTACTTTCTTGGTGACAAGTACTTTATGAAAGAGCTTTAAAGGATCAGCTCATGAAGTCTGTCTTCTATTTCCTGTTAGGAATATGTGTGTAAGAAATTTGCTTTTTTGTATGTCTTATCATATACATGTATGTATTCTTTTCTCCCTTTCTGTCAACTTGATTTATTTTTAGCCTTATCAAGGAAAAGGGAATTATTTTAAGAGGTCTGATCTCCAACTATCACTACAAGTGATTGCCTTATGGTTGAAAAAGAGTCACTATTCTTGAATAAAAGGGCAAAAAATCTCAGAGAATAATAACAAGCATAAAGCTTTGGAGCAAGATGTAAATGTCAAAGTATTCCTCTGCCTTTTCCCCCGTTTTCAAGTTAAAAGTGAACAAGGGTGAAAATTAGTGAGAAAAGGCTGAATTGAAGCAATATGCAGTGTCCAGCATTATTTTTGCTTATGCAGTGTGGAGATAAGGCAAGTGGAGTGCAGGCTGCTTTCTGGATTATGATGTCATTTATATCACCGAAAGAAGACACTATTATACTGAACACATAAGTTTTCTTATTAATGAAGCACACTCTTGCTCATTTTTACAGGTGATGTTTTCTGGCTAATGAGTTGCTTATATATTCAAAAATGTTTTAAGAGCAACTTTGCACATTGTTATGTAAAGATCATATTTGAAAAATATTTTTTATTTTGAATTTTTTTTCTATTTTTATATAGCACTTTTTAGAGTCTGCTAAATGTAGTGATGCCTTCAGGGAGGAAATGAGGAGGAGGAGGAGGAGTAGGAGGAGGAGGAGGAGTAGGAGGAGGAGGAGAAGGAGGAGGAGAAAGAGGAGGAGAAGAAGCAATTAGCAACACATTTCTGGCATATTTATGGATGTTACAGTGTTCTTATCATATGTGAAACCATTGTCATGAGGGGATACAGATGTTCTTATACATGACACAGAGGAGAAAACAGAAGATCTACAAGATAAGTCCCATAGCTTAAGGCAAATTCTCAGGTAGAGGATGCTACAGATATCAGAAAGATAGTCCTGGAATATAAGATGATAAGTTAGTAAAATAAATAGCCTTAGATACATACTTTTCCTAGAAGATATTATGTTCATAAAAAAATGTTATGTTCCCAGATAGAATAAGTAGGGAATGCAGTGAAAATCTGACAGGGTGCTCCTGAGCAAATAATGCCAGGCCAAGAAAAAATTAAGATATAAAGTGGTAATTATTTTTAAGTCTTGGGAATTTAAAAAGTGGAGAATAAGGATACATAAACTCAATATGGAATGAAAGAAAGGTACTGACCACTGACTATGGTTAGTAAACTATTGAGAAATCTAAATATAAAAACCTCAAAGCTAGAAGAACATGCTAATGACTATGGACTCCAACCAAATATTTGAAACAATATTCATTTTGACATGTACAGAGAGGAGGTGAACAGTTGTTAGAGAATGATTCTCACAGGATAACTATGAGGCAGTAGGGAATCATGTAATCGTAAGGGCATTTGAGGGTCTTACCTGCCCCTTAATAAACCTAAGGGAATTTTAGCACCTCCCCTGATTTGAAAATATACTCTGCCCCCTAAAAGGCTGAATGTGGTCACATGAAGCCTGTGGTGGGAGGAGTTTGATGAAGAGTGGAGTAGACTGCAGCAGGAGAAGCTTGCTTAGGGGAGGCTTGTTTTTCAGAAAGGTCCACACCTTGTTACTTTGTAATTAGGCAGTGGGTCACAAAGGTGTGATATTCTCTGACCTTGGAGAAGGCTATATATACCTTTGAGGTAAGGTTTTGCTTTGGGTCTCATTTATGGGAAGAGTTGCGTGATTTGGCCAGATGAGACTCTGAGCAGCCATTGAGCCCCTTGGCTTTGAAAACCCAGATGTTGGTGCTTCTCCCTCTGGTGACTAACTGTATGTATGTAATGGTCAGGCAGCTAGAAGCCCTGTTTGTTTGTCTGTTGAATTGCATTGTTTTCTTTGTCTGAATTTTTTGTCTACTTGTAACTTGCGTTTGTATTCTCTGAAGTTCAGTGTTCTGGCTTTTCCTCGTGAACTAAGTAAATGATTTATGTTCGATTAAAGTAAGATTGTTAACCCCTTTTTTGAGTTGCTTTCCTTTAGAAAAGCAGATCAAAGAACCTGTGCTAGTTCCCATCCTGAGTATGCTAGGGTGCTTGCTGTTAGGAGCAAATAGAAAGCTAACTTATTGTTCATTCATTCTGTCATGTTCAACTCTTTATGACCTCAGGGACCATACCACATAAGACTCTTCTATCCTCCACTATGTCCCAAAGTCTATCCAAAATCATGTTCATTGCTTTCAAACAATATCTACCCATCTTTTCATGTGCCATCCTCTTGTGTTTTTGTCCTCAATCTTTCCCAATATTAGAGTCTTTTCCAATGAGGCCTGACTTCTCATTATGTGGCCAAAGAAGTTGTGCTTCAGCTTCAGTATTTTTCCTTCCAATGAGTACTCTGAATTAATTTATTTAAGTATCAACTTATTGGATCTCCTTGATGTCCAAGGGACTTTCAAAAGTCTTTTCCAGCAACACAATTTGAAAATGTCAGTTCTGTGGTGCTCACCTTTACAAATAGTCCAAATCTCACGTCTATGCATTCTTACAGGAAAAACTATAGCTTTGACTATATGGATCTTTGTTGGCAAGGTAAGGTTTTTGCTTTTTAGTATGCTGTCCAAATTTACCATAGCTTTCCTTCCCAGGAGTAAGTAGGGTTTTTTTTTTGTTTGTTTTGTTTTTAAATTTCATGACTCCTGTTGTCATCTGCAGTGACCTTTGAGCTGAAGAATATAAAATCTGACACTACTTCTATTTGTTCTTTCTCTATTTGCAAGGAAGGATGGAACCAGTTGCTATGATTTTCATTTAGCTTTCTTTTGCTTTTATATTCAAAAAGAGATAGTCTAGGATGGCCTACAAAGCCATAAATTCAAGTCCTAACTCTAATGCAAACTGACCGTAATACTGTCAACTCAAGTTTACAAGGGTCTAAGCAACTCTCTATAACAATATACATACAACCATATGAAGAGAAAGTATTGACCTGAAGTTATAGAGAGATCTTCCCCATTCATGAGTTTCCTATATCTGTAAAATCACAGAAACAGTACTTAATCATAAGAAAATTATTTCTTGTAGGAGCCTTAAGTAAAAGAATGATGAATGTATGTAACCTAGAATAGGAAGTTTGAGTTCAGAACTGGGGAGAAAGTCACTAAAACAAGCCCACAAGAATATGTCTTTGTCTATCAAGGCCTTTTCAACACAGGGCAAGGATAGGCATTTTAGTTATATTTATTCTTTGTACATCTATTTGGCAGGAGGAAATATAAGGCAATATGCTGATTTTCCACTTTTGGAATTCCTCTGCACTTTATGTATCTTCAAGTGTCATACTTGTTTCTTACTGTATTGTATAAAATATAAGTATGTAGAAGGTATGCTTATTCCTTCACTGGTAACTAAAATATGACAGGTATTCATTCTAGGGATGAAGATGAAGCTACACGGCAAAGACAAACAGAGATATTCAAGTGCCAAGTGGAACAAGGGAACAATGTAACATGATTTTTGCTTCAAGAACTTGGGTATACCATTGCTTAAAATGGCTGCTTTAAGAATACTGAAGAGTTTGATGTCATTTAGACACAACATTCAGGTTCTTCATTTCAATGCAATAAACATTTATTAAGTATCTAGTATATATAAGCTGTGAAAAATAAGGACAAAAATGTAACTGACTCTCAAAAACTTATATTATGGTGGTAGTGAGGTGGCAAGGAACCAACATGTATACACATAAACAAATACAACACATATTAAAAGTAAATTAAAAATTTTTGGAGGTAGAAAAGAATTAGAAATAAAGAAAAATTTTCACAAATTTGAGCAGAACTTTGGAGAGCATTAGGGATTTAAGAGGAGGAGGAGGAGAGGAGTACATTACAGGGATGGTTACATGTCCAAACTCACCGAGGTATGAAGTGAAATTTCATGTTCAGGGAATGGCAAATAGGTCAGTGGGATTGAAACACACAGCAAAGAATCTTAGAGAGGCACACTGAAAGTAGATTTTAAGCATGTGTAAAATAGAATTAAGATTTTAGAATCCTGAGCAGATGAGTAACATGATAAGACCTATGTTTTAAGGATATCATTTTGGCAGTTATGCTAAGATTGGAATGGAGAAGGGAAAGACTGAAAGCAAGGAGATCACTTAAAATGTTATTGGAAAATAAAATCTAGGCAAGGGGAAATGAGAGATTAAAATAAGGTGAGTAATTTGTGAGTAATTTTGTGAGTAATTTTAAGGAGATTTGAAGAATAACTTTTTTTAAAAAAGTGATAAAGAGAAATGACCTTTATTTTTTAAGTAAAATTTGAAGTGAGGTCTATTACTCAGAGGAACTTGAGGAGAAAAGAGATGATCTGGAAGATAAACTGTGGAGAATAAACATATTAAGGAGATTCAATTAGCAAAGAATTGTTGCACAGCATTAAAGGTCCAGTTGGAATTATACGACAGATTAGTAGCTGACCCAGTCATTGTCAATAGTGTGCTACATCTCTCTGACATATTCAGTTGCACTTCAATAGAATTGGAGAAGACACATGATGAGGTTATCCCAGAGTTTCAGCTTGGGAAAACAGTATGAATAGGACAAGATTCCAAGAGATTCTATAATATGAATTAACTTAAAGTTCACTTTGTTGACTGAAGAGTCTACATTGTAAAGGGAAGTTATAGAATAGAATAAATAGATTGTGAAGGTGAAGAATTATCAAGTAGCTTAAGATCATCATGACAAGAAGAATACATTTATAAGTATAGTAGAAGGATAGATAGAACATTAGAAGGTTATGATCAGAATGGGACAGTTTAATACCATTGAAGTTATATGGTCGTGATTGATGGAGAGATCAAAGGCATGATCACCCATATATGTTGTACAGTTTCTGAGCTTTGAGCAAGTTGTCGAAATGGAAGGTCATGGTGTTTGAAGTGGTATATATTTTACATGTAAATTAAATGTACATGTATATGAAAATTCCCATATTTGAAAGCAAAGGATAGAAAAAGGAGTCAAGAGAGTGAGCCAGGTCTTGAAACCTTTTATAGAGGAGTAATTATCTTGCAGTGACAAATGAAAGCAATCAGGACCTGGATAGAGTTATATATTCAGAGCAAACTTCAAAAGAGGTGAGGTTGCTGAAGGATCGCAACAGAGAAGTCTTGAATTAACAGTGAAGAACAAGGAATATACAATCCTCTTCCTCTTACTGTCTTGGTGTCATGAGAAAATGTCAACTCATCATTAGAGGAGGTAATAAGAATGTAATTTCAACCTGAGAAATTAAAGTTCCTATGGGTTCAAGAAGATGGAGCAAGGTGATAATATTAGCTCAGATACAAAGGCCAATTTGCTAAGAATAGAAGAATTCCACAATGGAAGTTGAAATCACAATAGGTTCAGTGAATGGAGAGGACAGAAATATATAGATTTGAGTAATTAGGGAGTTAGCACACAAAAAGGGAGTTTTTGCCTATAGAACATTTGAAATTGGTCAGCTGGGTTCCCAGTGGGGCAGCTACAACTACTCACAGGTTGTTGTTTGTCCTTTATTCTCAAAGAGGACCGTGACAACAGAAAAGTGATGCCATGATTTGCAAGTCAATTGGACTTGAATGAGGGAGGGCTGTGCAAAGTCACCAGTCTTACTCTTTCCTCTGGAACCAGGGGGCACAGTGGCCAGACATAGATCAGGATGACTGAAGATGGCCCAGGATTCCATGGGAGAATTTGTTCTTTTTGAGTTAAGTTCTTTCCCAGGTCTCAGTTTGACTGAGGCAAAACCTATTCAATCATTAAGACTAGGTAATAAATGAGACAAAAAATAACTTCTTTTCCTTAGTCCAAAAAGAAAAAAATCAATCTTTGGAGGAAAAGATCCTCAGGGTTTCTGAGCAAAACAAAAACAACAATGACCAAGTGAGGCTTGTGCTGGGACAGATTGTTCAGAATTAGTGACAATTGTTTCTGTTTTAGCCGGAAAACCTGAGAATCTTCCCCTCCTACTTTGATTTTTTTTCCTAGATAAAAGATACCATTCTTTTCCTTATTTATTACACAGCCTTAATGATTGAATGAGTGTTTCTTCAGTCCAAAAGACCTGAGAAAATCCTTAACTTAAAAAGACCAAAGTCTCACACTGCATCTTGGTTGATCTTCAGGCATCCTGAACTACGTCTTACCACTGGACCCAGATTGTTTCAGAGGAATAAGGCTGATGACTTTACAAAGCCCTAGCTCACTTAAATCCAATTCACTTGCAAGCCATGGCATCATCTTCATGATGACATGGTCCTCTTTGAGAAGGAAGGACAAATAACGATGACGACAACAACAATAACCCCGGTGATGGAGAGATATTCATAAAGAATATAGGTGGTATGGATTGGAGGTGACTGAGCAGGAACTTACCTGAGCTATGAAAACAGTCAACTGGTACTTTCTTATTTTAACTATCATTATTTATCACTAGATACTAAGCTCAAATTTCTTCTAGGAGGCTAAGGTCAGCAAATGCTGTCAGTGCCCTTTACGTTGCACCACATTTGAGGCTAAATCATGTTTAATTAACTTATTACTGTATCATTAAAAACATTCAAGGAATCCCCATAATGCCTAATAACAAGATTATCCATAAAGTATATTCTAGATTCAATCATTAAACAAGTTAATTCCCTCTCCAGTTCATTTTGTATGGAGCTTCTGAATCAGTCTTCTCAAACACAATTTTCATATTACTCCCTTGAGCAGTGATTTATCTTATTAAGTCTAACTAAAACTCTCAGACTGGCATTCAGACCTTGACATTAAATGTCCTTAATTTCAAGTTTGTTCAATTCCATCATCAGTTGTTCTCAATGACAAAGAATCTCTGTTTTACTTTTAGCAGTCCTCTTACTTTTCTATAATTTTGCCTTTTACCAATTCTCTTTCTCTATATCATTAACTTGCTTCAAGGAAATGTGATAAATGTCCAAATGTACTTACATGTGGATAAGTACAATTGTATTCAACAAATACTTATTTATTAAACATTTGTGCCTACTACATGCCAGAAACTGTGTGTTTTTGTAATGATAAGGGAATTCAAAGATATTCCCTGCTTCTTAATAGGCCTAGAGAATTTAAAGATCTTCCTCTCTGCCCCTTAATGGGCCTCACATGGAACCCAACAAGAGAAGCTTGCTTAGTGGAGACTTGTTTTTTCCAGAAAGACCCACATATTTTGTTACTTTATAATTAGGTTGTGGGTCACAAAGGTTGTGATGTCCTCTGACCCTGACAAAGGCCATACATACTCTGAGGTGAGGTTTTGCTTTGGGGCTCACTAATGGGAAGAGTTGTGTGATTTGGCCAGATGAGAATCTGGGTAGCCATTGAGCCCTCTGGCTTTGAAAACCCAGTCGTTGGTGCTTCTTTCTCTGGTAACTAATTATGTATATGCAATGGACACTTAGAAGCCCTGTCTCTTGGTCTATTGAAATACGTTATTTTCCCTGTTTGTATTTTTTGTCTACTTGTAATTTTTGTTTGTATTTTCTTTGAAGTTCAAGGTGCTGATTTTTTCCTTTGACCTAAGAGAATGATTTTAAATACACACACACACACACACACACACACACACACACACACACACGTACATACACACATATTTTATATATATATATATATATATATATATATGTATATATTATTAAAGTAAGATTGTTAGCCCCTTTTGAGTTGCTTTCCTTTAGAAA